>CM061487.1:104141511-104741511 GCA_030867185.1 Tagetes erecta
ATTATTATATCTCAATATTTAATCATATTACTTTTTGTGTATGTAATTAAATTAGCAAAAAGTATATAAATCTAATTTTTTTTAATATTATGATTTATTTGGAAATTTTTTTTCACACTTATAATTGTTAAGGCAAATATCTTGTTTTCACTTTGGGCAATATATTATTCAACAACATTAACTATTTTGAGGATCTTCCACATTGCTTTATTTCTCTTTTCTCATAACGTACTCTAGTGAAAACATACAAAATGAAGATCAAAATATAACTTTCAAAACAAGGTACGTAACAAACTAATTAAGTAAGTAGCCAAATGCCATCAAATGAAATACTTTATAACATAAAGTACTTGTAAACAATATTCCATAAATCCATCTTCAGCATATGTGTGACAATAAACCTTCAGTTCTCAGATAGCCAAACCACATCAAGAACCGATGACATCGCAAGCAAGAAGCAGCCGAAGTATGCAAACGCGATTGACAGCGCAACACGATCACAAAAGCTATGCAACGGCTTGCAGAAATTGGGCAGAGACGAGTGTTTGATCCCCGTTCGGTTCAAGTTGGTGACACCTGATGAAGCTGATGCACAACTCATCATAGCATACGCGAAAACCTGACTCATCACATATATATGCATCTCAATGGTTCAACATTAACGTCTACATATATAGCTAATCAAGATTATAAAAACTAAACTTTCGATTAATTAATTATTCCCTCTATCCCATTTTAAGTGTCATGGTACCCACAACACAAAGTTTAAGAAAAATTAGATTAATTTATATTTTCAACCTATAAAATGACAATAATGCCATTAAATTATTTTATCTTTTAGTTATAAAGTAGGTTTTTTATTTAATAATTATGAGTAAAATTGTAAATTATATTTTTATTTTTGGAATTGGCATTTAAATTGATACAACAAAAAAAGAAAGATAGACATTTAAAATGGGACGGAGGAGTAATTAATTACCTGATCACCGGCAAAAAGAAGCCATGCATGTTTCTTGGAGGAGATAATGGAACATTTGTTTAGCAACATTCTTGATGTCATGACCAGTTGAAGTAGAGAGTGAGCGGCTGCGGCTGCCGATACGCCGACCAAATAGCTGTTAGATCAACCAAATCCATTGTCAATATATCTTAAAAGTTTTGTTTAGAAAACGAACATTATCTTAAAATGTCGACTTACTCGAAAGAATCGGAGAAGGACCATTTGGAGTAAACAGGGAGATCAAAGCCATACAATGAGAGTGTTGATTTCTCTTTGGCCGATATCATGACGACGACGGAAACGATTGAAGCTGATAAGCAAACAAGTCGCAATGCGACATGCATTACGTGATAGCTCCTGCCTGTCGCGCTAGGCTCGATCATCACGGCCCCGGTCTCGACAGTCGCGGCATCTTTGATAGTAGACGTTTTAGTCATGTCCATCACTAGTGATGGTTTGTGGGTTGAGAGTTAAGGTTGAATGGTGCATGGGAGATGATGATTTAAATTGGTTGAGTGGGAATGGGGAAGAGACACGTGGCGGAATGTGATTGATAAAGTTTTGGATGTATGTGAGCTAGCTAAGGCTCGTGAATCGATACGCCATTAGTGATAACTGATTAGTGGCTCTGTTGAATAAATGTGATATGTATCCACCAGTGGTTGGTCCAATTGATTTATGAAATGAGGTATGGTGTGTTCAAACATTAGGTTTCGTGTTTAATTCCGTTATATATATTATATAACACGTATCGGTGATGATGTGGTACAAAAATAACAGTCGAACAACATATCATCTTACTTGTTGTTTCTCGTATATTTGTCACAGGCCAGTTAATGAGTCTAAAAATCTAATATTTTAGTTTAAATGTTGATAATAGAGTTAAAGGGTGTTTTGTATATTAGTTTTATATGGGATCGATGCAAAAGTAAAATAGAGTTGGTCACATGCCACCACTAGCCTTTGTTATAGAATTTTGTGTAAAAAGTAATAGGCTATGGACAAGAGTTTGTAATGTAGTAGGGTTTTTTTTCTCGTAAAACTAGTTGAGGTGAACTTACAATTCAAAGTTTTTAAGAATTAATTTTTAATATATATCCTAGACTTCGAAATTATTTTGTGTTTAATATCCCCGACCCTTTTTTAAGTAGTTAAAGGAATATATTTGATTTCAATATAATAAACAATCGTGTTATTATTAGTAAGACTATATAACACCTAACTTAAATTGTTTATAAGTTTTTATGAGGTTTTGGATAATTTATTATAATTACACGCTTACACGAAGATGATCAAGTGAGAGGAGTGTTTATAGATGAAGAATAACTGTTAGATATTGAATGGGGCATGTAGAGACTACGTATCGTGGACTGTCATTCACATAAGGTTCTATGTTGCAGTTAGCTAGTCTTATGCATTTGAGATATTTATGTAGGTTTGCTCTAAAGTGACTCACAAGTAGCTCGCAGTTACATGGTTTACAAAGTGTGTCACTTACTAGAGGAAGGTTCTTTTATCCACATGAACTAAGGCCAAAAATGCTAAGGTAGCTCTCAAACGATATACAATAATACGAGTGTGCAAAACACACCATCAAAATGTCACATTGATTATCTGTTGAATAAAATCATCAATTACATTAAAAAATCTCAATCCCTCTTAAACCCCTTAAAACCATGCTCTAGCTCATTCAATTTCTTTTGCATTCCATCCATTTTGTCATCATACATTCCCACCACCACCATCATCAAAGGCCACCACTGACCTCCACCACAACTACTGGCAATCACCTTTATTGACATCCACCACCATTGACCACCACCTTTGTATTACATTCATTCTTTTTTTTCTACTAATAAAATAACATAAAATATTAATAATAGAATGAAACAATCCATTTTATTTAGGGTAACTTTATAAAAGTTAAATCAAATTTGCCAATTGTTTCAATTACGTGTTCTAATCCTATGTAATATTTTTACAACTATCTAAATTATTGAAATTCAGCCGTGAAAATGAGACATATATAAACTTTGGTTACTATTTAATGATTACTTTTATTCAATTTGACTTAAATTTAATGATTTTAGAACTTTGTTATTAAGTTGCAAATTATTTTTCTTCACTATTAGATCATGGTTCAAGTTAATCGGAAAAATACTTTCACTTTTTAGTAGCCATAATCCTTACATGTTTCGTTTGCCAAACTCAATTTCAATATATTCAAACATTCGTAAAATTATTAAACAAGATTGAAGCACTTAATTAAATTTCAGTGACATTAAATATACAAAAAGTTGCAAATACTTAATTGATACTATAGATAAACTTATTTACATTTTTATGGTGTTTTCCTTTTTATTTATCTGTCCTTCCATTCATTCATCAATACGTACAATTTCGTCATCTATTTCATCACTTCATACAAAACATGCCAATAGGCGATAGCATTATATCCCCCTCTCATTTTAGAAATTTGGGTCATGTATAAAATAATCAAACTATTCAAAAAAATTCAAACACAACACAAACCCTTGTATTGTACTCTCCATGATCCATCATCTATGGTTTTTAATTTCCTAACACCCCTTAACCGAGGCTTAATTGAATCCACAACCTCCTTGTATTTATTTGGAATGTTGCCCCTCGCGTTTTGATACGAGACATGTTTATAGCAAGTCAATTCACGAGTTTAAAAATGAATATTTTAGGCTTGTTAGGTGATCTGATGATGATGTAAATAAGTATTTTTCTTTGTTTTATATGAATACACAAATAAAAATAGAATAGAGTTGGTCACATGCCACCACTAACTTTTCTTATAGAATTTTGTGTAAAAAGTAATAGGCTATGGAAAAGAGTTTGTAATGTAGTATTGTAGTAACCACTAACCACTAGGGACTTTTTTCTGTAAAACTAGTCCGGATAGATACTAATGTAGTATTTGTACATTAGCAACTCTATGTTACAGGGATACTAATATAAAAACACTAAATATAATATAACTATAACAAGCTGTGAAAAATAAAATAAGAAAGAATTTATAGAAACAATTGAGACACACTCAGTGTTTGCCTAGTTATTATGCAACCGTTGTCAAAACCCAATGCTGCGGAAGAATGCTTTTGAACTATATGAACCAAGTGGTGAATATCCTTGGATTATAAGTTATGAAAATTGATTAGTAGCAAATTTGATGACTTACAGAAAAGTGGATCTCGTTAGAGATACATAATAATCAAAACATACAAGTACCGAGTCTTAATCAATCAAAACAAACACATCATAGGTAACTCTTTTTGACGTAATTTGACACCTCTTTTTGACTGTCAACAATGGATACTTAATGAGATGATGAATGCCGATGAAGATAACATAAACATTACTAATGTGAACCTTTGTGACGTAATTTGACTGTCTTAGAGTGTGGATCGATGGTCTTATTAAACTAATAATAAAAAATGTTTGCACATGCTTTTAGAGGTATGAAATACTCAAACACATCATAGCTAACTCTTTTTTTACTTAGTTGATTGTTTCTTATCCAAATATAAATCACAAATAGGGGTATAAGTAAACAAGTATTATGACAATAATAATTTGATTAATTTGGAAATTAGGGCACCAAATAATCATCTATCCGGAGCAAATATAAACACGCATGTTAATAAGTTGCTAAAGAACATCGTAAAAAAAAAACCGGTGTCACACCAAATAATCATCTAACCAAAGGAAATATAACATCCTCTGGTTGGCACTACAGTATCCTATAATGACCACTAGCATAGCAAAGGAACAAGTGATTCCTTAACCTAAGGAACTATCCTCTATTAACAACAACCTTTGCTCGTCTCGCCCCACATGCATTAGGAGCGTCTGACCACCAAACCGACTAGTGAAAGGTTCCTCCACCCATCGAAAACAAGTCCATGAAATGCTAGGACAACTCTCAATAGACTTACAATGATGCGTGTGTATGAAATACGCCATCAAATAGTTCCATCACCACGTATCTAACATACCAAGTCTATTTTATTTCCCCCTCATTTTGGGGCTATGACTAAAATATAATCAAACAATTCCAAAAATTCAAACGCCCCCAAAACCCACGAACCATCATCGTCTAGGGTTTTAAATTTTCGAGCATCCCTGCAATCTCCAATCATCAATCAAACGCTGCAAAATGAGCTCAGCTATTCACAAAACGCCCAAATCAACCGGCAAACAATCCTTATTTTTCAACGATTTAGCCACCCCTGTAACCAACCGTCGAAGCGGCTCCGGCAAGTTCACAACCCCCGGTCAAGCCGCTGCCGTTTCTGCCTTATGGCGCGAAAACTTCGCCACGTCGGATCTACCACCACCGCCAATGTTCACGCTCGAAGACCGATCCGATTTTTCACCGGAAGACCGGTCAGATTTCTCGCCGGAACATAATTCAAACCCTAGAACACCTGTACGAACTCCGTCAAACAAGTTGTTCAACACAAGTTCCTTTAAATCGCCTCAATCTGCTTCAAACCCTAACCCTAGTCCTAGCCATAGCCATAGCCATAGTACGTCGTCGTTTAAGTTGTTTGGGAATCAACAATCACAGAGTGTGCAGAGTCCTGGTGTGAGTTCGAGTTGGTGGTCTGCTGGGGGGAGGAATGAAGGTGATGATAAAGGAAAAGGTTTGGGTTCGGGTTCGGGGTCTCCGGTTGATGGCGTTGTGAATCGTCAGCCTGCAGCATTGCTTACGTTGCCTCCGCCGAGGGAGGTTGCGAGACCGGATGTTCAGAAGAGTTCTTTGCCTGTGGGTACAATTGATGAGGAAGAATGGGTCACTGTTTATGGGTAAAAATTTCAACTTTTGATCATGCTATCGATTGTTGTTAGTTTTTAAGTTAGGTTAGCTGATAATGAATATAAATTTGGCATAAGTAACAATTTATGAAGCTGTTCATTACATGCATTTTGCTAGATGTTGGAGATAAATGGACACTACTTATAGACGTCTAAGGCGTAAGGTGCACTTAGAAGAGAGTAAGCAATATATGTCTAATAGTCATCTAAGGCGTAAGGTGCACTTAGAAGAGAGTGAATAGTATAAAGTGCCATTTTTAGGAGTTTTAGACTTGTTTTAGGCTAGTTTAGGTTGATTATGTTCAAATGGGTTTTGGCTAGTTTAGGTTTGTTTAGGATTATTCTTCTTGTTTAAGATATGTTCAAACGATTTTTGGCTGGACATTGGGCATAATGTAGCCCATAAATGCTCTTGAAAATGGGGCTTTTAAAGCAAGGCGACTAGGCTGTGCTCTGTTGTGCCTGAGGGCCTAGGCGCATGCCTTTGAGCTTTTGACAACAGATAGGAGCTTTGAGTTCTTGATTTGAATCTCATACATTTGATGATAATGTGATTCGTTTCAGTTACAGCTGAATAAAGCTGCGGTCTTGTCTTTCACTTCTTGTTTTGGCTCCAAGTCTTTGTTTTTTATGAGTTATAACATCAGGCCTCTTGTATGAATGCTTTTGCTCTGGGATTGACCTTATCTGAATTGAATTAGTTTTATTTTCGCTTAACACATGGTTAAGCAGTTATGTGTTGCTTGATGAAGGACGCTGCAAATTAAACTCTTCTTCTTACATTAAGAAATTTTATATCCAATTTATCTACTGTTCATTTGCAGGTTTTCACCAGCAGACACAAATTTAGTTCTTCGGGAGTTTGAAAAATGTGGTGTGATTCTTAAACATGTTCTGGGTCCAAGAGATTCTAATTGGATGCACATTCTCTATCAGGTTATTTCTACTTACTTTAGTAGAAGCTTCAGTTTGTTGGTTTATTGTCTGGTTCCAATTTGCTCTTGTATATATGCATTTCTGCCTCTTCTATTTGGTTAGAAAGCATTGTTCTCATTGCTATATATGGTGGATGCTGGGTACATTGTTGATTCTATTCCCAATTAGCTGACCATGGATACTGGAATGGGGTTACAAATGCTCTAATGTTGGCTAAAGATCTAAAGTAAAGCTTACATGGCAAGGTTTATGCTGGTTAAAATCAAACAACTTTCAATGTTATACTTGTTTAGTTCAGTAAGTTTTATTTTGATGTGGTTACATTCCTTAACTATTTTTTGATCTGTTGACAATGCCTTTTTGACATGTTGAACATGTATTTTTTACAAGTTTACATAGTGGTTAGTGCTGGCTAAAGCGAACTTAGTTTTTTTACTGGTTAATGGTGGATACAACCATCTTACATTCAACGTTTCAGTAACTAGTGGTATAGTCCTTAACCTTTTTTGTAGTAATTTTATTCTTCAATTATAGAACTTAATTTGATTCTACATTAGTCCTGCATTATATGCCTGTGAAAGAAAAATAAGGCGGCAAGGATGATGCAATAAAATATCTTTCGGTATATCTTGGACTTTAGGCTAAGGAAAGCTGACAAGTAAAAATGAAAATGGTGGAAAAAATAACCTCTATGTGTTTACTCTTTATGCATTTTTACTGTAGATTTGTAGTGTTTGACTGGTTAACTACTAGTTAAATATCTACATTACATGTTAATAGCTATGAAGTAAAATGACTTTTAAGTCAAAATTAGGTGTAAAACATTTTGCAATGATCAATATAACACTGCACTAATTTTAGATTAGGAGTTTAGGACTCTAATGGCAAGGAAAAACTGTTTGTTTGTTAGACATTCCACTATAATGAAATACATATCGATAGGCATGAGTTATGAGATGTTTAGTTCGTCCACTTTTTTTTGTTTGCACACACATACATAAGTGAACAGTTAAGTCTTTAGTTATCCAGATAAAAATATCCCAGCGTCCAACTATCCGTATAGTTCACTGGTACACAGGAGTTTAGTTAAAACTTATTAAAATCCTTTGGTATATTGATTATTAATGTTAATATTAATATTATTATTATTCTACAGAGTCGATTTGATGCTCAGAAGGCTCTCAGCAAGAACGGGATGCAACTAAATGGAGCCTTAATAATTGGAGTGAAACCTGTGGATTCAATGCAACGCCAATCTCTTAGTGATAGACTGCATAATCAAGGATTCATGCCCATACCACCACCAACAACCACCAGAAAAACAGACTCAATTGCCTTCAATGCATCTAATCGGGGTTACAATCAAAACGGCCCCACAAATGCCCCCCATACTGGTGGATCCATGGCCTCCCCAGCAAAATCAATAGTCTCCAAAATCACAGATTTGATGTTTGGGTTGTAACTTGCCTTCCTTTATGATACAGCGATTGTAAAAGACACGAAGTTGCGTGACGTCAAGTAATGTTGTCCAATTAATCTTCACATTATATGTATTGCAATTTTGTTTGATGTTTATGTGTTGGAGTTTGTTTGTCTATAGTGTTGTTATTTTAAAAAGTAATAATGTAGATGGTGTTTTATGTTTATAATGTGTGAATTGAAAGGGATGATGAATATGTTCTCCTGGGCACATGCCAATGTTTTTGGGTAGGCAAAACTCATTAGGCGTTAGGCAATAAGCATTAGGCATAGATGCCAAACTAAACCTTCCTGTGCTTTTGACCACGTGAGCTCCATTACCCTTGTAGTTGACTTAGCCAACATGTCGATTTTGACTTCACTTGTATAAATATTTGACCAGAGAAAGAAGTCTTATGATAAGTGAACCTCACCCAAACTTCTCAGTTCCTCGAATTAGGTAACACCCTCATAGCGGTAACGGTAGGGGTAAATTCCTGTTAGGTAACGTATCTTTTGGTATAGAAGATCTCATAAGCAATGGCGGATTCAGAACCAATTATTAAGGGTATTCTATAAGAAAATTTTTGCCCCAGAGTATCATAATTTTTGTTCAGGGGTATCCCGATACTTAAAACAATAAGAAAAAATGGTATCATCATACTAAAACTGGTGAAAATTACACTTTGTAATGAAAGTTGAGGCCGGGATACTCCTAGGCTCTTCATAGCTCTGTCCCTACTCGTAAGAATATGCATTTCTAGGAGCATTACGATCTGCAGCTCAAATGGTCCCTTATGAGGTCTCTATTGGTCTTATTCTTATTGTGCGCCTTGTGAGCGCGTTTGAATCCGCAAAGGAAATCGCTCGGATGTTCCCCTAACCCAACCCGGGAACGGACCGGAGGGAACCGCAGCATGGGGAATGTCCGCGTATTTATACTTTGTTTCCAACAACTTAGCAAGCACCTCAAAAATAGTGACTTCTATAATATCACCATTTCTTTCGTAAAACATAACCAAATCAACGGTTAATCATGTTGAAATTTATTGATTTATCATTTATATATAGTTTTAACGTTTAAAACTACCTCAGTATCGAGTGAGCTTTTCTAAGATTTGTCGTCTACCAGTAATTTTGATTTAAATGTCTCTTAAATGAAATGGGTACATGCCTAAATTGATATTTTTGGTGTGGCTTGTGAATTGTGATGTTGATTATAACGGTCAAATAAAAATATTGGCTATAGTAATGGGAAAGTATGGTGCCTCAAGTTCCCATTGCTTGTTGTTGTATATGGTTGAAAGAATAATTACAATTATAATTATAATAGACTTTAGCACCAGTAGTAACATGGAAGACAAATACCTATGGTTGAATGGATCCTATATATTTTTTGTATTTTATTTTTATAATTTTCATATTATATTTCTCTATTCACGTACCTCAATTATTGTACCATGTGCTTGTCCACATGCACGTATGCCCACCACCCCCACCACTCTTACTCCCTTGTCATGTGTACATACATTGTACTTTCAAGTACTTTTTTTCTTTTTATTTTTTCTTTCTAAAAAGTTTTAGTAATTGTTAAAAAAAATCTCATTTTCTAAAAAATGATTTATAACTTCTATGGTATAGATTATGTGAGGTTACAAAAATTATCATGGTGGTTGACGATCAACCAATACTTTATGATGATGTTGGCGTGAACGTTGACGATTTTAGTTTCTTAATAACCTATTAAAACGGGTAATAACAATGTAGTTATCAAATAATAAGGAGTCTTAATTTGGATCAACAAAAATAATTTAAAAAAAATGAAAGCCTTCAAGTTAAGCAAAAATTGAATTTCATGATTACACATTTGCTTAAATTCAAAGTATACAATTCTTAATTGAATTACTAGCTTGTAAAATACTTACATTTGACCCTAGCTCTTAACCGACATTTGTTTAGCGTATGAAATCAAAATCATGGAAACTTGTTTTTGGTTACTATCACAACCATCATAAAATAGACATATAGTACACGTACATGATAGTCAACTATACTCATTTTCCTCCAACTATATATTCTAACACAATATCACAATATTAATTAATTTTTGAATTTATTTATACTTTAGTTAGTGTATTTCTTTACAAACACTTTTAGCCTTTTCACTAAGTTAAAATCTATGTATTACACGGGTTGAGTGATAAAAACAAAAAATTCTTAAAATGTTACAACTTTTCGTGGCGGAAATTAAAGATTGTATTCTTATAATATTATAGTTTATAATATAGTTATATTGCAATATGAAAATTTATAGAAATATTTAATAAACTTCCTAAATAAAGATTATAAACTTAAAAAGTACTTTTTTTAATAGAAATATTTAATAAACTTCCTAAATAAAGATTATAAACTTAAAAAGTACTTTTTTCAATTTTAATTGAGGATTTTTTTTCAAGATGAAAGGTAACTAATAAATACTTAAAAAAATATTGATTATATAATTAATAATTAAACTTAGCAATAAAAAGTATGGAATTAAGAACATAGTTATGAAACATTTTCAAAAATATACTAAAAAATAAAAATGATTAGGGTCTAAAGTTATGACAAGCGATAATTTTACTTATATTAGCATATGAAGATGAAGGTGCTTTATTTTCATGTTCGTAGAGTATTAGAAATGTATCCATATATATTATTTGAGTCCGTTTATGTTGAATGTAACGTAAATGCATGGTTGATGTTGGCTAAAAAAGAGGGAGAGAGGAGAGCCTTGGGGTACGCTCACTTCTGCATTTTTGTTTAGGTTCTCGAGATTCTCAATCGCTTTTTTTAGTGGGGAGGAAGAGTTAAACCGATTATATTACCAGTTTACTAGCCTAGCGGTTGGAAGATATTAAAATTGGAATGATGTCATAAGTAGCTCAAATAAAATAAAATATTATTGTGAGTTTACATGGAAGTAACGTAACTTATGTAAATGAAATGTGTATGGCGCTTGAAACTATCACAATATATGAGGTGAGCTTTACTAAGACGGGATGTAAGTTGTTCATACTGATTTTGACCCCCTAGACTTAACTCACCTACCAACACTAGTTCAACACCATTAAGAAGGAAGCTCACTTGTAACAGTCCAACGTAATCCTACAAAGATATTCTTCGCCTTAGCTGGGACCTTCCAACATCGTCTTACCGTTTTGTTTCACCCAACGAGTTGCTCGCCAAGCAAAATGTGTTATGGTAGAGAAGATATCCAACCTCTTATAAAGAATGTTTAATTCTCCTACTCAGCCGATGAGAGACTTAATTACACCATTAACACCACAAGTATGAAAAAACTTTCTTAAGTCAAAATTAAAAAACTAAAACTTTAAAAATCTTAAGCTCCTACTCATCACCTTTATATCATTTAAATTTACCACCATAATAAAAAAAATACATTCTTAAATTAGAATGAAAACCTTAAAGATGTTACGCTCTTCATCACGAGTATACTCAACTAATGTAAATTGGAAGTAAAGTCTTGGAAAGTGAAATGATAAGAGATAAGACTTTAGATATAAAAGTTTGAGCGGTTGCATGTGACATTGAGTGCACAAAGTATGGACCATACCGCTTACGTTATTACTACAAACAAGTGCACCCATTTGCACTTTCAACGCCACATTTATATATTTTTTTAACTAATTTCATTACATCAATCAATAACTTAGTAAACAATCACATAATTGTCTCCGTAATTACCGTTGAAAAAATTAACAACTAATTAATTAGATTAAACCAACCAACGTACAATTAGTGGACTTCATTAATCATTACAACTCCTTACAAAATTCTACAATCAACTCATCATGTTATGTATATTTTTTTTGTTTCTCTTTTTGGTTCTAAATGACAATAATCCTCATAAAAATTGAATAAAAATTGGAATACTAATCTTAATCTTAAACACTTAATGATCTAATTAATTAGATTAGATCATGTGCATGTAATTCGGGCCGATTTGACGGTGAATCAAGTAATCATCATTGTCGTTGCAACCGTTAAAACTCGAGCTCTGATTAATCAGTTGTTGCTCGGAGTTACGGAGCTCCATTTGTCGTCGGAGCTCCATGACTTTACGGTGTGAGTTGGAGTGCTTTGCGGGTACAAATGTCGGGCTGGCAGCGGGTCGGTACTCGGGAACTAACCGACCCGACTTGAAACGGACTCCACATGCATTACATAACGTTTTAGGACCCATCGGACCCCTCCGCCATTGTGGTGTTTTATCCGACCCGCAATGCAAACATCTCCGTACAGAATTATCTAAACCGTCAGTACGTTTCGACGACGTCGTTTTAGTCTGGTTAATTTCCGACGATTTCACAAGAAGAAGACGTGATGACCAGTCGCAAGGGGCGGCGCGTGAGCGTTTGCTACGTACTTTACCAGGTACTAAAACGTCATTTTGAAATATCGGTGACGTAATTCTGTTACCACCACCACCGGCGACGGTTTTGAGCTCGGAAGATGAGGTGTCGGTTGCCGGAATTTTATTCACGGCGGAGATTAGTTGCAGGTTGTGTAAATCATTGCTTGAAAATGATTCCTCTGTGAAATTCGATAGCCATTCTAATTCCGCCAAATCATCATACTGTAACAAATTAGAGCAAAATTAGGTCAAAATTAGGGCAAAAACGAAGAGGAAATGAAATTGAGAAGTGAAACGCTTACCGGAACACAAAGTTCACCGTCGGAGAGGCTATAGGAGCTGATATTGCTCGAAAAATGAGCTTCGTTGCCAGAATTAGAGGAGTTAGAGCTGGAATTGGAAATATCGGTTGAATTAGAAGTGAAGGTGTCGAAAAAAGCTTCGTTCATGACAACATCTTCGTCGTTAGGGAAATCAACAAGCAAGTCGTCAACAGTGAAGTGATTGCCGACGGTGATGAAGTCCGGTTGGTCAAAGTAACATTCTCCGGTGCCGAAGTAACCATCCATGAATGATAATGATGATGAAGATGAATGTGTGTTGTGTTGTGTTGTGTTTTGGTTAGAGAAAGTGAAATGAAATGAAAGTGAATAGGGGTGTTGGTGATGTGGGTATTTGAGGAGTTGTGAAAGAGGGGCCTAAATGTAAAATTTAAAATAATAATAATAAAAAATAATTTAAAATCTAATGATACCTAGATCAACCGAGAGTCCTCATAATTATGATATTTCTTCATGTTTTAAGTTCAAATCTTGAAAGCGTTATTTTTTTACGTGGTTGGTCTCACTTTACGACTGTTTATCTATATGTTGTTGGTTAGCTAGTATATTGTCTCGGTAACATGAGTTAATGTTTAGGGTATTCATTTTAATTAAAAATATATATTAAAATATAGAATCTTTTAAAAATGATAAATATTAGAATCTATCTAGTGTGTGAAGACTAAACTCAGTTGCTACTTCTTAAAGTTGTGTTTCCTATTCATGTATTTTTTTTCTTTCTTTGAAATACTATTAATAATGCTTTTTCTTTTTCTTTTTCCTTTTCTCTTTTTCTTTTATATTTTTCACATGGTTTTCTTTTCTTTTTATTTAATTTAATTTTTACTTAACCCATGTTCACCACTATGTGTTTATTGCATTATTATATTACTCGTCATATGCTTTTAACCTAAATGCACAAGAAATTAATCGTTACTAGTTATTATTATATTAATAATAATAATAATAATAATAGTTGTTGTTATATTAATAAAGCAAAGTGGAAGCCAACCATATATTGTATTGTTATGAAGGTGAAAATGTTTGTTATGTTTTTAAGAATATTGGATGAGTGGTGAATTGAAAATGCGAAAGCATCCAATCCAATCCAATCAAGGATAATTTTGTCCAGCTGTAATTGCGGTTGTAACACCAATTTACATCCCAACATTGTCAACATCTTATTTCATTATTCAAACGCGCGTTACATACATGCATACATATATTCTTTTTTTTTTTTTTTACTTATAATTATAAATCCTAGTAGTGTCTTATACGTGTTGAATCACCTTATAATTATACCGGTTTTTTTCCTTTCTAGAACTTCTTTCTGGATTAATTCTTCTAGTTAATTCATTTTGTGTTGCTAAAGATTGTGAATTTAATGTAAAGATTTGTTTTATGTATGTATACAAGTTTAGACTAGTTTGATAGTCAAAAGTTGGGTAAGAATCAACAAAAGGACATACTATGTGTGTTCTACACTACAACATTATATCGTATACAGTGGCGTACTCAGGATTTTTTTTCATGGGGGTCGGAAATTTGGTAGTAATCGTTTAAATATCGATATATAATATTTTTTTCAATCCGGTTCGATTCGGTTCGGGTCGAACCGGGTCGGGTTAAATTAAAAAATGACAACAACTAAATTTGATGGGTCAAAATTAAAAAAAATTCATTTTACCTCCACTTATGTTTAAAAGTAAAAATTTTCATTCCCTCCACTCAACTAACTTATTTAATGTCTAACCCTAATTTTTATCTATAAATACCAAACCAAATCTCTCTAATCACTTTCATCATCTAAACTCTCTCTCAAACTCTCTCAATCTATTTAAGAATTTCTACAAATTTTCATCTTTCAAACTCTCTCTCAAATTTCATCTTTTTTTCAACAAATTTTCAACAACAACTTGTGAGTTTTTTATTCTTTCTTTCATTTTTATTCCTAAATACTTGAAACATCCTCTATAACTTTACCATGTATTTACCAAGGTAAATAGAGTTTGGTAAATTACCATTTTGAGGTTCGAGTTAGGATTGTTTTTCTCAAACTATATAAAATAAATCTTTTATTTTGTTTCTTAAACTTCATATGCCTCTATTATACATCTTTTTTAAGTCACTAATCTACAAATAAGAAGTTAATGAAACCAAACCATGTTTCCAAACAATATTATGTTGGAAAACTTGTGTTATGGTATAAAAATGGTGATGTTGTGAACCTTGGTTCTACAACTAATTTTTCCACCATTCATCACTTCTCACTTGATTACTTAGCAAAAATAGTTAATTTATTTATATATTTCCTTTTTGTACTCATGACCATCCAAATCATCAACTATATTGATGGTTTTGTGCAATGGTGAAACACTTAAGGTTACAATAGAATAATGATTGACTATATATGACAATATAAATAAATATATATTACTATCTTCTAACCATAATATAACCCAATCCATTGTTAAATATTATGTGTCTCATATAGGCTACTAACTGGGCATTAAACTAAGTTTTCAAGCCTGTATGGGGGTCGAGGGTTAAATTTTACGGGGGTCGATCGAGAATTTAACATATAAAAACCAAAAAAAAAAAAATTTCGCAGGGGGAGCGGGCGCCCCCCAACCCACTAAAGTGGGTCCGCCCCTGATCGTATAGATAAAAAACACTTAAAAGGTGATTTTATAAAACGGTAAATTATCTTACTTCTAAATTAAATTACACATAGATAAAAAAACACTTAAGTTGATTAACTTCATAATAATGTATATGACTGATATTTGTGTATGTATCTGCTACGATACAATAACAAAAATATGAGTGTCTGTTTATTCATTACAACCGAAATGTGTAATATATGTTTTTTTACATTATCACATAATATATGATAAACAACCTTCTTGTAACGTACTAACGTTAATCATATAAGGCTAGGTGATGGTGTATGAGATGTATTAATTTAATTGATATGTTAAAACATAAAATAAAATACACAATGATGCTATAGCGTTATAACGTGATGGTGGAATAATAAGCACTCTAAAACACACATTAGTCTCTTCCTCCTAATTCACACCCAAAATATACATTCCAAAATATCTTAGGCATAACATAGCTTCATGATTTTCTTTTAAAAAATGATATATGATCAGTTTAAAAGAAATGGTTGATGTATGTTAAAAAAAAAGAACAAAAAGTCGCTGTTTCTTGGGAGTTGTGTGTTTGTTTAATCGTGAGAAATGTCTACGTACTACAAAAATATTATTATTATAATCTTTATATAATATAGCAAAACCAAAAAAGATTATGTGGCATAATTTTAAAGTTTTTGGCTTATGTGGCATTATTTGAGATTTTATCTCATAATAATGATTTTTTTATTTAAAATATATATATAAAATATATTATAATAAAATTAATTACATTTTTGGTCCCCTAATATTTTGGAGAATTCTGAAAAGTTTAAAGGTATTTATACTTTTAACCCTCTACTACAAGGGGTGTACATGAGTCGGTTTATATTTGATAGGGTGTGAAAATGAAACTTATGGATAAAATTAATAATAATATACAATTAAAGACCTCAGTGTTTTATAAATATACATAACTTTTTTATATGGATTTTAAAAAAAAATAAACTACATCATAAAACTGAGCATTTTATTCTCTTTAATTTGAGTATAATATTGCTATACTAAAAATTTAATTTTTAAAAAATATATTTCGTGTTTCGGTTTACCACGGTTTTGTTTCAAAACTTATTGAAACGTTCATGAATATCCTTAAAAGCATCACTTGAATGTTGTGTCCCGAGCGTAGCGCGGGCACTAAACTAGTTTAACACTATAGGCACAACAATCATGAGACAGTCGAATCGTGAACATTTAGTTGTGTACGTACGTTGAGCAAAATAAATAATAAACAACGGTGTTGTTATTATTAAATTAATGCATTATCTTATCTTATGAACATCAAACCATGATATATTTTTGTTAACCTACACCAATCGACTTTAAATCTACTCTTAAATTATACTGTTATGTTTATCGTGTTGGATTAAACCCTTTGATATCAAGAACACGACTTGCAAAACACACGATTTTGAGGGGACTCCCTTCGACTCTTTTCTTGTTTATTGATAACTTGAATGAATGAAAATTACATAAAACCTTATTCTATTTATAAGCTACTAAACTTGAAGAAGAAGCAAAACAATTAGACTCAAACTATGACACCTAATTAAATAACTAAACTTATTATATAGAATCCTAACAACCTTACGATACGTATGGATTAAGTCATCATTCTCCCCCTTAATCCTTACGTGTAACTCCCAAATTCACCATTCCAAGCAACGATCTCATCTCTTCAAACTTGATTCTGGGTAATGCTTTAGTTAGGATATCTGCCTTTTGTTCTTCTCCACTCACATGCTCAACTTGTACTTCTACTCTCTCAATGCATTCTCTTATAAAATGATATCTTGTGTTGATATGTTTACTTCGCCCAAAAAACACCGGGTTCTTCATTAAGGCTATTGCTGATCTGTTATCTACCTTTAACAGTACCACTTTTTCTTTAACTCCGGTGATTTCACTTAGCAATCCTCTAAGCCAAAGGGCTTGGCACGCTGCAGCAGTAGCAGCCATAAACTCGGATTCACAAGATGATAACGCCACAGTTTTTTGTTTATGTGAATTCCAAGATATAATTGCATCTCCTAGATAGAAAACCATTCCTGTTGTGCATCGACCATCACTTTGATTTGAGGAGTGACTACTATCACTATACCCTATCAAAGTTTCATCTCTATCTCTCGAGTATTTCAACCCGTAATTCAACGTACCTTTCACATATCTAAGTATGTGTTTTAATGCATTTAGATGGCTTTCCTTAGGTTCATGCATGAAACGACTTGTAACTCCGACTGCATAACTTAAATCTGGACGAGTATGCAAAAGATATCTCAGGCTTCCAATATTACTTCGAAACCGTCTTGCATCCACACTTTTTCCAGCCTCATCTTTAGTTAACTCCAATCTTGGCTCCATTGGATATTTACATGAGTTACAGTCCACCATACCTGCAGCCTTCAATAATTTTTTAGCATATGAGGATTGTTTAAGTATTATACCATCATCTCGTTGGTCAACTTCAATTCCCAAATAGTATGTAAGGAGACCCATATCCTTCATCTTAAACTCAAGCATCATTTGAGTTTTGAACTTCTTTATCTCTTCTAGACTTGAACCTGTAACAACGAGATCGTCAACATACACACCAATCACAAGTAACTCACCATTAACTATCTTTGTATAAACTGAAGGTTCCCTTGGGCAGCGTTTAAACTCAAGTTTCCTCATTGTTTTATCGAGTCGCTCGTTCCAAGCACGAGGCGCTTGGCGAAGCCCATACAATGCTCGATTCAATTTGTAAACATGATCTTCTTTTCCGGTCACTATAAAACCATCGGGTTGCTTTACGTACACTTCCTCTTTCAACCTTCCATTTAAGAAGGCGGTTTCGACGTCCAAATGAAAAACTTTCCAGCCTCGTTTCGCCGCAAGGGCAAGGATAAGTCTGATCGTCTCAATTCTAGCAACGGGTGCAAACGCCTCTTCAAAATCAATACCATATTGTTGTACGTACCCCTTTGCTACTAGTCTTGCTTTGTATCTTGTCACCTTTTCTTGGGCATCTCTTTTGATTTTAAAAACCCATTTGAGTCCGATGGCCTTTTGATCCTTTGGTAACTGAGTTAATGCCCAAGTATTGTTTTCTTCAATCGATTCAAGCTCTTTCTTCATTGCATTTTCCCATTTTGTATTACCTTTAGCTTCAAAGTAATTCTTTGGTTCACACTCACTTTGAGGATTTAATTCCTCCTGCAACATAACAAACTCATCAAATCGTCTCGGCAATTTTGTTTCCCGAGTGGATCGACGTAAATCTTCTTGAGTTTCTGATGTTTCAGTATTGAACTGATCATCATCAACGTTTTCCGTCTCTTCATATGAGAATGATGGTTCTTCTGATTCGGTTTGGACCGTCGATGGACCGGTATTTGCAGTGTTTTGTGGTTCACTTACACTTGGTTGCTGAACTGTTTCTTCAAAGTTTGCTATCTGAAATTCAGCCCATTCTGGTCCTTCTCCTTGTTTCGATGCTGAATCACAACTAGCCCAATCAAACTTTCTGGTTTCTTCAAATGTGACATCAATGCTCACATGTATTTGGTTCTTACTTGGATCGTACAACCTGTGTGCTTTTGATCCCGGTTCACTACCAAGATATACAAGCATTTTACTCCTATCATCCAGTTTCTTTAGATTCACGGAGGGAATTTTAACATGTGCACAACAACCGAATACTCGTAGATATGATAAATTTGGCTTAAAACCTCTTAGTGCTTCATATGGTGTAACCTTTTTTAGAGCTTTGGTTGTTATTCGATTTTGTATATAGACAACATGTCTTGCACATTCACCCCACAAGTTTTGTGGAACACTCATCGTCTTCAACATGCTTCTAGTTGCATTCATTATTGTTCTATTCCTCCTCTCTACGACACCATTTTGTTGTGGTGAGTAAGGTGCGGTGAACAAACGTTTTATGCATGTTTCATCGCAATAGTTAGTAAACAAACGATTTAAAAACTCACCTCCACGATCACTTTTTAACGCCTTTATCTTCAACGAAAGTTCAAGTTCCACTTCATGCTTAAATTTCTTGAAGACATTTAGAGCTTCATCTTTTGTTTTAATGGTGTAAATCCAAGCATACCTTGAGTAATCATCCACAAACAAGATGAAGTAGCGGTTTCCGGCTAGAGTTGATGGAGTTATTGGACCACACAAGTCCGTATGTACTAGCTCTAGCGGCTTTCTTGCCCGGTATGTCGTTTGATTCGGAAATGGTAATCGACTCTGCTTCCCTGCTAGACACGAGTCACATACTCGAGACTCATGGGTTATTTTGGGTAGGCCTTCCACCATGTTTGTTCTCGCCATCATAGACATGGCATTAAAATTTAGGTGGCCAAGCCTAGCATGCCATAGCCAAGCTTGGTCACTAATAGAAGCTAGAAGGCATACCGGTTTGCCGACCTTCAAAGAAATTTTATATAGTCGGTTTGGACTCCTTGGTATGTTCATCAGTAACCGACCATTATCATCATATAGCCTGAGGTGATTTTCTGCTATCACCGCTTTGAAACCATTTTCATCAAATTGACCGAGGCTTAGAATGTTGCTGCATAGTTGTGGTATGTAGTATACTTCCTGCACAACCCTTTGTTCACCATTCTTGCAATCAAAGATTATTGATCCTTTACCTTTAATTTGAACCTTCGATCCATCACCGAATCTTACTGCACCGGTTACCGTTCTATCCAGTTCGGTGAAGTGTTCTTCACAACCCGTCATGTGGTTCGACGCACCATTATCAAGAAACCATATATTATTATCACTTGAATCATTAGCAAACAAAGTAGGATTTACCTTATTTTCATTGAGCAAGATTTTCTCCTGGTTCACATCGCATGACACCATCATTAGTGCTTCATTATCATGGCCTTGATTCAAATTGACTTCAGCTTCTGTCTCTTTAGAGCACTCCCAAGCATAATGACCAAGATTATTACAATTATAACACTTCACGTCCCTTTTATCTCTGCCGTTATTGTTGTTACGGTTTTGATTGCTATCATTAGCGTTTCTCCGGTTATCATTGTAGTTATTTCGGCCTTTACCACGACCATAACCTCGACCGCGTCCTCGGCCTCTACCTCTGTTACTTGAACCACGACCACGATTCGGTTGTCCTCTATTATCATGATCATTGTCTTTCTTAGTTTGCCTATCAACCTTTGCATACATCAGTCTATTTTCTTTCTCAACTTGCTCCTCGAACCCCTTAGTACGTTCTTCGAATGCCTTTAATCGTGCTAAGCAATCTTCAAAAGTCAACTTCTGTAAATCTGTAACTTGTTCGATAGTCGCTACGATGCTAATGAAACGTGTAGGCATAGCTTCGAGGAGTTTCTTGACAACTGCACTTGTTTCCAAAGTTTCACCAAGACTACTGAACTTGTTTATAATCTCTGATAACTTGCCTGCAAATTCATCTACCGAATCTTTCGGTTCCATCTTCAGTTTGACAAAGTCTCGTTTAAGAGTTTGTAGCCTGGCTTGCTGTACTCTTTCAGCCCCCAAAAATCTAACCCGAAGTGCTTCCCAGATTTCACGAGCGCTTTTTGTTTTAGCCACTTGCGCCATGATATTTTCCGGGAGAGATTGATAGATCATTGCCCGTGCGATCTTGTTCTTCTTTACGTTAGTCGGATCATCAACTAATTCATGATCAGGATTAACAACATCCCACAGGTCGTTTGCATCCAACACAGCCTCCATTAGCGTAGTCCATGTGTTGTAGTTAGTTCCTACTAACTTTGGTACGGTGAGACCTGCTGTGCTCGGTTCTTTTGCCTGGTGAACAATGATTTGGTTTGGCGTTTGGTTAGCCGAAGTATCGCTTCCTCCGGGTTGCACCATGATTCTTTTAGTTTCTACTATGTTTTGAATGTTTTCTTGATCACCAAGAATTCCTGCGATCGACCGGTTATTCACCCCGACGATCCTCTTTCTCTACCGTGGTTAATCGCCCCACGATAATATGAGTCTTAGATCACCTAAGGCTCTGATACCAAATGTTGGATTAAACCCTTTGATATCAAGAACACGACTTGCAAAACACACGATTTTGAGGGGACTCCCTTCGACTCTTTTCTTGTTTATTGATAACTTGAATGAATGAAAATTACATAAAACCTTATTCTATTTATAAGCTACTAAACTTGAAGAAGAAGCAAAACAATTAGACTCAAACTATGACACCTAATTAAATAACTAAACTTATTATATAGAATCCTAACAACCTTACGATACGTATGGATTAAGTCATCATATCGAACATATGAGTAAAACTTAGACTAAACGTAGTGGTAGACGACGCCTAGGGTACTTTTTAACATAGTGTCCTGGTGGTGAAAGATGGGATGTTATGAGGCGTGATAAGTCATTATAACGCCTTATAAAGTTCATTACGCATGGTCTTATAGATAACCATAACGTCATTGGACTAAAGACCTTTTGTATTAATAAACCATGATATATGTCAAGATGCAATCATGATAAATATGAATTATAACGTAAACATATGTGGGGATACTAACACAACTACAACAATATATTGTGTTTGCATATATAAGCTACACAAGGGGCAATAGGGTAAAAATTGAAGGAGGTTACAACCAACTATATATGCTTTGATTGATGAAGTGGTTAGGAAGGTAATATCGATCAGTAAAAGGTTCTTTTAGATCACTAAGAGTTTTTTGGATCGGTACTAGGAACGAAGATGTAATACGGACGAGTCATCTAACTAATTAACTAACAAACGAGCGACAACATTGTGGCCTATATATATATATGTGTCATGTGTGTTAGGTTATCATTTAACATGATCATGGCAATTCAATTTGAATGCAATAATAATGCAACTGTTCTCTAGAGTTGGTGGCAACGGCTAGTCATGTACGTTCTAGGTTAAACATGAGCATTTCAATTTTCAAATACACTGATACAATGTAATTAAAATAATAAAATTAGCATTGTTATTGAATTGAAGTTTTGTTGCGTTATAACTAAATCTTATGAAAAGTGTCAATGTCATTATAAAAGGGCTAGCTCCAAACATGCTAACTATGCATGTGTTAGTTACATTGTCCCTTTCACTTATTATAACATACATACATGTTATACTTCATACTTATGTCTTGATCGATTTCAACCCGGCCATTTGAAACAACAAGTTGAGCAACGCTTTGACGCAGTACTCTTAGATCCACCTGAAGTCCCTACTTAATTAAGAGAGTATGTTTTACTACTCCCCACGCTCACATAAACTCAGGGTCTCGTTCCCTCGTCATATTGTTTATTTTTATATACGATTAATAATTTAGTTTAATATAATAAATGTACGTTTTCAACATTTTATTCCATATAACGAGCATGAGATATATTCACACCTCGCCTCAACCTGTCACACAAGTTTGCATGCACACCCACAAGATCGGTAACGTTGGTTATAATCTTCCTAATATCAAATTAAAGTCTTAATATCAAAAGTTGACCAATTTAACTTATAAAAATAAAAATATAAAGTTGACTATTTATTTTTAATACTACATCGAGTGTATCATGTTGCACCTACTACGTAAAAATATCTACTAATTACTTGAATTTAGTGATCATATATATATATCCACTAATTAATATAATATATAAATCTAACATATTTGTTTCTTTTTATTGTGCCCATAAAAAAACTTATGACTTGATATGAAATAATTGAAACATTTTATCCAAAACACCAGGGATGGGGAACAAGTTCAAAGTTATAACTCTATGACCATATCCATTGTATCCAAAACTTATTCTTGTAAGCACTTCAGATGAGTTTATTATTGTTTTATTTCATATTTAAATTTCAAAAAATAACGAGTAATGAAGTTAAATTACTTATATTTTTTTTAATAATAATGGAAGATTAAAATGGCTTATTACGGATTATAAAGATTAAGATATAATTTTAACTTTAATAAATAAAATAATATACTTAAAAATAATGTAAATTGATAATGGGATCCGACTAACCACGTGAGAGGGGGTGAGGGGTTGTTGTCAGCCGTCATGTGAGATTGTTTGTTTTATTTTTTTTTTCTCCATTATTGGACATGTACTCTTTTTATGATTTTTTAATGCTATTTATTTTCTAATATTTTTTACTTCTTCCTATTCATAAATGTTTCAATTCATACGTCTTACCGTGACAACAATGTTATCTTACAATTTCGATACACCAAGTAACATTAACGTGTTATGAACATGTGTTTAACGACGCTTTTATGATCTCGTGACGCATGTTTTATTGGTGACGTTAATACCATTAGCATAGATAGTTTATTTTTCTCTTCATTATTGGGCATTACTATTTTTATATCTTTTAATAATTAATATAGTTTAGTTTCTATTATTTTTACCCCTGTTTATGATCAACGTATTTAACGATTCCTTTTAATGAAATATGGCCGAATATGGTTTCAATTGAATCTTTTTAATCATAATTGAGTAACATATACATTCTCATTTATTAGTAAAATATTAAGATTTACGACTTACTTTTTTCATTTCACTACTAAAAATTGTGTTTTTCTACAACTTTTCGATAAAATTTCGACAATTCGATACTTACGACATGTTTATTACAATTTTTTAATAAACAATAACTTTAACTCATAATTGAAGTTATAATCAAATAAGGTGAGATTAAAAAAATACAAACCGTCAGTAGATTAACTGTTTAGCAAGTGATTAGATCATTATTTTTTCCATAACCATAAAAAGCCAAAATTATTTAATTTTATTACTAAATACTAATCACATGGCCTCTGATCTCTATGATATTAACATGTTTGGAAATTGGCTCTTAGCCTCAAACGTTAACTAAATGGAGTATCTATACAATTATACACATCCCCTTATATATACTTGTCACACCCTCTTCTTAAAAAAAGCTTTTTAAAATTTGTAAAAAATTCTTTAAATTTTTTTTTTGTCCTTGTTCGTTATAAAATTGTGTTTGTAAATGAAAATAATAATATGCGTACATAAAACATGTTTGATGTTGGTATATAACGCTTCGGTTAACGGATTTTTTCGCGTTAGTTTATTCGGTTGTGAAATATTTTTATTCGGTCGTGAACTCTTTATTTTTTGCTTAACCTAACCGAATTCAACAACTTTAATAGGTTTACTCGGTTATATATGGAAAAAATGGTCTAACGAACCGAATTCAACCACTTTAGTAGGTTTATTTGGTTCGGTTATCCGATTAAATCAATTATTATACGTATTCGTAAATAAACCATATTTTCTGTAACCAGAAACCTAATTCACAATTTGGATAGTAACAAAACCAAAACAAAATTTGCAATTTAGTTCGTATTTTTGGATACGGATACCATTTATTCCGATTTTTTTTCGGTTTTTGACTTGTTTGAACACACCTAGTTGATACCACTAACTAAATCCAATAGTTTAATACAACATTATAAGAAATAGAATATTAATTTAAGAGAAAAATACACTTTTATAATAAAAAAATGCTAAAAATATATTTTACAAAAACTATACGAAGAGAATGTAACAAGTAAAAAAGTTTGAAAATGAGATGTATTACCCTAGCTAAAATAATGATTTTGTTACTATAATTTATTATTGGGTTGATTATTTTTTTTTTCCATGTTGTTTGTCCATGTTAGATCCCAAATATAGGATACCCTCAATTATAATTTTGAACATTTGATATGAGTCATAAAATCATAAAAGCTGCTTACAAGTTTTTTTCATGTCAAATGATAGGTGATCAAATCTATCATCACAATTGGGCCATTTGGGCTGAACATATCTTGGGTATATGCAGTTGGGTTTTAGCGTGTCGCTAAAAATGTCTACAGTTGGGCCATTTGGGCTTGAGCATCCATTCTCTGTACAAAATACCATTTATGGACTCGATCCGGTTCCGGTTCTTACCCGACGAGGCCCATGCATTTTCGTTCTAGCTTGTTCACTATCCGAGTATCCGTTCTTACTTCTTAGTACGGTTCTTGTTTTTTTTTCCTTTTAAGATTCTTAAGTAGTTAAGTAGGCACGGAGAAAACCACTAACTGAACCAGAAATTTTTCCCACTCGGAATATCACCTCCCGGTTTGAGGTTTAAATGTTCTCTAAAAAGGACACCGCCCCCCCTAAAGCCCAACATGTTTTGGCGAGTGCTTTATTTAGTAGGATCGGTCAAAGTTTGGAAGTGAGGTTTGATCTTTCACCCCGTCAGAAAGCAGTGGTTGCATGTCTCCAGGCTCCTCGGGCTCAAGATTTTTTGACTGTCATCCCCATTGAAGGACTAGGGCAACATATGTCACCGTTGGAATACCGGGCTATCCTTAAGTACCGGTTAATGATTCCGTTGTTCCCGGTTGATGAGCCTTGTCCCGTTTGCCGCAAGGTTTGTTTAGATGCTTTTGGCGATCATGCCGTCCATTGCAAGGAGTTACCTGGCTTCAAATACAGACATGATTTAGTTAGGGATGTCCTATGTGATATCCTTAAGCGAGCAGGAATTTCAGCTAAAAAAGAGGCTCCTGTGAACTTTCTGACAGATCCGCTTGAGGGGAGATCTACTTTAAGGCCGGCTGATATTCTTGTGTTTGGTTGGACAGGGGGCAAACACGCTTGTGTGGACCTTACGGGAGTGTCCCCCTTGGTTGCGCTCAGGGACAATGGATTCGTTGCACGACAAGCGGCGACAAAGGCGGAATCCTGCAAGATCGCAAAACACGAGAAAGCCTGCATGGACAATCAGCATGTTTTTATCCCTCTGGCATTTGACACATTTGGCTTCCTAGCCACTGAGGCGGTGAACTTTTTGACCAGGGTTCAACGGGTCATCCATAGCAATGTCTCGACACCTAAGGGTCAAGGTTTTGTCTTCAGTAGGCTAGGTTTTTCTATTCAAAGGGGGGTGGCGGCACAACTTGTTGCCCATTTACCTGCCACCTTGTTGTAAATCCTTTTATGTTTTATATAAAAAGTCATTGTATCTTGGTTTTAAATTAGACACAAAAAATTTGATGTTGTACAAAACAACACATGCATACACGAAAAAATTTGCCAAAAATAGAGAAAAATGAAACACCCTTTAAACCGAAAAAAGGGAAGCCGACGTGACATGTGACAACGAAAAAGGGATGACTCCCTCTCCCCTTAATTACTGCTTTAATTACAATTTCACAATGGATACAAGAAGTGGTGAATTCATGATTATACACGGTAGAGAAATATCTTACCAAGACACTCCGACTCTAATTAAATATACATTGGATGTGTGTATATAATTAGAATTAGTTAAATACACAGTCTTCATATAGGTGATCTTGGCTCGAGCGAAACATTACATATGAGGTCAGGATGTGCTCACAACCGTAAATATACAATCATTTTTATCTTTTTAACTTTTTGAATTGAACTTTTTAAGTATTTTTTTTAATCTTTTTAAGAGAATAATAGCTATCTGGTTAAACAAACACCTTATTTATTTATTTATATTTTTTTTACATATTTAACTAACTTGGCAAAGCAATAATAGCTAGCCAAATAAAAAGAAATTAAACTATCTACTTTTTCTTGTTATAATAATAATAGACCATTTACCTTCCATTTCACAAATTCACTTTATTATACATAATAAAAAGAAAACAAAAGAAGTACGTGTGTAGTACTAAGATAAAGCTGCTAACAAAAAGTTCGACTCAATTTATTAGCACATATTATTGTTTCATGTACAAAAGATATAAAGAGTCTAAAATCACTATGGTTCTACATTACTTTCACAAGGATCATTTAAATTTAAGTACGGCTCGTGTGTGTTATTTAGGATTACGAGTATGTTAAATTATCGTAAGAAAAGATATAATGAAATACGATAGGTGTCAAGAGAAAAAATAAAATTCACTACTAAATTGTAGGGATGATCAGGTTGTGTCGTCAGAATGTCAAAATTCATTTTTTTATTATGTTAATTCTAGATGAAAATCCCAACACTAAAAAGATCATGAAATGAGAACAGTGTAAAGAGTTAAAGGACATCAAGACTTCATATTAGTTAAGAACATGTCAAAATCTTTAAAAATCAAAAGATTAACGTCTAAATTAAACAATCAACTAGCGTATTTATTCTATAAAATCTAAGTATTTTTATGCAAAAAATGAACTTGTGGCAAGCTTGTAATTTGAAGCTAGAGATTTGGGCATTATAGGAATAAAAAAGAAGGGGCAAAACGCATAAAAGACACGAGCAAAATCCCAAATTAATGATGCAGGCTATTTCAGCTATAGTATAGTACCATAGACCATAACAGTCCAGTCATGTAAGTAAATAAAATTAAAACCAAACCAAATCAACCCAATAGCATCATCATCATCATTTAATTAAATAAATAAATAAATTTAGGGTTCTTCAATTCCCCCTCTCTTCACAAAATCTCCCAAAGATCTTTTATTCACTTCTTCAAACACAACATTTCAACCAACCAACCAAACATGTTTCAGGTAGCTAGATAGATATATAGTGTAAATACTATTAGTTGGTTTGGTTGGGTTTCAAATGTCAAATGTGTGTTGTGTAGAGAAGAAATAAAAAAGAATGATGATGATGATGACATGCAAGGATGGTAAAGGGGGGATGATTGATAATGGAAAATATGTTAGATACACACCTGACCAAGTTGATGCTTTAGAAAGAGTTTATCTTGAGTGTCCAAAACCAACCTCTGTTCGTCGTCAACAGCTTATTCGAGACTGTCCTATTCTTTCTAACATTGAGCCTAAACAGATCAAAGTTTGGTTCCAGAATAGAAGGTATAATAAATCTTTTTTTTTCTTGTTTAAGTTTTGATAGCATTTTGAGTATTGGGTTGTTGATGTTATGTCAAGATTTTTATATGGGTGTGAAAATCTTTGTTTTTTTTTTTGCTTCAAGTTTATAGCTTTTTAGGTCTTGAAAGTTTGATGCTTTGTAAAGATTATGAAATGTGCAGTTAAATCTTTATTTGTTCTCTAACTTCATAGCTTTTAAGTATTGGGTTGTGGATGTTACGTACATAGTCTTATATGGGTGTTGAAATATTTGTTTTTTTTTGCTTCAAGTTCATAGCTATTTAGTATTGGGTTGTTGATGTTATGTGAAGATTTTTATATGGATGTGCAAATCTTTGTTTTTTTTGCTGCAAGCTCATAGCTTTTTAGGTCTTGCAATTTTGATGCTTTGTAAAGACTATGAAATGGGTCTTTTCAATCTTGAATTCTTGATGTTTGTAAGTTTTTAAAAATTTTTCTTCTTCAAGTTAATAGGTTTTGAATTCTTGATGTTTTGTAATGATGGTTAAATGGGTATGCAAATCCTTATTTGTTCTGAAAGTTCATTGCTTTACAAATCATGAATTTATGGTGTTGTGTAAATATTGTTAAATGGGCAGTGTTTGTTCATGTTTTGTTGTATAGATGTAGAGAAAAACAGAGGAAGGAGGCTTCACGCCTTCAAGGCGTGAACCGAAAACTGTCAGCAATGAACAAACTCCTGATGGAAGAAAATGAAAGATTGCAGAAGCAAGTGTCACATCTGGTGTATGAAAATGGTTATTTTCGCCAGCATACGGACACTGTAAGCATTTCTAATTCAGTTTATGCACAATCCATTTAATTTTTATTTATTGAAATTGACATGAAAAGAATAACTTTTGGGTATTGCAGACGACACTTGCTACAAAAGATACGAGTCGGGAGTTGGTGGTGGCAACTCATTTGACCCAGAATCCACCACCGGATGCTAGTCCTGCTGGGTTAGTGATGATTAATTTACTTTTTAATAGAAAATTTCCCTTGGTTCATAAATCCTAACTTGGGTATTATACTTTGTTATCAAGACTTTTGTCCATTGCTGAAGAAACTTTAACAGAGTTTCTTTCGAAGGCTACTGGAACTGCTATTGAGTGGGTCCAAATGCCTGGAATGAAGGTATCCCTTCTTGTTATCAATTCAGTTTGATTAAATTTATATTAAAGTGATTTAAGTTTTTAGCAATTTTCTGATTTATTTTTTATTTCTTCATTGTGATAGCCTGGTCCGGATTCCTTTGGAATCGTTGCTATTTCTCACGGTTGCACTGGTGTGGCAGCACGAGCTTGCGGTCTAGTCAGTCTTGAGCCTACAAGGGTGAGTGCTTTTCAAGTAGATATGGAAAAGTCAAAAACTAAAAATCTTGAAAATTAGCGGAAAACTTAAAAATGTTGAGAAAAAGTTTAAAAGTAAAAAAAAAATTGGTGATATTTGGAAAATCTTGAAATATGGAGCAAGGTTGAAACTTTAAAGTTCTATTTTAGGTTGCTGAAATCCTCAAGGATCGCCCCTCATGGTATCGTGATTGCCGAGCTGTGGACGTGGTTAGCTTGCTACCCACTGCCAATGGTGGAACCATTGAACTTTTGTACATGCAGGTTGGTAGTACTTTTATATGGTGGTTAATTACTTAATTAACTAACAATTTCCTTTCAATTATGCTAATTCTGAATATATATACCGGTGTAGCTTTATGCTCCAACTACTTTGGCTACTGCTCGTGATTTTTGGCTGCTGCGTTACACTTCTGCTCTGGAAGATGGCAGTTTAGTGGTACTTAACCCTTTTAAAGTATCCCACATTCAATTTCTTGATTATAAATTAGTTTATAGCACTCATGTTTGTGTTAATTTGAAATTTTATAGGTTTGTGAAAGGTCATTAACCAACATTCAAAATGGTCCCAACATGCCATCTGTTCAGAGCTTTGTGCGAGCGGAAATGCTGCCTAGTGGTTACCTTATTAGATCTTGCGAAGGAAGTGGTTCTATTATTCATATTGTTGATCATATGAATTTACAGGTATAGATTGTGTTTATTTTTATCTTTTAATAATTGTGTTTAGTTTAACTTTATATGTATGTTTTGTGAATTATAGGCAGGGAGTGTACCCGAAGTGTTGCGCCCGTTGTATGAATCATCAACCGTTCTTGCTCAAAAAACGACAATGATGGTAGTTACTATTTCAATTCCTTTTTAAGCCTTTTGTAAATCTGGATTAGACGTATTTAGATTTGATATTTCAACAGGCTTTACGCCAGCTCAAACAGATAGCTCAAGAAGCTTCCCAATCAAATGCCCCGGGTCGTAGACCTGCAGCATTAAGAGCACTTAGCCAGAAGTTAAGCAGGTACGTTTATAACAACCACCATTTTTATCAATTCCCACTTTGCCTTATTGTAAAATTTTGATTTTGCAGGGGGTTCAATGAGGCTGTAAATGGGTTTACAGATGACGGTTGGTCATTAATTGATAATGACGGGGTCGATGATGTCACCATTCTTGTTAATTCTTCTCCTGAAAAGCTTATGGGATTAAATCTTCCATTTGAAAATGGATACACACCTGTTAGCCATGCTGTATTGTGTGCTAAAGCGTCAATGCTGTTACCGGTGAGCATTTTGTTGCCACATCATCTATTAATTTACGGGTCAGAAAATCTCTGAAGATTATTTTCTTTGCAGAATGTTCCTCCGTCCCTCCTGCTTAGGTTCTTAAGGGAACACCGGTCTGAATGGACTGACAACAATATTGATGCTCACTCAGCATCAGCGGTCAAACTTGGCCCGTGTGGCATCCCAGGCTCACGTATTGGTAATTATGGTGGTCAAACTGTTCATCCACTTGCTCCCACAACCGAGAATGAAGAGGCAAGTTAAATCTTTTTAATTACATTTTATTCCGTCCTTATAAAAATTATATCCGAAAGTTCCTTAAAAGTCTGTAATTTTATAGTTATTGGAAGTTATTAAATTGGATAGTGTTGGGCATTGTCCAGAAGACGCGTTAGACATGTTTCTTCTTCAAGTATGTGGTTTTTCTCCATGGTATTTTTGGTATATTTACAAAACTTAAATTGTTTTAATGTGTTTAGCATTATCATTTTTTCAACAGCTATGCAGTGGAATGGATGAGAACGCCGTTGGAATGTGCGCTGAACTTATATTTGCTCCCATTGATTCTTCTTTCGTCGATGATGCACGTCTTCTGCCTTCTGGCTTTCGCATCATTCCTCTTGATTCTAGCAAGGTTGATTAGCATTATTTTCTTTTATATTGCAATTTTTTGCATTTAGTTATGCAGCCAACCTTGTTATGCCTGAAAATGTGTAATTGTAGCGAAGAACCACATATAAAATGTTCTTCATATGCTGCAAAAAAAACGACGACTTTTCTGTTAGATTTTAAAAAGTATATGAACTTAATCATGAACGTATATTTTTTTCGCCAAAAACCAAATCAAGGGACTTCATTAAGCTCTATAAGTTGAAGGATTTAATCATGCAAAAACAAAGTCCAGGGTTTTGATCATGCTTGTGATGATAATAAAAAGTCGGTTGGTTAACTTCTATGCAGTTAGCCCCTCAGTTTACTCGGTTTCTATGATAATAATAAATAAATAATAGTGTATGCAGGAGACATCAAATCCAAATCGCACTCTTGATCTTGCATCTGCTTTAGAAATTGGCGGGTCCGGAAACAAGTTATCTGCCGATCATACTACTGGTAGTGGAACCACACGGTCACTGATGACCATTGCATTTGAATTTGCATTCGAGACCCACATGCAAGAAAATGTAGCATCAATGGCTCGCCACTATGTTCGAACCATTATCTCATCGGTTCAAAGGGTGGCATTGGCACTGGCTCCATCTCACTTGAACCCTAATGGTGGTCTAACTGCACCCATGGGCGTTGCTGAACCACATACTCTGGCTAAGTTGATCTGCCATAGTTACAAGTGTTACTTGGGTGTTGACCTTCTTAAAAACAGCGGTCATGGAAATGAACCGATTCTTACGTCTATCTGGCACCATTCGGATGCAGTCTTGTGTTGCTCTCTTAAGGTGAGCCTTTATTGTAATTATTTTTTTAGCAAACTGTTTTGTACTTACTGTGCTGCCGATAATGCAGGCAATGCCAGTTTTTTGCTTTGCAAACAAGGCGGGTCTTGATATGCTCGAGACCACGCCTGTTGCGCTTGAAGAAATCAATCTGGAGAAGATTTTAGATGAAAATGGAAGAAAAAATCTTTACTCTGAGTTTCCACAAATAATGCAACAGGGATTTGCATTTCTCGAAGGGGGGATATGTTTATCGAGCATGGGGAGACCAGTTTCGTATGAGAAAGCAGTGGCATGGAAGGTGGTTAACGAAGACGAAAATGGTGATTGCATCTGCTTCGTGTTTATTAATTGGTCGTTTGTTTAACTCGTACTCTATGTTTCATCCGCTGGAAAGCGTTGAAAACATTCGTGTCGGTTTTGTGTTTTGGTATGTGTCAAGCTGGAAACTTTTTTTTTTTGGGTAAAGGTCAAGCTGGAAACTTGATTTGTAAGCATGTGGCTTTTGCTTTGACTTTAGACTTTGACTTTTTTGTTATGAAACTTTGGTGCTATTTCTTTTCATACAACACTCTTTTAGTTCAAGTTATTAAAGCATCATGATTCAATTACACAAATTGACAGTTACAACTTATGATAAACTACCAAATTAACCCCATTGAAAAACAACCAACATCAGAAAAAACCCTACAAGTAAGGTCAAGGGTATGATACATGTTGGTTGAATTGTGACTATGGGGCACATTTCAATACAAACTTACATATAAAGATAAAAACCCTTTAGGGGAATGTAACCATATTTATGCATCATGAGGTTAATTAATGATGTTATTATGAACTAATAATTGGTAAGTAGCGTAACGATTAGTCGGTGTTAACACCATTGATCTCTTTAGTAATGGCGGGAATGCAGCTAGAACTTCGAGTAATGCCACCCTTCTTCGCGAGCCCATGGTCCCGTGGACTCAAAGATGTAGCTCTCAGCCTGGTTTTCTTCAACATGTTTCTCATGGCCTCGGCTTGACACAAAACTGGATAGGCACGATCACGTCTGTTGAACCGAACACACGTGTTCATATGACTACTCAACGCCTGCTCTTTATTCCCACCGTTTTTCTCCATTTCAACCTTCACAGCTTCTGAACACAAACCGCATATCCACTTGCCTAAAAACCGCGTATGCACCTTTTCCATGTACTCAGGTGTACACTCTTCCACCATACCACAACACTCACACTTAGCATCCACCACCTCGGATATTGTGGTCAATGACTTAATGTCTATCGCGTCTTTGGTGAACTCAAATGGCATTTCTGATACCGTCCGTTTGAGCCCACTTGACGATAGTCTTGGTGGCTTGTTAAACGCGTAGGAGCTCTTGACGGTGTCGCCATGAGGTGCCATGCTAGCTTTTGAGGGATTGAATAGTGAGAAAATGGTGAAGTTGGAATTGTATGTGAAAGATTTTGTTATGATGAGTGTTAGTTTAGTGTATAAGTGAAATAATGTAAGGGGTATTTATAATGAGGTTGGATGGGTGCAAACTGTAAAGTAGAGTGTTGTGAACCATGGTGATTCACATGTCATTGTTAAATATATATTTAATGGTGGACATGATTTATAATGAATATATATATGTCTACATCTTGGTTGATGTGTTAATAAATGATAAATCAATATCTGCAATGTTATTTGATGAAAAGATTGCATGGGAGCTTGATTTTCACCAAATTAAAGTTATCTTGCTTTATAAATGTATGTATTGGCATGTGGATATAGCTTAGAATAGTGATAGTGTGCATGTGTACGTATATGCATCTTTTTTTTTCTTTTTATGATGAACCTCTATATCGCATGCATACACACATTGGTGTTTTTCTAAACACTAGTTATGTGCACAAGTTACGTACTAATTAAATATATAAATATATCTCTTTTTAAATATAAGATGGTTTTGAAAACAAAAATTAAATATCTTACATGGGGCAGAACTTTTTAAGCGTTAAATTGAGTCCGGTCTGGTTCATTGTCAAAAAACATCATTAAATTTTTAAAAACCATTCTAAATCTTTTATTTGCATATGTATAACTGTATTGAAACAATTATACTCATAAAAAAGTGGTGATATTGATTCTTGAAGCAATAATACATCTATAAGTGGCAATGTGTTTACACAATCTTGCTTTTTTATTTGATTTCAAAATTTTTAGAGGGGGGCACTTTAATACGAGGTAACATCGGGTTTTCAGGTACATGTAACACTGAAGAAAAAAATTAGAGGGAGCAACTGTCCCCACCCAATATATTTAGGTATGCCAATATACTTAGTAGTTATAATGTAAATATATAATTATGACCGGTATATATAGTGTGACTTTTTAACGGTTGGTTTTGTTTATACGGCTTAACAATACCAATTATTCTGGTAAGAACCCATATATGTTGACCGAGGGTTTTTTATAATCGAAGTTAAAAGAATAGAATCGTTTTGAACGGGTTCATCGTTTAGTTTATTCAATAACGCTCGTAAGTTAATTTTTTTTTAGTTTTTGTTTTTATGCAAGTTGATGTATGAACGGCTGTAAGGGTCTATCAAAGTCACGTGTTGATATACTGTAACCATATAAAGCCTAACCTTCATTTTTATTGTAAACGATACACCATTATCCATCACCAATCTAAAAGAAGCTTTTTTTTTTGTTTTGTTTCACGTGAATTAATAGATTGAGAAAAAAGTTGAAGCTAGTAACTTCCATCCATTCATGCTCATGTACTTAGTTGCATATCATCCAATCATATATATTTCATGTGGTCCATGTATATCATATCTGCCCGTGACTTGAAAATATCTACATATCTTTTTTTACAAGGACTAACTCACACACTTTCTAAACCTGCTACGCTATTGTTCATCACACCAAGCAAGGGGGGTCAACCGTGTTAGGGTGAGTGGATGGTCCATTTCATCCTCTAATAATCCACCAATCAGAAGCTGACACTTAGCATTCCTTTTATCAACCTTTCATCCTTCAAAACTTAAACCATTGATGACGGCATAACCATCTCATCTCCTAAACCAATATATAAAAAAACTATATTTCATTAAAAATAAAAGTAAAAAACACAATAAAAAAAAGAGTAAATTTTATATTTTGAGTAAAATGAAGTATTTTATAAATAAACTAGATTAGTACCCCGTGTACTACACAGATTTTAGTTTTATAGGTTTTAACTCAATTTACATATCAAATTTATTTTTAACATATCTTATTAAATCGATTTGGATATTTACAAATATATTCATATAAAAAATCATATATTACAATAAAGGATATGATTTATAATAGTTGGCAAATTTTTATTGGAACATATCGGGTTATGAGATAATTCATGATATTGTTAATTTTTTTATTTGAACATATCGAGTTATGAGATAATTAATGGTAATTGGTAAAACTTTAATTTGAACATATCGGGTTAGAATAAATCATAATAACTGATAAGTTTTTTATTTGAACATATCAGGTTAGGAGATAATTCATGATACTTGGTACATATCGGGTTAAGATATAGATCATGATAATTGGTAAATTTTGCATTTGAACATATCGGGTTAGGAGATAATTGATGATAATTTGTGAATTTTTAATTTAAACATATCGAGTTATTTCGAATATGGAGCATACCATGACCCATCTAAAAATTCTCCATCACATTAATTTAGAACATGACACCTAAGTAAAATCCTATGTGGAGTAGTTAAAATGGTGACATGTGGATGTGTTACTCAATTATTAGAATAGGTAGATTTTATTTGAAAAGCGCTTTGTTTTGATGCCATTGTAATGAAGGAATGAGAATAATTTTTTTTGGTTTACAGAGTAGAGTGAATGAGAGAACCGTGATTATTTTGTGTGTAAAGTTGGGTGTTTTATAGGTATAATTTATATAAAAAACGATTTTTTATAATTTAACACAACCAATGGACCCAACCCAAATATTCCTTAAAAAAGTACAAACAATGATAAAAAAGAGCGATTAAAATGTGGTCCCCGCTTCATTCCATCTCTTCCCCGAATCGGTGACCCATCTCCCCAACCCCTTCCCCACGTCCCCAACCATCCATGGCGGCGGTGTGCCCACGATGGTTGGTCCCCTTCCAGTCTATCCCCACACCCACCCCCATCATCTTTAGAGGTCCAAAGCGAACCAAAAAAGTTGGACTTGAGATGAATATAATACCGTATAAAGATCAAAACGTGACTCGACTACTGAAAAAGTAAGATTCAATATAATACAATAACTACTTTTAAACTCGGATTTTGCTCAAAAGGAGATTATAGGTGTGCCCGAAAACCATAACCTCATTTCTCTTGTTGACCCTTGACACTAGGGCTGATTTATCGAACTTGGATTATGCTCAAAAGGATATTATAGCAAAAGGTTTCTCTATAAAATGAATTTTTCTCAAGTGTGAGAAGTAATCTTTAGCTAGACCAAAACCAGGTCAAACAAATTACAATTGAACTCGTTACATCAGCACTAAAACTATGTTACCAAACCCCACAAACTTTAAATCTCCCCATCCTAAAACAAAGTGTAAACAAGTTCTGTTTTGCAAGGACTAAACACTCAGTTGATAACTTAGCAGGTTAAGAACAAATAAACAATCAGTTGATAACTCAGCAATTAACAATCACTTGCTAATTATACATGTAAAGTAATTTTCACAGAATTTGAAGGCCCTGTTAAAATGGTGGTTCAAAGATCAAAGCCCTAGCTTTACACCTTTACCAGTAGGCCACCCTGTATTTGGGTTTGATGACGCAACGAGATTTTTTGGATGGATCACTATAGAGGGTGACAAGAGAGCAGAACCTCCAAATCCGATGCTGAAACGATGTAACCGCTTAGCTGAATTACCAATCAGTCCATCACTTTGTCTATCGTTAGTCACCTTGCAATCCATGCCTTTTGACGTTAGAAAACAAGACATCAAACCAACCGTCACACCTAGCTTTCTTGATGGGGAATGCAGGTTGAATTTACACCTGGATTTATAGACTTCATATATCACAACATAATTCTTGAAAAAAGGTCTTGCAGTTACACTCGCCCTCTAAGTTGAAAAAATACAAATCCATGAAGTACTTAAGGATTCGGAAACGTTCTCAATTAAACGGCCAAAAATACTTAAGGATTCACCAACCAAGAATATGTTTATTAAAAAGATCATTTCATAAACCTTTAAAAAACAATTACTTACATAGTTCCAAACCCATAATGATTATAAGAAGCTTACAAATGAGACTGATAAATACTAAAAAGAAGGTAACTCAAAAAAGTTATAAATAGGTGAACTTCAAGCTTGGATATCATTCACATTTTCATACTCCCATATAAGTTCTTGCATCAGTTGAGATCACCGCTATAACAACCCATTCAAACTAATAACGGGGAGTTGATTGGTTTATAATCTAATATGGCGGCAGCTTTTCCTATGAATACAAAAATGTAGACGGTAAATGCTCATCACTGAGCCTCGGGAAAACTTGTTTTGTATAGATGAACACCAAAACATGGAATCTACATGCATATAGACAGACTTATCAACCACTTGCTGAGTCGTCTTCACTGTCGTCACCATCATCACTGCACCCATTCAGAGACAAATGGTTAGGAAAAAAACACAGAAATATAAATTTTCTGAATTGCCCGCTTTGCTAATTATAGGATTAAGGTAGAGTAAAAAATGTGATAAATGGGTCCAAAAACAAACATTTAGCTTCAGTTTGGGTTGCATTTCATCTCAAACTAACCAAAAAAAAAATTAAACTAAGGGGATCGGGTAAAATATACTCAAAGTCACCCAAAGTTTAATTTGTAATGCATACTTATAAACTTTTATACAACGGTGTGAGACTTTATTATGATACACAAATTCGTAAGCACTAATTGATATAAGATTTTAAGTTCAAATTAATGAAGTGTTGAAACTAATTGATTCCATTTTATGTACAAAAAATGTATCAATTTGGAGTAATCCAAAAATGTAACTACGGTACCTCAATTCTGAAAGCTTGGATATTCGTCTCGCATCTAAGCCAGTAATATATTTTTGTGCCGCTTGAACATTTTCTGTCCCTGAAAAATATAACAAGAAATGTCAGAAAGGCAAATTATAATATAACAAGCCTAGTAATGTTTTTGTATATTTACAATAAGAAATAGATTATAGAACACTTATTATTTAAAAGCGACTAAAAAGGTATATAAAAAAGTTTACACATTTTCATAACAAGCCTAGTAATGTTTTTGTATATTTAAATAAGAAATAGATTATAGAACACTTATTATTTAAAAGCAACTAAAAAGGTATAAAAAAAAGTTTACACATTTTCATTCATGCTAAAGCTTGAACATTTTGGAACCTTTAATCAATCCACTTGACCCACCCATTTTGCCAAATCTACAGAAAACATAATGTATACCTTTTGTTAACTGAAGAGCATGCAGAGCACATCTTTCAGCTGCAAGTCTCACAGGTGTGCTTCCATCTTTTAAGCATTCAGCCAGCATAGGACCATATACTGCAACATGGACCATTACTGCTGTAGGATTTTCCTGCAACAAAACCCTCATGTTAAACTTGTTCTTTAGACTAATGATTTTAAAGAAAGAATGATTGAAGAAAAAATATATATTACTTTGGCAACGGCTTTTAGTGCAAATAATGCCCTCCTTCTGACTTCACTGGAATCATCCTGCATGGCGGATGCAATGGCCACAATAGTGCCCTTGTGTGCATTTGTGTTAGAAGGATCCTTCTGAACTTGATGTAGTAAAAGCCTTCCTAACGCTTTAGTTGACGTTTCACGAACAGGGAACTACATAAAAAAAAGGTTCTCAGAAAAATGCTGTAAAGTTATGTGTCACAAAAATGAATCGAAAAGGAAGTTTCATCCAATTTCTTATGAATGGTCAAGCTTTAGGTAAATCAAATTACAGAAATGTTAAAACCACCTACAATTTTCAGGTAAACTGAGTCGTTCGAAGTAAACATCCCATACAAAAGACCAACTGTGTTATAAGTGACCAGAAACATTTAAACCCATTACCCAACCCTCCCTCTCACCAACTATATTAAATATTGAAACATAACAAAACCTTTTCATCCTTCAAGTTACTTTTGAGGCAGTCAGCAACAGCTGTGAAAGATGAAGATGCTGATATCAAGGTAGGAATATGCCTTAGCATTGACGAGACTGTAAGGAGTGAACCATGCCTAGTAGACCAACTAGAGGATGAAGCATTGTCTGTAAGTTCCTCAAGTAATTCAAATATCTGATCATCTTCTAAATGCTGTCATTAATAAAAAAAAGGGTTAAAAGTCTGCAGAAACCAAAGAACATTTACAAGATATAATAGGAAGCTGTGAAAGGTATTGTAGATTTAACAAACACAAGCTTCAAAACAAAAAAATCAGAAACCGAACAGAACTAGAGATGGAAATTCCAATCAACTTGCTTACATATATGCTAATTTGGGGTTACATTACTATCTCTACCTAGTCTAGAATGTAAAAAAAGATCACCAGCTAAAAAGAAACGATATCAATTTATTTGAAAAACTAGATTATTATTGAGATGAAATAAAGAAAACTAAATCTGAGTCAGTCCAAATCCATCTCTTTCCAGAGCTTAGGAACATAAATCAGCAACCTTGGTGAGAAATTACAGAGCCTAAGAGAAAGGATAACAGAGCACATGACACAAACCTCAGATAGAATGCCCAAAATTCTTGCCGAAGATCCCCGTATCAGGTCATCCTCATTGTAAATCAACTCCTTCAAATAATCAAATACACGGGTCTTAACAGGAGCGCTAACACTCTTCCCAGCATGCTTAATAACACCTTTTAAAGCTGATAATATTGCCTCACGAACCCCACCATCAGATGCCTATTATTAATGTCACATAATCAACGTCAGACCACCGAAGTTTATGAGCAACATAAGGTTAAAAACATAAACACACACAGACACGAGCATAACCTGCAAGTTGGATAAAAGATCGCCAACTAGAGGATCAACCCTGGTACTTAGTGCACTAAGCTTTCCAAGTGCTGATGCAGCACTTGAACGAACAGTCCTGCATAGGTGTTTCAAATAGTAAAACAGAGAATGCCCATCTAAACAATAAAACAAATTACAATTTACCTTGTGCTATCTTGCAAGCATTTGACAAAGGTGGTTTGTAGCTGTGGAAGAAAAGGTTTTAGAGCAATCCCACCCTTTCCTATTATGATGGTCAAAGTTGACAAAATAGCACTTTTGACTTGCCATGCAAATCTATCACCTATGATTCGAATCAACGGCCTGGAATGATCAAAGTATAACACAGAAGTCACGAAAAAAGAGCATGAAAACAAAAATCAAGACAATCAGCCTTTTGAGTACAGATATTCTTGTAAAAAAATATTAGCATATATATCAGGTTAAATTTTGTTGAATACAGTTATACAGGTTATATTTTGTTGCATACAGGTCAAAAGGGAAAAAACAACTAGAAGGAAATTGTTCAAATGGATCTAAAGTCAGGCTAAATGATTTGAATTAAAACATTTATTATTAGAAAAGAAGGTATGGTACTTACCCTGTAATAGGAATAACAAACTCCTTGAGTGCTTTCTCGCTTGTTACTTCAATTAATTCTCCAAGACCTTGGGCAGCCTGTTCTCTTAACTCTGCCGACCCACTTATCAAGCCCTGAAATCAAAGTGTAATTTATAATTCAAGATTTGTTCAAACTATAATTGTGCCCATACAATCAAATAATGTTTATCCCCAGCTAAGGTTAAACATAGATGAATGAGTACCTGAAGATATATGGGAAGCAATGGCTGAAGAGCTTTTGGGAGACAAAAACCAGGTATGACAATGGGCCCACCCTATACAATGATTAACAGATAATTAGTATTAAACGGATGCAAATATGTTCATATAGGTAAATTTACAGCAAATCATGAATTCATTAATAATATATAAAATATAGTTTTTAGTGAATAAAACCACCTAATGTTTTAACAAGTTTAAGGATAATGTTTTAACAAGTTTAAAAGCACAATAGTTAAAATTATGACAAACTAATAACCAAAATTAAGCCAACCCGCCAAGCTGATCGTTTTGCAATCGGTGTTAAAAATATGTACAAGCTAGTAATAAGAGAGACATAATTACACCTTTTTCTTTCTACGTTCCTTGTCTCTAGATGTGGAAACAGCATCACGGACTAACTTTATATATGATGGGAGATTTTCTTTGGGAACTGAACCAACAACTCTTGAAAGTGCTTCCCAGGCAGCCTGTTATTAAAAATTAGAAGATACACACAAAAATGGGATATGACAAAAAATGATAAGTTATAAAAAGTAAAAAAATATTACCAACACAGTAGCAGAATCTGAGTCACTCAGCATAATGATGAGTGTGGACATCATATTTGGGGCTTCATCCACCAAATACAATTTACTGTTTTTGAAGAAATATCCAATCAAATATGCAGAACTGCTCCTAGTCGAAGCCTGCAAGTAGTAACAGCATACGTGAGAAAGAAAGAAATCCGTAAAAGAAAATTGCAGATCATGGTAGTCGGGGATGAATTAGAGAAGACGAGTACAGGAAAATATGAAAAATAGTAATAACAGAGTGCAAGTTTGCTTTTCTACAGAGCGCAAAGCAAACACATAGTCAACCTGACTAGTCAATACATAGTTGCCGTCAGTCTTTCTGTATTTACCATTGGTCCCTAAATCCAACTATCAAGATCCAAGATTAAACAGTGAGACCCAACTAAGATCATAAATTGGTACTTCCAAGAGCACTTTATAGCTCTCCGTACACCCAAACAACCCCCTTTTTATCTTCCAACACCTCTAGTAAAAATTTCAATAACTTTATCTGTTTCTTTCACCATAACAAAATCTATTATTCTATACAATTGCAATAAAACATCAAAAGTAAATGTGATTTTTTCTATTAATAGATAAGATTTACACCGTAAGCGATTTCATGGTCACAAATTTGTACTTGGTAAAGAATACTTGATAATAAACTTTTAAGCATGTAATATGTATAACAATACACTTTAAAATATAATTTTCAGTAAGAAAAAGACATTATGTACTAGGATAATATAAATAGACAGTACCTTATTATCCCCAACCCCCTTTAGAAGCTCTGATATCAAATATTCAATCCCTTCATCATCAATGACCAACACCACAGTTTCTGCAGCCTTCTTTGCAAGATTTTGGACATCCTATATTCGTATAAAAGAAAACTTAGCAAGAAAACTATTATTGAGATCAGTAGTGAGATGTAGTACAATATATTTGAATACAAAAATTTAAGCTAATATAAAAATAGTAACTGCATATAGCAGCATACCGGATGTTCATCATCTCCCATTGCAGAGAGCAAAGCAGGAAGAACTGTTGACAGATGAACATTTAACCCAGCACCTGCCACCTCTGCTACAGCTCCCAGAGCATGTGCATTAAATGCACTGAAAAAGATGTTTCCGCTAATGATTAGCATCATATAACCAACAGCCAAAAAATTAATTGGGTACTAGGGTACATACGAGAGAGGGAGATGAACAAGCTTTGGCAGTATGTGAGGCAACACAGCTGCAGTCCTGACACTGTTTATAATGGAAAGATACTGGTATATGAACTGCTTATAGAACAATCTAGAGACTATAATATAGTGGCAATGTGTTACTCATCTTACCTCAAAATTTGTTTTAGACCATCAAGGGCAGTATCTGCCATGTCGTCATCTTCCAAAGCATGGAGAAGAGTTGGGACAATTTCGTCAATTGCTTGCATTCCAGCACTCTACAAAAATGATAATATATAAATAAAAAATTAAAACACAAGATCATGTTATAAATAGAAAAGAAAATTTACTATTAAATGGTCAAATCCAATATATATTTTTTTAGAAGACCTAAATCATTTTTAGCAAAATGTGGGTACCTTATACAGAGTACTAAACGCAACCCCAGCAGATTCACGAACCTCGACCATGCTACAGAAGAAATTAATAAAAATAACAAATAAAAATATTAATCAAAAGGGTACAAATGCTATAACAAAATAGAAAAGATAAAAAAACTAATGTACCTATCACAAAGAGCAGTACGGATGGTGGGTATAAGCTCATCCATGAAACTTAATAATTGGTTTCTGCCAGCACTAGCCATTACTTCGCTCAACCCAGTGCATACACCCTGTAAAAAAATAAAGTAATTAATAGCAATTAACTTGCATGAAATTGAACACATGAGTAAAGGAGTAAAATACTTGTCTTCTGCTAGAATCAGGGTCCTTCAAGCCTTGAGATAAAATAGGAATAACCATAGGAAGAACTCTCTCCCCAAGCTTTCTAACAAGCTCACCCAAAGCTCGTCCAGCAGCCTTTAACATGTAGCAAAGAATGTGTAAAAACAAAATATGCCAAGACCTTATAGACACATATAACAAAAACAAAATACCTGTCGCCGTTCAGAGGATGGTGATGCAAGAGAAGTGATAAGGGTATTCATCAAAACTGGCATTATCTCCTTTAATGTTTTAGGCGTATTTGCAACTATAGTTTTCCATACATGTAAGGCAGCCTGCAAACAAACACACGAAAACTACATTATAACGAAATGCCAACTTTGCCGCTAAAGCGTACCAATATTTTATGAAGGTAATTAAAGGTAACTTATAGGCATAAACTACTTTATGAAGGTAAACAAAGAAATGTTCAAGCTCCCTATAAAGCGGGTTGAAATAGTGTAACTTTTAGGCATAAACTTCCGAAGTCAGTTTTAAAAAAATTGTATTATTAAATAGTAGGATTCTTGAAATATTTGACAAACCATACTGCACCCTTTTATGTAAACCCGGCCTAGCATGCTTCAACATGTTACCCAACACCCGCACCAACAGCAGATTTGGAAACCTCTACGCATAATATTGCAACCTCTACTCATATTATACCTGGCGAACAGAAAGGCTGACATCTGTCCGGACCATATAAAGTGCGGCAAGCACTTCATTACGTTTATCTTTACCAAGTACTTCAATAATGGCACGTCCTTGTGCTTCAGTACTTGCACCTTCATCGTCACTGCCACCCTCAAGAAGTGCTTTTCCAGAAGTACCAGCAACCTTAACAGAACAAACCTCAATTAAAATAATAATACGTTCTAAAAACGATACACGAATACGAGGATAATGTACCTTAAACAATAGATCACCCAAAAGTTCCACTGAACTTTGACGGATACGCCAATTATCATTAAATATGCCGTCTTCTACAGCTGGAAGAAGTAAAGGCAGCGACCTGGCCAAAGAATGAAAAAAAAAGTTCAATTAATTAGACAGACTTGTATATATGCTAAAAGGCACCCCTGTTTCATGCCGATCAACAAACAACTTTTTTAAGTAAATCAAACAACTTACGTAATCGCGTAATGCTCCACAAGTATGTGTCCAGCACCAAGTGCAGCCTCACGTACAGATTCATTTTCATCCGCAAGACCTGATTACAAATGTGTTAAGAATTTAGGATTAATCACATGCTTCAATCTAGGAAAAGGCCCTGAAAAAGACATACTATAGGCCAGGCACTAGGACATAGAGAAAAAACAAACAATAATGACGGTGGCAAGTTCAACCCACTTACTTATGAAGGGATTGGTTTATTTAGTGTAATATCTCAAAGTGTAAAAACAGAAAGAAAAAAGTAGCAAAAGACAGAGAGAACCAACTGGGATTTTTACACCAAAACAAAACTTGACCGCAACAAAAGAAAGGAATGTTAGCATCAAAATACATTTGACCATCACTCGACTCACCAAACCCGTCCAAAGATGATAGACTGCCCCCCTTTATGCTAAATAAGCCATCTGTTAAAAAAAATACTAACCATCTAAGATGGATGGCAGCACTTGCTGCAAGTAGTTTTGGAACTGCACACCTAGTGATCTTGGCAGATACTACATGAAAAATAACCTTATAAGAACAGCAAGCAAACATACAGCTTGTACAAATTTGGAAAAAAAAGTATCAGTTGAACAATTTAAAGAAGCGGCTCACCTTGAAAAGTGTCAAATAACCATCACGCACAGGTGCCTTTTGATGAGAGCAGTTACGTATAATGTCAGGAAGAAGGTTCTCAAAATACTCAGTTCCAAGAGCAGCCACAACCTAGAAAAAACAAAGATGTTTTTTATAGAGTACAGACCCGTAGTAATGATACACAATAGTTACCCAGTATGATGAGAATGCTACAAACACACATATATATACACGCACACACACAAATCACAGAAAGAGTTAGGCATGTGATTGAGAAAAAAAAAAGAAGCTAGCTCACCTCTTAATATTACTAGGTGGGTAGAGAATAAAAGCAACAAAAAATATGTTATTGAATAACTTATTACTATTACATGGGAACACAACAAAAGAAATAAAGCCTTACAAACCCTACCAAGAGCAACTGTTGTGTGTGCGATTTAACTTGGTATGTTTGTAAACTACAAACTTATAAAAAATAATAATAATAACAATGATACCAACATAAAAACAGCTACTGACCTCACTCAACCCTTGAGCAGCACCAGAGCGTTCAACATTACTACCATCAGACTTGAGTGTATCTAGCAACCAGGGAACAAGATCAGGGAAATTCTCTTCACCCATTCCTCTTATCAGAGATCCAACGGCTCTGGCTGCTACAGACCGAACTTCAGGGATTGGATCCACTAATACCTATTATAAGTTATGCATTGAATAAAATTAATAAAGACTTGAACAAGACCCAAGTAAAGGAAACCCAGTCCTAAATTTGTTGTTAATGCCCAGTCCCTCTCTTCATGCCAGACTTGGCCCCACGGATCCAAAATAGTACTAACAAGGGTCGGTCCTATTTTCGTCAAAATAACTGTTTTAATAATTCATTAAAGTATCTTTCTGCATATAGAAGTTAAAACATATGAACAATTTGATGTTATGAATAGTATCTTTCTCAAAAGTAGCTCAAATTTAATTTTATAAAGAACAAAACACAAACAAGCTACATATATATAACAGACTAACTGGGTTTCATAAAACTAACGCGGTTTTGCAAGAAAATCTCTTTAGAGAAAACCTACCAGGGCTTTTTGATCAAACTTAGGTCCGAAAGGCAAAACAAAACATATTATAATAGATATAAAAACAATCTTAGAGACTGGGCATAAGAAATCAGGCCTTTATAACTGAAGTTCAAGCCTAAGCAGGTTTTGCACAAAAGAGATTATTTGACAGCCATGATTTTTGATCAAAAGAGATTATTTAGGCCTGATGAATTCTAAAAGACTAGGCCTAGAACCAAGACTCGCTGATCACTCAGTCCCATAATCAAGTGTGCCTCTCGTACAGCACGATATATGGTAATGTAGAGGCAATCCAATAGATGTGTGTGTATACGTACATAAAGTATACCTTTTTAATTTCAGGAAGAAGCAATCCAATATAAGGAAGCATATCATTTGGATCAGTAACTAATGAACACATATTCCCAGCTATTTGTGCTGCCTTCTTTTTCGTTTCTGCACTTCTTTCTCTCAAACCACGGTGAACAATCGGCACCAAAAGAGCAAGTGAAGGAGCATCAACTGAATTAATGAATGTTGTCTGCAAAACACCAAGAATAACCCATCAAATTAGTATATATTTAAATACTAACAGTTAAACATAAGACAAAGGTTACCTGAAGAAGAATATCAAGGGAATACTTCGTGTGGTCATTAGGGTCTGTAAGACCCAACAGTAGAGTTGGAACAAGTGAGGCAATTTCAGGATTCTTTATCACGCTACCAACCTATAAATAAAAAACAACAAGTAACATACATGCGTAAGAATACAAAAAAACATGAACAGTAGATTTTAAGAGTATAGTGAGACCTGCTGGAGTGCTGTCTGCCCTGCAGATTGCACTTTTGGATGTGTATCGGTTAGCACCTGGATTCAATCACATATTAATTTAGACATCTGAACATATTTACTTATATTAGAGATGGCAGGTTCAACCCATTTACTTATGAACGGGTTGAATCGGATTATGTTCTATATAACAAAGTTAAAACAAACATCAAGCAGGACTTAAAAAGTTAAACTCGTCAAAGAAAAAGCGTTTCTAGCCAAGTGACTCGTTTCTACCCATACAAAAAGACACTCTTTTCAACCAACTAACCCTCTACCATGCTCATGTTACAACCTATGCTATTGATGTAAGTTAAAGCTCAGAGACTTTCTGTCCAAAGTACCTCAGTCAGTTTTGGTACAATTCTAGGTAGACATTGAGAAAGTTGTTGTGGAGCACAATATGCCATAGATCCAAGAAGCTGCACACTACTCTGCTTTGTCCTCCAAGCTTTATCTTCAAGACCCTGAAAAGACATGCATGATAGGAATCTCAAGTGGTCATTCATAGTGAAAAGGTGATGAAGATGATGAAACATTATTCCGTAACACAGAAAATACAACTAATTAGAATAAAATAATCTAAGAAAAAAAGGGAAGTTTTATTACAAGATCACGAAACTATCATCCAGACATAAGGCAAAGTGGAAAAGAAAAAAAGCACCTTTAAAAGTGATGGAAGGACAAGTTTAACCCCCTGGGCAGTGAGTTGAGACATCATTGCACGAGCAGCACCTTCAGCTGCTTCCCGGACAGCAACTACTTGATCAGAGAAGGAAACCAAAAGCAATGGTAACAGATATATTACATACCTGTAGAATAGAGGGAAAAATTACAGTGATTCATGTAACTGGTCGTAAAAAGTATAATCTTCTGCACACTTACGGTTCGAATAATTTCCCAAGCTTTTCACAAAGACATTCAAATGCCAACAAAGCTCCTTCGCGACATTTAGCAGAATTCCTAAAATCAATTCACAATTAAAGCACGTGTCATAACTATATGTGGTATAGCAATTGCTGTAAAACTAGAGAAAATGGGATATGTGGTATCAAAAATCAGCCAACAATATTTAATATATGTAAACAATGTATGCATGATAATGTATGGGAGATGGTATAAAAAATCAGCAAACAAGATATACATGGACTTAAGAAAAAAAGACTGAATACTTTGGTGATCTCCACATAAATTACTTCATTTTATATTTAAAATGGTTACATTTAATTTTTCATTTTCTTTTTGAGGGCATCAAGAACAAACCTATTTGCAAGTGCCTCCCGTAACACTGCAGCAACCCCATACTTTTTCAAACTAGATATTCCAAACCCTTTAATAACCCCAGCAAGTCCAAAAGCGGCTCCACGACGTTCTCCATATTTCTCACTTTTCATCAGCTGATCCAATAGTCTAGTAACAAGGGACATTGCATCTTCCTAATGGCAAATAATACCAAGCAAGTAAAATACAAGTGAAATAAATATACATACATGCATATACGTTCCTTGTTCGGCATATATTGATGCGGTACGTAAATCAACTGTGGAAAACATAATACATACTTGTTTTGATTTCATTAAAGGAGAGAGACAGCTTGATACTGCTCTCTGAACTGCTTCAGATGGAGTGTTTAGCACCTCCAGCAACTTCTCTACAACAGCATGGACTTTAGGGTCATCCTGTTTTACAAGAAAATGCTATATTAGAAGAAAAAATTTATAAAAGAACTTTAAATGTCCTTCAAGAGATGGCTGAAAAAATTATATCAACCTTGGATAAATGTTTTGCTAAAGCTCCAGTGAAGATGACCACACCTTCACGTACCAAATCATATTTTTCTTCATCTGATGCCTAAAAGATATAATAGGGGGTATAAAAATAGCTTTGAGGTTGATTTAATGTAAAACATCCAAGTAAATATGTACACCAACCTTTTTGTTTAGGTAGTTTTCAAATATGGGAAATAACAGTGAGACGTTATCTTTTCCATGTTTGTCGATAATCATTATACCAGCATTGATCATTCTTCCTCGAACATCAGCATTGGTATCAGCCTGTAGTTTATATCAAAAATAAAGATTCACATTAGGGTATGCACTATAATAACAAAATTCTAGTTTTTGCATTTTATACGGCCAAAAAATTCCAAAAGGAATTTCAAGGTATGTGTGACAGACAGAACAAGCCACACAGGTTCTAAAGAGCACTTCAAATAAAGAAAGAATCTAGCTAGAATAATTGTTTTTAACCAAGTTAGTTTTTTGGTTACAAGGTAAGTACCACATATTTATTTTGGGAATTGCAGCATATACATCCAAAAAACCTTAAATAAAAGGAAGAGCTTTCAAGGAATTATAAAAGAAGAAAGTAATGCGCTAATGTAAAGTGTAAACCAAGAAAGTTTATTGTTGTTTGATGGTGTAGTATTAGGAATATATTAGGTAATTGTTATAAAATATATTGCTGAAATATAATTAAACAACAAATCAATACCAGTTGATGATATTGATCAGGCTAAACAAAAATTCAGAACTGCAATCTGACATTTGGCTGATTTTTAGCAAAATAGCAAAATGGTGGGTTGGGTAATGATAAAAACTGGTAAAAAATCCGTGCGTAAAATATGATTCAAATTTCAAACCCTACACTAATTCAATCAAAATCTAACTTTATGTGTATAATGACTTTAATAGCATGTGCACTTCAGCTCAAGGTGGCATTTGGCTTGCAAACCCAACTCTTTAGGTGGGTATCAATCCCATTCCTTTAAAGCCAAGTACTTATAAAACCTACTAAAAAACTATCAAACCCACCCCCTCAAACCAAAAAAACCCTAAGTCCTAAAAGGCTATCTATTTACCAGTGCTCGGGATATCAAGAATGTCATAACAACTGGAAGGTCTTTGGTTCTAAGTACATCAGCAGCAGCATGTAAAGCCAATGCAGTCCCTTGTCTGCCGATCCAACCAGAATCAATGTTTCCCTCACCAACACCACCATCACGAATATAAAGAGAGAATAAAGTTGCTAGAGATTCCTGAAAAACACATTAATCTGTAAGATAACAATTTTAAAATATTTAGAAGATTTGTCAATAATAAAGTCCATATATTTCAATGACAGTACAACTTCCAATAAAAAATGATCAGCAAGTTCAAGGAGAAGATCATGTTTATATTTATCAAGACCCTAATCTATATAAAAAATGCTGTTCATTGCGTTTTAGAAGTCCACCAAGTAGATCATTGAAATATATAATCTAAGGACTAATGATGGAACTCAGTGAAATCCCATAAGAATTTTCCGACAACTCCCTATGCTTTAAAAAAACAATCTAGTGAGTTTCATCCATTCAATTTGACCAGTTTCCTGACTAGACACTGGAAGCAGCATGAAGTTACAAGCAAATGATTTTTATCTTGCCAGCTAGAGATAAACAAAACCAAAATCAACACTATTACAAAACCTAAAAATTGTAATCACCTGTAAGGTATCTGGGTACTCATCTAATACAGCAGCTAATGCATCAGCAGCAGCCACTCGAATATTATAATTAACATGTGAAAGAGCCCTGAAGAGTCCAGAATAGTCTGTCCCAAATTCGTGATCGTAACGGTCCCACACATCCTCTGCCACCTCAGCCACTGACTGGAGTATACAATTAGCATTACATACAACATGTGTAAGTAGAACCTTATAAAGCACAGTATAATAATAATTATTATTATGGCCCCATTTGGCCAAACTGGACTGGAGGTCATCAACGGCATGAACTAATAAACAATAAAATATAAACAATACCCTTCAAGTGCCAATTATTAAGTAATTAACTAAAAAATGCATACTTGTTAGTTGTTACAATTAACTACCAATGGCCGACTTTTCTAATATTAGTTAACTGTTACTATTTTTATTGAATATTAAAAGTTCAAATATACAAACATACATATGCAATAAAAAATGAGGTAATCCTTTAAACCTAATTTTTTTATAATCTCTTCATGAAGAATAAAACATAATCTTAAATGTACATGTTCTTAAAATTCTCTTTCTCAATATAGTTTTTATAAATAAATAAAAAACCGTATATTATCAACTAATTGCAACACTTAAAGATTCAAAGTGCAAAATCTGTATCTGTAGTTCTACAAATATAGTTACAAGATAAAGCAAGGCAAAAATGAAAATTGTAATTGTATGTGTATGATACCTTTTCAGGATCATGTAAGGCAATCCAAATGCTGGTGGCGATATCCACATCCTCAGGAACAGAACGGGTGGATATAGCTGGAATGCACTTTACAGCATTTAAGCAGGCTAGCCTCACATGAATATCTTTTGCATAAACACCAGATAAAGCCTGTATAAAGAAATTCAGAGAAAGCTAAATATGATATATTCTAAAACTTAATACTAAAGTTAATATTAAAATACAACATACAGGTGCCACTTCTTCTGGTGACAATCCAAGGCACAACTCATTTAATGCTGGTGTAACAGACCCGTGATAAGAAGGAATGGCACCAAGCACATGATATAGAACCTGGCAAAATTCATAAATTATACATGTCACGAAAAACAAAATTAATAAAACAATAGTGTTTAGACAATGCCGATACATTAGAAACTTAACTGATAGCATTTGAAGTCTAGGGATGGGTAATATTGGATCCATATGGAGGAAAAGTATACGAAGTACGTCATCATGAAGCTGTGTCTTCTTGGGAGATGATAGTATCCTTTCCATTATCTTTTAAAAACACAAGTAAAAAATATAATATATTTGAGAAACAAAGAGGTAGCAAAATGGGTGGGAATACTCAACTTTCTGCATTTTTAGAACTTTTAATGAATATCTAACGTGTTAAATATGAAAAAAAAAAAAGCCAGTACGATATGATCCTTTACATGAAAAAAAAGAGGCAAGTATAGAGAATTTTTTTATTAAATCAAAACTGAGATAAAACAAAACCCAAACTGACCCACGCATATTAATGGGTCAAATTTGCTACCACCACATAGAGACAAGACATAGTAAAGGTCAGGTAACACGAACAATAAGTAAAATTTACCGGGAAAACAAAACTAAAAGAATCCACTGGAAGTGGGCCAGACTTGCATGATACAGATAACGCATGCATTACTCTTTCAAAAAGACTTAATGATGAACTGTTATGATCACCCTCACTAAGAGAAGAAAGTTGGTCCCATGAAACATGAGCTTCAGTAGTTGCAATTAGCCTTAAAGCAGTAGCAATGTCTAGTCCCCAATTAGATAACGGAGGAGCAGTACACTTTGATAACTTCACCAATGTTTCATATGCAACCTCGTTAACAATTGCAGATTTCAGAAACGGGTAGACGAATTTGACCTGCAATATAATCATGAGTAAAACAAAAAAAAACTATAAACGGAAAAGTAGCTATAGAATGTTTCATGTAGATAGATATGGCAAACTAGATAGGTTGGGTTCAGGTCAATGTGTATCTTTGTTGGAAGACATGTGTCATGTCAATTTAGGCTAACTCACATACAATAACTATTATTTACTTTTCTTGAGTTTTATAAACAACTAGTGAATTATACATAATTAAAACACTACATTAATAAGGTGAGAACCCATTTTATGACTAAAACAAGTTAGGAGATTTTAAGCATTTTGAATACACTTTAGGTGACCTCTCGTTTGACGTGTTCTACGGTCCCGGTTTACCAAACTTTCTTAAATCAATTTTGGTGTTAAAATTTTTTTTTGGAGTGTGCTTACTCAATTATACTCCAACGTAGCACCAAATAATAACACCAAAATTTAGATCATGTTCTTACATTAGATAGCTAAAAGTTGCATGTTAACGTGTTTTAACTAACTATCTTAAACAAGTCTTAATTCCCAACTTGTACTACTACTTTAACAATTTAGTTGTTTAATCACAAATAAATAACAGTGAAAGTTAAAATTTTATTTGATAATATGTGACCTATAAAAATTTGATACGATGAATAGTGTTGCTAAAAATGTGTCAATGAAAAATGTTAAACCAAAACATTCACCATTTTGGTTTTTTGGTGTTTACATTGTGAATGCTCTTTAAAACAAAATATAAAAAAATAACCTGTTTACCATAAAGGGGTCCACATTAAAATATCTAACTATCAAATAAAAAACTAACCAGGGAGGGTAATTCACTATGTGTGAAAACAGGATTAGTTATAGCCATCTCTCCTAAAGCTTTCAGCAACAAGGAAACATTCTTCTGTATATTCATGACCTTCTCACGTACATTAGCTTCCTCTCGAAGCTGAATCTCACGGGCCTCCTCCTTTGATGTCTTTTGTTTATCTAAAATACCAAATAAGAAAAAGCAAATGGTAAAAACTTTATGTCATCTTTTAATAAGGATTGAAATAGGTCGAGTAAAGAATAGACAAGTAAGATAAGATTCAAAACGAATTTAGTTGAAAATGTCATCACTTAGCACAGGTCAAAACAGGCAATATCTTGTTAGGATGACCGGGAACACTGTCCATTACTAATGATTATTACAAAAAAAACATTATTAGTACACTAATAAAAATCTAAATTTGGGTATATTTTAGAAGAAGAGTTTTCCACCATTCAACAAGGTTGACTTGTTCCCCTGATTGCTACTTCTTTTATTTGATAAACCGTTTGATATACAGCACAATCAAAACATCCCAATTATAAGCAAACGGGTCGGAACTGTCACCTCTATATATGAATGAAAAAGGTTGAAATGAACAAATAAATAAATAAAACCCTTACCAGGCTTTTTTGTAACTTTCCCTGTATCCTTTTTACCACCAGTGTCTCGCCTTCCAGAAGAATTTGAGCTGCCATTTTCCTGCAAACAAAAAAATAAATGTCTGATGTTACTACAATTTCTCAAGATATTATATCAGAGAGGAATTAGTATATAATGAATATGTGATGATATAACCATGCTGCCATTATTGTCATAAGCCTTGAAACGGCCTTTTGCCTGTTTCATGTTACTGGATGCTACAGACTCTGCTATATAAACCCCTTGCTCCGTCGATAGCATCCCTTCGGGGGTATTAAAAATCTGTCATAAATGATAAATTAAGAAATTGATCACAATACACGAATAATAAACAAAAGAAACTATATCATACTCACCAAAATATTGTTTTCTGATAGCATATCGTGTGCACCCAAATCAGGAGAACCCTTCAAATGCTGCATAAAGTCAGGTGTCAAAAGACGTAACTCAGATGTTTATTATTAAAACTTAACTAAAAACTTGTAACTAACCTTATCAAATTCCACATACGCTTCTGCAGGTGTTATAGTCATTAAAGATGACAAAGCACTTATAGCAGCCTCTTGTTCCAGGTGACTAGCACTCATCAACCCCATCGGTCCAAGCAAACTCTATATATAAAACCAGAGGAAAGTTATTGATAAGTGATCTTTACTTTGGTATACTTCCAGAATAAACATGGTATCAACATTCTCTAACCTTCATTCATATAGTCATTAACAGCTTTCTTGTTCTTATATACAGAGTAAAAAAAAGCTACACATGTCCCTCCAAATATGATATTTACCAAAAAATAACCAATTACCCCCTATACTATTGAAACATTTCACTTTTAGAGTTCATATATGTCAACATAATATGAAAAATGATAACCAAAAATGTAAAATTTCCTTTAAAACCAATCACGTTGTATAAAACTCCTTTTAATACCACCACAATGAGCCAAAATACCAGATACTAGATATGATACTGATGTTTAAATTATTGTAATTACATTATAGAAGAAAACACATCTAAATAAACAAAAACGGCTTCAACAAAATACTTTAAAAACATTTCATTACTCATATATAGTTATATACATATACTCCATACTTATTTGCAATTGCTAACATAATGCACAGCTAGATTAAAATGATACATGTTTTCTATTAGGCTGCCGGGGGATTGAGGTTAATAAACTAGTTACATCATAATTTTGAAGTTGATTTAAACTTCGGTGTATTACACTAACCATTAAACCTTAAACTTATGAAAGATGGAATTAAAACTCACATAAACAGTTTCCACAACCAAAGTAGCTACGATTACCTGACACACGCTACTGACATCAGTCATTACATATCCAATGACATCAAAACCAAGAGCTCGCAAACATTTTTGCAATCTCTGAGAAAGCAAATATTATATGGTTAGTTAATATAATAATCTAGAGCAAAAACATCATTTCTACCAAAACTAATTTAAGAGTACACCAAACAGAGCCACTTTAGATGGGCATTAAATAATAAACAAGATGGCTCACCTTCCAAACTGCATCTTTTTTGGCCGTGCCAACTAAACATGGATGATGAGCGCAAAATATAAGACGTATGCAAGAACTAGGCGCCGCAGCCAAAACACCAGACGAAATTACCAATAAAGCCTTCACTAAAACCTCCACCGATGGCACAAAAGCGGCTGAAGTATCCAATGAATTTTCTGTCTCGCTACAAATTATATAGTACATAAATCATTGGGTATCAATATGACCTATTTGACCTCCAATAACCATGGGTCAGATAAATAATGAACTTGTACCTCGACTTTGCTAAAACTTTTTCCCCAACAACCGTGAGGTACTCTGAATATTCAATAAGAAGAGCTTCAAATAATCTTGGAGCAGCAGATAAAATTTTTTTGGTACAGCTGTAAGCTGCGTTGCGTATATCCCAACTTGAATGGCACAGAAATGTAAGGATGAGCTGCAGTAAACAAATATACATATATATACACACGTATATATATGTATGCATGTATATCAGCAAGTGTAAAGGTTTAGAACAAACAAGAGTTAAGATACAGATTCATAGTACTTCACCTGCATTAGTGATTTCACATGAAGAATCTCAAAAACTCTGCAAAAAGGTAAGAAAGTTATGATGAATTGGTGATTGTGTGAATCAATAAAAAATAAGAATAAAAATATATAAATACAATATAGAAAGGGTCAATGGCCAACAGGATCAAACATTCAAGAGAGACATCAACCTGTGAGAATGATCCACAAAGAGCGACTCAACTAATTCAATACACGTTTCACAGTCCTCCACTGATAGTTTAGAAACCTGCATCGCAATCATATTAAAGATTAAAGAATACCCAAAATAGACATGGAGCAAATCGGTTAAGGTTTGGCCAAAAAAAGTCTGAGTCGTAAATGTGACCCAACTAAACCTTTCTATACACAGGTTGGTGTGGCCAACCCAACTCCAGCACATGATCCCGTTAATGATTAGAATAAAATAACACAATAGGTGGTGACGATCTCTCGCGCGTTGCGCAAGAGGTGTTTGTACGAATATTTAGTTGTATATACAAAAGGATCCGACTTGTACTAGTAACAAATGAAGAAATGCACAAAAAGAAAAAAGAGAACATCTCTTAAACAAAAACACATATACAACAAATAACACATGTAAACCACTAAAAAAAAGGAGAGTGCGCAAAAACCAGACTCGAACCCGGGGAATCACAATAACAACAATAACCACACGAACTATAACAACAAATCATAAACACAAAACAACTATAATATACAAAACAAATTACACCAAACAACAACCGCATGTAAACAAAGTCAAGACTAAAAGCATGATGGGGTAAATTGCAAAAGAAGCCTAACACTTGTGGTCAAACCTACAATCCACAAAATTACACAAAACAACGACAACAACCATATCATGAGAGGGGGTAAAATGCAAAAGTAGCTAACACTTGTGGCCAAACTTACAATTCACAAACGTTGCTATTCAACACACTTCCCTATTATATATAGTATAATATAATATATTATAACTATAGAGCCAACCCCGGTGGGGAGGCTGTTTACGAAGTTAAAACCACGTACGCTTAGAAAACAGTTAACCCGTCAACCCATTTGGCTTGCTTTTAATACTGGGTAACACGGGGCATGTTCTTGGTTATAAAAATCATAAGGACCTGCACTTTGTTAACATAAGGTGACCTATTTACAAGAAGCCCACAAATAGCGCGTTTTTTTGGAAAAAATCCCATTGAGGCGTGCGCTTCTTGTACAAGGACTTTTTTGTACTTCAAAGTGGTCTGCATTAGAACATATATAAACCTTATTTATGGGATGCTAAAAACCTTTAGGACATATAAAATTATATTAACACCTTGCGCCTCTGCGTACAAAAGCCTTCACTTTTGTGCTTGGATTTTACACCTTGTTACCTCAGTGTGCTTAGCGCTTTTAAAACCAAAGGCATGTTTGATTTTACACGAGTTACACATGTTAGGATTAAGATTTAACTTTAAGACTAGGATATATAATCGGGTTGGCTTATAAGGACCTGAAATAAACTACTAATACTAGGAAATTTAGAAAAATAGAACAAAAGAGCTAAATAAATAGAAGTACCATGGCTACAGGAACAACTGAAGGTTCATTCTGCGAAATCAAAGACCAGATCTTTTCCTTCAACACATTTTCATCTTCAGCATAAAAGATTAAAAAATTAATACTACGATAAAGAAAAGTAGATACAAACATAAAAAGGTTGTTAAAAGGTAGATATCAAAGCACCTGCTCTAATATCAGCAGCTGCAATTTTAACCACAATAAGTAATGAATAAATGCCATCCAACCGTTGTGCTGCTTTAGTAAAACCAGTTTTGACTAACTGGATAAGAGGCATCAGCAGAGAAGATATCTGAAGACAAACAAATCACAAAAAGTTTAGCCACATAAACACACAACAAATCACAAAAAAGGTACAACATGCAGAGCCAACCCGTGTTTTCAGATTTTACATGAAGGTTATCTGATTAGTTTAACACAAAGTTTAGTCAAAATCGTGCCCAAAGCAAAAGGTGCTTTAAAATTTTTAAAAAACAAGTATACCTTTCTAACTGTGTAAACAGCAACTTGTAAAAAAACGATGTTTGTCAATTTACAACACTGGCATAAATATAACCAGATGCATAGTTGGGTGACTTATAACGTAGTTCCAATACAGGTGTTAAGATAGTTTTCTTACAGGTAGAACGGCATCAGCATTTTTGCATATGTTTCTAAGGGATCGAAGATGGCCTCGTCTTAGTGATTCCTTCTCCTTGAGTCCTGAAGATAGGAATGAAATAATCTCTGGCCCAATAGCATCAGTAGATCTTGATACCCAAGAAGCTACAGAGCTTAAACATGCAAGTTTTACCTCTTCATTACCTGCGAGTCAAATATAAACCTCATGTTAATCATGCATATGTTGGAAAAGTAGCAATTCCAGCCATGTACTTATGAAACAGTCATGGTCGGTTGTCTTTTATGTCAAACGAGTTAAAGAGCAAGACGAAAAAATGTAGTTGAGAGAAGAAAGGATCAAATGTGTTAAAAGTCATCCGAAGATTATTTTTAATGCAAACAAACCCCTTACTAGTTTCATTCAGGGATTATAACAATCATTGTATTAGTTTTCTTTTTTAATAATAGTAATTCATTTTTATTAAAAGGAAAAATGTCATAAAGCAGCAATATACTTAAGCCCTTAGATGTTTGGGAAATCATGATTTTTTTTATTTCATATTCAGTAATTATACAAGTTTTTAACGACTATTTTAGTAAATAAAGTTTTTCACAAGTTTTTAACGTCCCTAAATGGTAGATTTGACCTGTCTAGTTATTATTTTTATGCTTCTTTAAGATGTATCTTCCAAAACTGCCCCTAAAAAACTTGTAACAATATAACCCGTCAAAAAATTATATAGGAAACGACAATACCCGAAACAGACCAAGGCATAAAGTAAACTGCTATTTGCTAGCCTAAGACATTTGCCGGATTTCATTAAAAAAAGGAGTTTTGTATTGGTGGGTAAACCCTACCCAGACCGACCCGGTTGATCCTAAAGAAGTAGACCTGTTCGGACCCGTAATGAAAGTGGCCCATTACTGATCTTAAAGAAATAAAGGGCAGTCATTGTAACACTCACCATCATCCTTGTAAATAGTCAAAAGAAGACCACATACTGTAACAGAAAGGCTACTAAGATATTTCCCTTCAGGACAACAAGATAATTCCTGCAATGCATTTATCATGCCAACTCTTTGGTATGGAAAAGCTAGTCTTCCTTCTGAACCACCGATTACAGCCTTGACCACGTTGACCATTGACTCAATAGCATCAGGATTACTTGACTTTAGACTTAAACATTTGACAATATCCAGTGCCGCAAGTCTTCTTGAGTCGTCCGCATGGCGGGCTTGTGATAATACAACCAATAATATCTCGACAGCATACTTACTAAGATCCAAGTTAACATGTCTCAAAAGGACCCCAATAGATTCCAAAACAAGCTCAGGGTTCCTCTTGAGCATTTTAAGAGATGAAGGAACAACAATGTTCTTGAAATCTTCATGTGACAAATGAATATATAATGAACGAAAAGCTTCACTAAGGAATTTGGTTGGTTTATCCTTCGCATTCAGAACCGATTGAACGTACATATCAAGGTATACAAGCTGTGTGAAGTAGTAAAGAAAAAAAAGTAAGAAGATGCAATTAGATATGCATATCAATTTGAGATTATGAAGGAAAAAAAACTTCAAGTTAGGGGTGCCAATTACAAAATGAATCATAAGAGCAACTTATAGTAAACATATATAATATCTTGAAAGAAAACAGTAGACAGCGGCCCAAAGCATATTTCTAGTGCATAAGACGCAAAAAGTGCATGCATTAGTGATTAGATACAATAAAAATTTTTAAAATATATATACAACAGGCATAAAAAGTTAATAAAACTAAATGTCATTGCACAAATATGTTAAAAAAACCACATGTGTAGCAGTTACAATCATCAAAATGATACCAAAAGTTCAAACTAATAACAAAATGCACAAAATATAAGGAATAATCATTGTTCATCATCACCTGCGAAATAGTTTAAATCCAATAAATAAAACAAAATCAATCTCGACTACTGCATGCAAGCCAAAGACTGGGTAGCACTTCATCACCTTGCATCTACCCGAGGTGAAGTTTCCTCACCTAAACACCTAGGCATGCTTCTCATGAGCTTTTGACTACTATGATTTACATATATAGTTTTGTCATCGTATTTGGCAGAAAAAAAGGTCAACGAGTAACAACAAACTGTTTCGGGTAAGCCTGTAAAATACATAATTTGTTTTGGCCCATTACCAAACCCACCCACCCGTTCCCATTTTGCCACCTTTATTGCATTCTTTGGGGGAGAAGTGATACGAGTCAACCCAGCCTACTTTTACCCATAGCAAAAGAATGTCAGTTTATAACCCATTAGCCAACCATCAAGCCCGCCAGTTTTGCCACCCCTACTCATGTGATATCATCAATTCATCAGCAGCAACATTTTGGAAAGACCTACCTTCCACTGTTCAAACAATGATGCCCTTGAACTTGAATAATCCAGAATTACACATAGCATTTCTGGACAACTTTTATAGGATATTGTTCCACTTTTTAATTCCTCCATGTACAAACTGAAAATGCTGGGTGACTGAAACATGGAAGAAAATAAAATTTAGTAGAGGGATAAAATTATGAAAGTATTTGATAGCTTTAAAGTCGTCATGTCACCAAAAGTCTATAATTAATACAGAGAACCTCATAATTCATTTGTTTATTGTTATTAAAAAATATGTATATATTTACAGTTCACAGATGAACAAAAGATGTGATAGTACTCTGCCCGCCTTGTCTTAACCAGTATTAAAATTTGCATGTTTCGCCTGACTCAGTTGACCCGCTCCCCGCCCCCCTCCCGGGTGGATATTTCCATCTATGGATAGACTTCATATCAGAAAATAAACCTCTAAAAGTAGATGAATAAAAGTTCTTCTGCAAGCCCTGCGTTCTCGAGAACATGCTCGAATGCTAATTTGTAGACATGAAGCTTGTGCGGCTGCAACTTTTCTAAATGCGCTTTTTGATATGGAAATAAATTGACTTTTAGAAAGAAGCAGAGTCGACCATTTCATAAGTCTATAGCAGCCAACATGCGACTGAAGCTTCGACTGTTTATCCATGGTCTGCACAAGATTTGCAGCAAATGTCTTCACAAATATAACCTGGCCTAAAGACTTTATAATTATATCATCCACGGCTTTCCTTGAACCTCGGTCATCATAAATATATAATGTCATGAATAATAAATCCACCAACTGTGATGCAGACTCAGGTGACATCTCTGCAAAAACAAATTAAATAGCTGTTAGCTTAACTATATGTCATGTCAATAACTACTGGAATATAAGACTTCTTCACTAAAGTACATAATTAGACAGAACAAATAAACTACCAGCCTTACGTGTTTCACCAAGTTGAAAGTACTAAACCAATCAACTTCGTTGTGATTCCTCAGTGTAAATAAAGTTTTTGTTAGGGATCGCAAAAAGCCCGATACAGACAAAAAAGCGAAAACAATTGGAACAGATAAAGGGTATGTGTTATAGGACTGGGCATGGGGTTATGTTTAGCAATTTATGCAGGTTCAGGATGAATATAAAATTAGATTATAACCATAACCCACCCGAATAGACATGAAGATAACTTTAGAAATTTTTGCAAATTTAGGATGATATGGACTCAAGTGAAAACCACACAATTACTGAACCCGTTTATGAACTATATTAATATGATATAAATATTTAAAAACTTCAAATTATTACAACGGAAATATTATATCTTTCAACTTTCAAGTAAGTTTTTTAGGTGAATGTAAGATCGGGTTTTGGACAATAAGCATCCAAGCAGGTAACTTTTATCACCATAAGACAATTACTTTATCATCAAATTCTTTAACTTCCCACTTTTCTTACCTGTAGCATCAGCCAATTCTGTCACTTGTTTCCATGCATTTGCCATTTTACCATTAGCAGTAGTAGTAGCAGATGTAAGAACTTCCATAACTGTATAAATAACAAAAATTCAGTAACTTATATAATTCAGTTAGTAACCAGTAAACAGATGCAACAATCAATGAACAGTAAACATTTAGTAACTTAATTCAACAAAATTTTAAAATCTTCACACAAATTAAGCACGATGAGCACCAATCAGTGAACAAAACAACAATAAGTGATGAAATATACAAATTACAAAACTTTATGTGAACAAAAAAACTAACAGCAGCATAACTTAACCTATGAACATCAACAATCGGATGTTACTCAATGTGTGAAATGAAACACATAAAAGTGAACAATAAGTGAAATTTTACCGGTATTGTTGCTCGCGGAGTGAGAATTGAAATTCAGATCGAGCAGGTACGTCGGCAGTGAGGTATTGAGTTGGAGCTTGAAACGATTTCAGGCCATGAAGTTTCAGGTGACTTCAGGCGATTGGAAGTGATGATGAAGCGGATGAGGATGCGAGTAAGTGATCGGAGACGACGGTCGTCGGAGGTGGTGGTGAGGTGAGGTAGGGTTCTTCGCTTTAGTATCTCAATGTTGGTTTTGTGTCACAGTGATTGAGATGAAGGTTTTAGTCTTTTAGATACACACCCTTGATTAGCCCATAAGTGCCTTTAGCCCATATCACTACTAGCCCGTTGTTGAGTATTTTTCTATGCTAACGTGAGTGGGAGTATGTGAGACCGGACTCGTTAACCGGTCTTGTGACGCTCCACGTCGGAATTCCATACAAGACCGTACGCTATTTGGGTTGATCCGAAAGGTTTTGACGGAGATGACGAGGCGTTCCTGACTAAGGATCATGAGGCATCTCACGCTACTAGCCTTGTGATGTTTGAATACATAACACAGGTACAAATTGTCACGTCTTGTTGTCTTGGAGCGCGGTATGGTTGGATTTACACCGTCAAAATTTAAAAATGTGAGACGTCATAGTAATTGAAGTCTTGATTATTGTATTGCAAATGGAAAGCCATAACAACATAAATTTAATGTTCTTACAACTAAAAATAACTAAAAATACGTCAAATGTAAAAGGCTCGTCATAATGACCATCAAATAATCTTCTTAACTAGCAACTTCCAATATGGTGTAGTGGTAAGAGCCTTGGATTCTCCAAAAGAGACTCAAGTTCTAGTCTCACTACCATCACTTTGGAAGGGGCAAATGGGGGCAATGAAGGGAGACTTGTGGCAACACAAGTTCGATCTCTGAGCCAAACGGGTTTTACCACTAGCTTGTCGTCGTGCCTACGGGCGGACGGGTTAGTGGGTTTCCCCCGAATTGGAGTCGGGTTAATAGGTGGGTTTCGGCTACCCAGCGCTGTCTGTGTTCGCAAAGCGTTTGGGGTCGCCTTTCGCCATTGGGTTACCCCGGGTAGCCGGGCTTTATTCGTTTCGCTGTCCAAAAAAAAATAATCTTCTTAACTTGCCATTTCCTTGTCATTGGCACTATCAACAATATAACTTGTATGGTGTTTGATAAACATTCCCTTAAATCATTTGCGTAATAAATTCCTCAACTAACATTTTTACAATGAAACTTTTCTTTAGCATAATAAATTCCTCATCCCGGAAACTTTTAGTTTTATCTACATTTATCAAAGTAACTCTTTCACTTACTTTTAGGATTTTTCAATCTCTCTCCCTTTTGCAATGTTTTATCATTTATTCTTACATTGAGTTTCGGTTGTAGCGGTCAACACAAAAGTAGGTTTCTCCTTGAGTAATAAGCTTTCGCATCTCAGGGTTCTTCTTCTTGTGTGTTCGCTACATTACTTTCGTCTGATTTCTTCGATGGATAGTTCTTTGACATGTAACCACGACCACATATGCCACAATTGTATTATATTATTTGAAAGGAAAACTTCTTCCGTTATATAAGATTTCTTGTGAATGTATTGAGATATGGACACATTTTTGTAACTATAGACAATAGCTCATCCTCAAGGAGTTGTAATTTTTCATCATTTCTCTTTAAAAGGAGAGCTTGAAGCGTATCCCACGTTTACTTTGTTGCAACAAGATCTATGATGTGCTTGTTGAATAGCCTTTTAAGTTAAAAAAAAATGATACTAATTTACATAAACACCACTAACGTGTAAAAGTATTAAATATCATTACGCTAAATCAAAGAAAAGTAATAGAGTTACGGAGTTGGTTAAACTAAGACCAAAATTGTAATGTACTCTTGTTCATATGTATATGACTAGATGCGGCGACGAGTCTAGCTTCTGTGAATATGTGATATCGTCACGTGTGTTGATAAAAAAACGTTTCATGCCTCGCGCGTTAAGGTGTAAATACGGATATATATCAAACTTATATGTCAAAATGATAACAAATTCGGAGTCAAAGTCGTAAATATGTCAAAGTTGAATTGAGAGGCCAAAAGTGTAAAATTATCAAAGTATGAGAGGTATAAAACAACAAAAGTCAATTGCAAAACCAAAACTCGAACCCGCGACCTTTGCGAAGACGATTACTTACCAAATGTGCGTTACCAGCCTTGTTGCGTTTTGTTAAGTAATTGACAACAAATTGTATTTAGTTATTAGCACTCAAGTTGTGGGAAAGGAAATAAAATTACAAATTTCTACCAACCACACCACGTGACACGTGGCAAGAACCTCATAAAAGCGCACCGACTTTTTAAATTAGAATATTATAAAATATCAAATAATAATCATACAACAAATTATGATGACAGATAACTTATTTAATTTTAAACTAGTGAACTAATGCCGCCGTCAGCCACCACGGGAGCTTAGCTTCCATCAACAGTGTTTGTCGTTTGCCACCAACGTTCATGAAAATCCGTCATTAAATTCGCTGACCATTTACAACCACAACAGAATACCACCAGCTAGCTAAATATATGTCTTTATATTTTTGTCTCAAGTAGTGAACCGGTGCGGTCAGGGGCGGACGTAAGCATGAGCCAGGGGTAGCCCGGGCTACGGCTGAAATTTCGTTGCGAAGTGTAAAAAATATATATATTCTCCGATTTTATGTATAAGGATACCCCTAAACAATTAAAAGGATACCCCTGAATCTTTGATTTTAAGATATGAAAGAACAAATGAGATAAATCTAGTAGGTATTTTTATAATTTTGTGGTGTTATTTTTAATACTGTATGAACGTCTTGGAAATTTTTTTTTTTCAGGCTATCCCTGAATTTTCGGGCTGGCTCCGCCACTGGGTGCGGTCATACTTGCTTGCGGAGTCAAGGAGAGGATGTGCAATTTGATTTTATTTTATTTTTTGACTGTCTTCGTCAAAAAGAAATATAAGACAACCTATAAAAAGATAAGTATAAACCTTAATACGCATAACCATATGATAAGAGTGATAACAACCAACCATCCACCGTACACTCAATACTTGAAACATTATGTATATATTATTTTTCCATTAAGAACGAGTTGGTTCTCAAGTGGGTTACATTATTTATGTTGCTTTGTTTGAGTGTTTTTTTGCTTTATATTAATCAATTGGATATTGTGTACTACTAACTTTTCATTTATTAATCCAACACTATTTTCATATATTTTCTTACAACGTTCCAATTTTAATTCAATATATATATTAAGATGTTTAATTTATAAGATGCTTACAAACCGGCTATGATCTAAAGTGTAACATACTAACACCTTAGACAAATCCTCGTTTCGCTCCGTTCACATAAGAGACATGTATAGTTGGACGACATATGTTTCACAAAGCCACACGTAAAATATATGTACTAGCTCATATATATATGTCTCTAGTTGTGGTCATCTTGTTCACGGTTTTGTTAATAAACCCGAAGCAAACAAGGCTGGTTTTCTTTTTGAAAAAGTGCTAAAAAAGCATGCATATATCAAAACCAAACCCAAGATGGTAAGCAACATGCACATGACCTAATATTAAATAATTAATAACTAGACCTTAATCATGCACTTCTTAAATCATAACTTCTTGCCCTATAAATAAGCCCCTTCACATTTGCAACTTGTTCAAACAATTCCCACTGATCATATTCATATCTTTCAACTCTTTCTCCTTCACATATTGAAAAAGCTATAAAAATGGAACAAAATATTCCGGTTTTCGCAAAGAAAGTATGGAGATTAGTACGTGTTTTGTACTTCATGCTACGTAAAAACATATCAAAGAGCAAGTTATTACTTGACCTTAGCAAGATGATGAAACGTGACAAGATCGTTGGTAAACACGTACACAACCTCTCTCCACCGTCGGGTGAATACGAATTCAGCTGCAGCAACACTCCTTCAACTAAGCACCACCCATTCTCTCTATTTACATTTCACAAAAAACACCATTCCAACAATGAGGATGTTGACATAATGGCTGTTAATGCCGCGGTGATGAAAGCGATGGAGATGGTTCATAGTGAGGCTGCATCGCCTGTGTTGTTCGGGTTTGGGAGGAGTCCGGTGGTTAGGCAACTGAGGGTAACTGACTCTCCATTTCCGTTGAGTGGTGTGGATGAGGACTGCCATGTAGATGAGGCCGCAGAGCGGTTTATAAGCCGGTTTTATAACGATTTGCGACGGGAGAACTAATACCTACATGAGGTAGGCAGGGGCGGACCCATTAAGACCGGGTGGGGGGCGTCCGCTCCCCCTGCGAAAATTTTTTTTTTTGGTTTTTATATGTTAAATTTTCGATCGACCCCCATAAAATTTAACCCTCGACCCCCATCCAGTCTTGAAAACTCAGTTTAATGCCCAGTTAGCAGCCTATATGAGACACATAATATTTAACAATGGATTGAGTTATATTATGGTTAGAAGATAGTAATATATATTTATTTATATTGTCATATATAGTCAAACATTATGGTATTATAACCTCAAGTGTTTCACCATTGCACAAAACCATCAACATAGTTGATGATTTGGATGGTCATGAGCAAAAAAAAAAATACATAAACAAACTAACTACTTTTGCTAAGTAATAAAGTGAGAAGTGATAAATGGTGGCAAAATTAGTTGTAGAACCAAGGTTTACAACATCACCATTTTTATACCATAACACAAGTTTTCCAACATAATCTTGTTTGGAAACATGGTTTGGTTTCATTAACTTCTTATTTGTAGATTAGTGACTTAAAAAAGATGTATAGTAGAGGCATATGAAGTTTAAGAAACAAAATAAAAGATTTATTTTATATAGTTTGAGAAAACAATCCTAACTCGAACCTCAAAAATGGTGATTTACCAAACTCTATTTACCTTGGTAAATATATGGTAGAATTCATAGAGGATGTTTCAAGTATTTAGGAAAAAAATAAAGTAAAAAATAAAAGAAAAAAAATGAAAGAAAGAATAAAAAACTCACAAGTTGTTGTTGAAAATTTGTTGAAAAAGGATGAAATTCTTAAATAAATTGAGAGAGTTTGAGAGAGAGTTTAGATGATAAAAGTAATTAGAGAGATTTGGTTTAGTATTTATAGATAAAAATTAGGGTTAGACATTAAAGAAGTTAGTTGAGTGGAGAGAATAAAAATTTTTACTTTTAAATATAAGTGGAGGGAAAATGAATTTTTTTTAATTTTGACCCATCAAATTTAGTTGTCATTTTTTAATTTGACCCGACCCGGTTCGACCCGAACCGAATCGAACCGGATTAGAAAAAATATTATATATCGATACTCAAACGATTACTACTAAATTTCCGACCCCCATGGAAAAAATTCCTGGGTACGCCACTGGAGGTAGGAGGATACAGTTACTATAAACAGTTTCTATAAACAGTTTACTGTAATTGATTGATCTGATTTCATGTGTATAGAATTTTTAGTTTTAGATTGCAAAATAAAAAATAGTTTTTGTTATGCATGTTGTTAGATAATATGCATATATAATTAACCGGGCATGTTGTTGAACTCGAATTGTCATCGTTGATAAAAAAAAAATTATTGACTGACGGATTATCGACAAGATGCATAGAACAACAGGTATTTTTTATTATTTTAGTTAGAAAATTAAGTTACCAGAAGATGTTCGTTAATATATTATATATATATAATCCAATATATGTACACTTTTATAGATAGATGATCGATTGACAGTGTAGGGTGATACTCGTTCATTTATATATTTTGTAATTTGTATCGATGACTCGCTTCTAGGAACAAATTATATACTTAAGCTTCAATAATGCATTAGATTAATTCGTTAATTAATTAAATTTAAAGAAATGGATTTATATTTTACATTAAAAATTAAAGATAGGCTACCAGGCGGGCTTTAATTTGATAATGCCAAACAAATGTGCATTTTCTTCTGATATTTTAAACAAACTTTAAAAGTGGTGTTTTTCATATGATTCAGTGTTCAACTTGGTTTTATTGAAGGCTATGTTCAAGGGAAAATGGAAATATGATAATGAAAGAAAAAGTGTTCTTACATACATAATGACGGTTATGCATGTGTTGTGAGGTGTGATAGTGATTAAGAGTGTTGTAAAAAAATGATATTAATAATTAAAAAAGGGTTACATGTGTTGTGATTGGGTAAAAAAACACAATCTCTTTTCACGAACGCTAAGGGCTCAACACCCCTAGGGCTTTACACGCCACAAAAGCCAACCGTTGCAATGCTTGGCTGTCGCATGCCCACATGGCATGCCATTTATTGCCATAGCGCCCCATAACCATCAACAACACATAGTTTAACTATATAAGGGCGGACATAGCGATAAAATTTGAGTTCCTGATCACTTTAATCTTGAACCCCCGCCAATAGGGTATTCTAATGTTAGTTTTACTCTCGTGAACTTTTTATTACTCTTGGAAGGGGCACCCTAAAATTAAATTTTTTAGCTCTTTGTAATTAAATGTCAACGAGTAGAAATTTCATATTAAACATTAAAGAATTTACAACAAGGTGGCAGCCGTCTGGCAGGTAAACGGCCAACAAGTTGTGTTGTCACCCCCCTTTGAATAGAAAAACCTAGCCTACTGAAGACAAAACCTTGACCCATAGGTGTCGAAACATTGCTATGAATGACCCGTTGAACCATGGTCAAGAAGTTCACCGCCTTAGTGGCTAAGAAGCCAAATGTGTCAAATGCTAGTGGAATAAATAAAATTAATAAAAGAAATTTATCCGGTATGAAGTGTACAACGAGACCACACCTAATCATCTTCCTTCTCGTTATGCATAGCATCTATTCGGACCGAGAGGCAAGAGCGGTGTACCTCGCGAGCTCGTTGAACTCATCCCCAAATTCATTGCTGCACCCGCTACTCTAACATTGTTCATAACATCGTGTGACATCCTTATCATGTATATGTATACTTATTAATTAACATGTCATATTAGGTTTTCATACATTTTTCTTACAAACACATTTTATTCCAAGAGTGCGATACTCATTTCTTTCCATATCCAAACTCATTTTTTAATATTAGAATAATTACTTTGTGAGACAAGAAGAAAACCTACGGATGCTGCACACCATACCAGCATACGAAAATCCAAATGCAAGTCAACCTAGCATCACATGCTCACATATGGGATTGCAGGTGATAAGTCATAAAGTGCGGCCTTTACGGGCCTAAATTGGGAAGAGCTTAGCTAAGAGATTGTCTGATAACTTCTGAATGAGTAAATGTTGAACCAGTAAAAGTTCTGAATCATTATGTGTTGAACCAATAAGATGTTTGAACTATTAAGAGCTATTATATTGTTTAACTATTAAGAGGCAAATGTCTGACCAATTCGGATAAATGTTGAATCTGAATCATTAAGTGCTGAATGGTTATGACTTAAGAGGTCTGAACCGTTTAGAGACCCTATCAATGTGAGAGATGTTGAGGTAGAACTGCAGATGATGGTAAAACTGGTATACGTTCCATTCAACATCTTTTTATCCCTTAGCCATTCATCACTTAACTGAACTATTCATGGGTTCTTTTTTAATTATAAAAGATCAAAACGCTCTGAATGCTGAATGATTAAACAATAAACTGAACCAATATTAACAGGTGAAACAAACAGTCCTACGTGTTGTTCAGTAATCACACATATATATATACTATAAAAAATTGATCACAAACACTTTTAAAGAATATCCATACGATTTAAGAAGGTACTATTTATGTTTAATATACTTAATGTCAAGTGTTGTAGAGATTGATATATATGTAACGATTGTTAACTATATATAGTTCACATGCAACCAATCACGTAGGGGTGTGAACTTTTAACATATATAGAAAAGTAACGCCTAAACATCTTCCATATATTCGATGTTGTAAGTTGTAACCAAACTACAGTATAGATATTGTAACCAAACTTTAAAAAGAGTTGGTTAATTCTCAAGGCCGGGTTGATATATAATTATTTATGCTAGCTGTTTATGGTAATGTTTTCTGGTTTTTATATCCAACATTAATTAATTCATCACACAATCTTTCTAACTTCTAAGGTTTATAAATTTTCTTGAGAGCTAGTTTTAACGCATTAAATATTACAAGTAGCTAGGATGTGATCATCAAAAGTGTGACACCTTAATTAACTGTATAACTTCACAACACATTAATATTACATAAACCTACACGCAACATACATATATATAATTCATACACGTACGTCTAGCTAGTTCTGGTAATTTTGTTCACGGTTTTGTTAGGAAAACAGAAGCAAAAAAAGTCTGTTTTTCTTTTTGAAAAAGTGATGTTTAAAAGAGCATGCAACCAAACCCAAGATGCTAACGTTATATATACAAATGGCATTTTATTAAATCACTTCATAAACATGTTAATTATTGGTTGTTAACAGCTGTGTCTTCAATAACTTAGTTCACTTAATCTTTCCAGCACTATAAATATGCCCCTCACACATTCCATTTGCTCAAACAACTCTATCTTCATATTCATCTTAATTTCAACTCTTTCTCCTTCACATATAGAAAAGTTTTTAAAATGGAACAAAATATTCCGGTTTTCGCAAAGAAAGTATGGAGATTGGTACGCGTTTTGTACTTCATGCTACGTAGAAACATATCAAAGAGCAAGTTATTACTCGACCTCAGCAAGATGATGAAACGTAGCAAGATCGTTGGTAAACACGTACACAACCTCTCTCCACCGTCGGGTGAATACGAATTCAGCTGCAGCAACACCCCTTCAACTAAGCACCACCCATTCTCTCTATTTACATTTCACAAAAAACACCATTCCAACAATGAGGATGTTGACATAATGGATGTTAATGCCGCGGTGATGAAAGCGATGGAGATGGTTCATAGTGAGGCTGCATCGCCTGTGTTGTCCGGGTTTGGGAGGAGTCCGGTGGTAATTAGGCAACTGAGGGTAACCGACTCTCCGTTTCCTTTGAGTGGTGTGGATGAGGACTGCCATGTTGATGAGGCCGCAGAGCGGTTTATAAGCCGGTTTTATAACGACTTGCGACGGGAGAACTGATCGAATACCAACGTGATTGATGTCTTCGTGCAACATTTTAAACAGTTGATGTAATTAAACAGCTTTCTGAAACAATGATCGATTAGATTTGTGTACGTGTATAGAATTTTAAGTTCTAAGTTTCAATAAGATGTTTTATTATATGTTAAACGAAGTTATATATATGTAGCCTAGCTTGGAAAAAATTATTTTTTGTCACATAAAGACGTTAATTAATTAACTTAATTTACCCATATGTTATTACTACAAGAAAATCGAGTATTATGGACCGAGAAATACACGGGTAATTATCGATCAATAAATATTTCTGATGTTGAAATACCGTCGGAAAATTTGTTTAATGGATCGATTTCTAAAGACGTATTACCAGTACGTTATCGACACGTTTTTGACATATTGCGCCATAGGTGATTCTATTTTTTGTGGTATACCGAAAATTTGACCTAATATCATACGTACTCTGGATCGATGAGTCGATGACTCGCTTCTACGAAAAAAATCATATAAATAAACTTTAATATGGCCTTAGATTTGTTGAATCTAGAGAAGTGTATTATAACATATAGAAAGTTAAAAGATAGGTTACTATTAGGCTTAGTCAATACCAAACAAATGTATATTATCCTTTTGATATTTTAAACAACGTACCTTTAAAAAGTGGTGTTTCCGGCCAATAGGCGTTCAAGTGGGTTCGATAACGACACCATTAGTCCATTACGTACTATAAATCTATCGATCATAAACGCTTTTAAAAATATTCATATGGATTAAAGAAGACCTTTTATATCTAATAAATTTTCGAGTGTAATGAATTGTTATAATTCACAATCACGTAGGGGTGTGAACTTGTAACATGCATATAAGATTATAAGTCATGCTATAAAGTATAAACATAACATCTAAGCTAATTTTGAACTTTAAAGCAACTATATGTATGTGTAAAACTGTAAACTATAAAGTTAAAGAAGATGGGTCTGTTTTAAGTTGTGATTCTATGTAAAATTTACAGACTCGTGTCAGCATGTTAGGTTTAATATACAAGTGAAGTCATGAAATCGACCTATTTAGTAAAAAAAACGTGTAGATGTACATAAATGGCTTAATAGTTAATTGTTATCATATGATTCACGAGTTTAATGGTAAAGGGGAAAGCTAATGAAAAGAAGAAAAGCTTTGGGGAGAAAGATGAATGAAAAAGCCTTTTTATTTGGTCAATTAGCTAGAAGTTACTATTTCAAACTAAAATTGAAAAAAAAAAGCAAAAGGAAATGAGTTAATAAATAGTATGCCATTGGTTGCAAACAGCTGTGCTTTACAAATATTGACCTACTTTTGCATAAACCGGCGAGGCATAAGAGGGACCCAGAAGGGTTCGGGCCTCTCCAATTTTTTTCGTCCGAAGTGTTGTTTTGTTGGTCGGTTGTTAATTTTTTATATATATATTGAGTTTGGTCTCCCAAAACATAAGCATTATAAAAAAATTTATGAGTTTTTTAACTTTGGCCTCCCCGGGCCAAAAATCCTGGCTTCGCCAATTGCATTTCTACGTTGGACTTGTCACATTAACCAAAAGTGCATATATATTTCCCAAATAAAAAGGAACTAAACATAAAATTAGGGACAAACACCGGGTTAGTTAAGCATAAGTTTTTAATTGCCAACAAAAAATCCCATAATATATGTAAACACATAAGTTTTAGTTTCCATCGTTAAATTCGCATGCAATCACGTACAGGAGATGGAGAGTGAGGTTCGGGCTTCCATTAACCCTCAAGTCGGATTAGGAGGTTGCACCTCAAACCACACCTTTTACATTATGGTTCACTTTATGAGTTTTCGAAGTGCATTTAGTCTAATTAATGGCATCTTCACGCAGTACATGATGCTTCATCTCTTATAGGCAAGAGGTTTAAATCATACAGTCGATGTTGACTGTGAAGTCGAATTATGAGTATGTTAGATTGGTGTGTGTATATATATATATCATGTATTATTAATTTTATTAAAAAGATACTTCTAAGTTGGTTTTGGTGGCTTGTTGTATATATTGTATATATTATTTGTATATATTATTAATGTTAGACTGGTACTATGCCTCGATCTTGTATTGTATATATTATTTGTAGTAGTTGTAATGTATACGTACCCAATACCAAAACAAATATACATCTATTGTTTCTTTTATGTACGTATATCATAATATATAATTGTAATTAATGGTACTTTAAAAAAGCATTGTTTTCAGCAAGTGTTCGATCAGTTGGATTATATATACATAGTTTTGTATTTTGGTAGTGTTTTTGTTTTATGTTCATTATTAATTATTATATTCAAGTTGTAAGTGTTTGCTTTACTGAAACATTTTCTAGTGTGTGTGGGTTATATTATATTCCAACTTTAATTGAAACAATTAACAAATATAATTAGTAGTGTATCCATGAACTTTTGTCGTGTGGGTTAATTAAACAAATGAATAATTTTGTATATATAGTCAGCTTTCTTTTTATCAAATTTATTATATTAGACAATTAAGTTAATCTTCTTAATCAGAAAGATAGCTACCAATGATTCATATATATAACAAGGGACATAGAAAACCATTTCTAATTAAAGAACGTCTCGCAAGGTTATAATTTATGCCCACACGTAAAAACTTGTATCATGTGTCGTTCATGTTTAAATCGCTCTTATCACATGGCACACAGTTTAATTCGTTTGTACAAAAGTTAGAAGATACCAAACCACTTTAGTAAAAGCGAGAAAACATGCATATATATAAATAGTGTTCTAGAAACATCGTAAAAAAGATTGCCTTTGTATAAAGCAATCAAACCCAACTTCGTATCAATGTAGTTAAACATGTTGTTATTTATTTAATTAAGCTGACGTTTATCGCTCTTAAGTAGTGCTCGATTGTCAAAAGCGAGCTTTGCCCGTGTATTTTTAGGTGTTTTTGCTTTTAACTTTAGTTCACAACTTCTTAGATTTAGCATAAAGGTTTGTTAAAGAAAATGTGGGGGCAGGAAAATAAACTAATTAAACTAGAGGGGGTCATAAACAAGTTTTCTTTAGTGGGGAAAAAAGTGAGAAGAGGAGAGTTGGTGATTGGTTGTTGTTTGGCTTCTTGGATAGGCTCACTAACACAAATGATGAAAACATGGGAAGTTTTTTATAAGAATTGTTGACAGCAAATCAATACACAAACACAAGAATTTTGATTCATATTTTCAATTAATATTAGGAATATGTTACGGCTAGCATTTTTTCCAATGATATTAGGGTGTTTTTAACTTGTCAGAGGTCATTGTTTCTACTTTTTTCTGGAACGATATGTTTTACACTTAGTAACAGTTTTTTTCAGTTATAGGTTTTTATTGGGATTTGGGTAAGTGGCAAATATTCTTCGACGCTTTAGGAGCACATTTAAGTTACTTGCTAGAGAAGTCGGGTCAGGATAATATGCAATTTCAAAAAAATAATGTGATTGTGTTGTTAATATTATAAATCATCTCTCTAAAGATATTAAATGCATCTTATAGTGAAATATGAATCATAAACAACCAAACTAAACTTGTTTATCAAAATAGATTTGTATTTACATTTCTAAGTTATTAATTTAACTATAACATAGGTGACATTTGGTTAAAACATGTTAAGGGTGTTAAGATTGTGTCCTTTTGCGTGAACAAGAAAACTATATATGACCATTTTTCACCAATGGTGACAAAATCCAAGTCTATCAATTGATAATGTTTTTTTGGGAAAAAAAAGGTTAAAGGTTGTGTGGTTAATTAAACAAGTTCAATTCGCGAGTGCAATTATTTATGGGTCATCCTATTCACACACCCCATATCCTATTCACACACCCCATACTTTTATTTCCCACACCCCCAGGCGCCGCACATAAACCTCAGCGTCGCGCCTGGGTTACTTCTTATCCCAGACACATCCTCGAACGTAGTCAATCACGCTTCAACACCCTTATGCGCCGCGCATGGCCCTCGGAGTGGCGCCTGGGTCATATATGCGGCCAACAACATCATCGGCGCCTAGGTCATATATGCGGCGCATATGTCCAGGTTTGACCGAATTCCACCTCGTTTACGACATTCCTCGGTTGACGTTGACAGAAAAGTGACTCATGCGCCGCATCAAGGCCTATCCGTGACGCCTGGTTTTAAAACAGGTGTGTGGATAGAATTTTAGGGTGTATGAATAGACAAGGCCTTATTTATTCTCACAATTAATTCTCTATTACGTAAAGGTTCCAAACTCATTTCAAACACCTAAAGACTGTAATTTAACTAAACTCAAAGTTTGTTTGACAATATCATGACACGTTATATATTAAAAAAACACTTGTTTTATTTTAATATAAGAACATGTAGTTTAGGCTTTAACTAAGTTTATTTAAAGGCTTATTGGATTTAAACACTTTAAGTATTGTTCTGTTCGCTTTCATCCCCAAATATCATTTTGGCTAATATAACTCTCAACTAAACACTTTGATGTCCGTATCACCAAATTAAAGTTAACCAAACCACTAAAGTCGTTATATTTTTGTTTATTTGGCACGGTGACACATCACCGGATGACATGCATGCCACATAAGAAGAGATAGGACACGTCATCATTCCAAATCAGTAAAAACATATAACGTAGTGGTTTGGGTTATTTTTTGTGATACGAATACCAAAGTGTTTAACAAGAAGTTATATTGGTCAAACTGATATTTGGTGATGACAACAGTCAATAACTAAGGTGTTTAAATCCTATACAAACCACTTGGTTGGTGGTGTAGTGCTATATTTGTAACATCTGCCCCAAACCCGAACCCGTATGCCCGACTCAGACCCGAAGTTGTTATCCGTTAAATTGAATTGTATTTAATTTGTCTTCAAAATGTAACGTTTATTATCATTGTGAATAAACGCATTCAATTCTACGTTATTCCCGTCTTAATTCAATAACCGTATTTACATCGCGAAATATTCACGCGTATCTAATAATTATTATCTATGGCAATAAAAACTCAAAATATATATATAAGTAAATATATATATAGCTCGTAAAAGAAAATTAGTAAAAGCGTTAAGCCGAAACGTCTCCAAGTCTCGGAATGATCTCATAACGGCTTAAACGAACTAAAACTATAAGAACGTCACTGATATAAACGTTACGTTTCCATTTAGTTAAGTTAGTTAGTTAAAATATATAAATAATTAACTTTGGGCTAAAACTGCCAATTTACAAACTATTATTAAAACTATCATCAACTAAATGAACAAAACCAGAAACTACGAGGGGCTGTTTTGTAAACAATTAAATTACAGTTTTAACCCAACCCCCCCCCCCCGTGTTTCCGGCACCATCCATCTCCGGCCAACCTGCCGGAAAATGCCGAGCTCCGGCGAGACAAATTCTAATCGATTTTAACACCTAAAAACTTGGTAAAACCACAGAAATGATCATAGGCAAGTGTCGAACCCGTTATCACTTGTTAATTTCCTTCTAATTCACTAACCTAAGTGTATGATTGATTCAAACAAAACGTTCAAAACCCACTTCCTTCGAAACGATTAAAACGGACCAACACAACCAATGGGATTAATAACATCGGCCTTTTCGTTGATAGAAACGTCCTAAAGCAGTTAATTTGGGTCTTAAACATCTAATTAATCGTAAAATTGAATCAAAACGATTTCTAAACAATTCAAACCTATTCCATCACTTCCGGAGCTAATCATTTCAATTCAATCGACAAAACCAATCACCTGAACCTGCTCTCCCTCTCTGCGTACTCAATTTCATCATAAACCAGCAAGTAATCAGTAAGTAAATCCCCACCTTGTTCGTCTCTGTTCGTCCGCAATTCGTCATCTAAACGTATTTCTAATCCAAGATTGTGTTAGGGCTTTTGGTTCTCGAATTGGAAGGATCAAATCTGCAGAAGCAATTGAAATATAAAAGCCTCTAGGTCCCTGTTCAAATCCGAGCCGTCGCATATTGTTCTTCATCATCCTTTGATCCAAATCATCGTCAATCAAGTGAGTTCTATATATTGAAATGATCCTCGTCATACGGGGATTTATAATCTACAATCAATTTCTGAAACCAGTGATTTAATCTTACGAATTGTGGTGATTTGTGTTCTAGGGTTTTTTCAACAGAATTGGGTTTGATTTAAAAATGTTAAAACAATTAAAGAATGAATCTGATTAACAAAAGCGCGCCTGGTCCAGCGGATAGGGTGTTGGTTGTGGCGCGTGTGACCCGGGTTCGAGTCCCACATTCCCCTTTTATTTATTTTTACCATTTAAACCCCTTTACTTAAAAGTTATACGTTTATTTCTCAAAATTGTGTACCGATATCATTTCAACTATAAAAAAAACTAGAAATGGTTTATTATAAAAAAATATATATTTATATCTCGTACCTAAATTCCCAAATTGGATTTTGAAACCCTAAATCGGATTTAAAACCCTAAATTCCCAAATTGAACTTTAAAGCCCTAAATTGGATTTTGAAACCCTAAATCCTTAAATTGGACTTTAAAAACCCTAAATTCCCAAATTATATTTTGAAACCCTAATTTTCAATTTATAATTTAAAACCCTAAAACCCCAAATCCAAAACCCTAGAATTTCTAAGTTCTAGATTCTAGTTACTATATTATTTGTCTCGTTTCTAAATTAGGTTTTCCCGGTTAATTAGGTGGTTCTAATATCTGGGCGATCCTCGATCCTATTTAATATTTTCTTGCGTTGCTATACTATATCAGATTTATATTTAAGGTGAGTAAACTCACTCCTCTTTTTCCATTTTACTATTTTTGGGGCTGAAATACGTCTTTTACTATATTGCGGTTTCTATTCGTTTTCTAAAAGAGATCATACAAATATGTTAATCTAGTTTGGCCGCTGGATGCAATCTTATGTGTTAGTTAAAAGTAGTTTTATTGCTTGGTAAACCCACCGGTACAATGTTAGCGCTAATGGTTTGACAAACCCACCTGCCTGTACAACATCGATAGGTGATTTAAACCCGGCCTTTCTAATTCCATGTTTACTATGTCGAGATGCTATGTTGCTATACTATGTTGCTATACTATGTTGCTATGCTATGATGCTATACTATGCCATGTCCCTAAATTGCTAAATGATGACTTATATATCGAGACGGTAAACGACGGTTATTAAAAGTCATCATTATTTACTACATGAGTGGTTCTCATGACAAATGGCTAGACGAGATACTATGGTTTCTATTGTGGTTGGTGTGCTATTCTATTCTAGGTGTCCTGGTAGGGTGATATTACGAAATTACTATACATATGGGATTGCGCAGCATATCTTGTTGATCTCGGATTTCAATACTATTACTATTCAATTGGGTTTTACTCACTAGCTTGTGTAGCTAACTTTATTTTCGCGTATTTCAGGTGGCGCGTGATTTTGGCTTGTTTTATTGCTATTCAAGACATAGGGACTTGGACCTAGAAATAATACTAAACATGACTATTTCATTTACTGCTATTATGAATTTGTCGTTTCGCATTTAAGACTTGCGTTTTGCCAAACTTATGACAATAATTATTAGACTTTAATAAAAGTAATACCATGTGCTTTGTTTACTATGGGTATCCAATTCTATGACAGCCCGGTGTTTTCCGCCGCCGGGCGGGGTGTCACAGTTGGTATCAGAGCCATGGTTATAGGGAACTAGGATAGGGTATTAGAAACACACCGACCTAGACTATAACCTAAGAGTCCTTAGTGCAAGTAGTTTGTGCTTAGGAAACTCTTCTAGAACTTATTTCCTTATTCTTTTTATGAATCTTTCTATGCCTTTTCTTTATCTTATTTCTTATCCGATTTCGCGAAGGAGCTACAAGAGACTCGTCTGTGTGATTAGGATCTTTCTCTTTGTGGAATCTCGTCATCGTCTTAAGTAAGTTTGAAACGTGGGAACGTGTGCAATCTGGAAGGGGGAACGCCTGTATCACGGGCATCCTGTCTAAGGCAAGCATTTCGTATAAATCTCTTTAAGAGACCTGTATGCTTACCTGGGGATGTACGAGATGAGTGTGAACCTATAGGCTAAAGCACGCTTTCTCGAATACGTTGAGAACGAACTTAACACTTTGATAAGTCTTGAGTGTCCAAACCCAGACACATTCCTAAGCCTTCAAATTCCATTTAATCATTTTTTTTTTCTTCTAATACTATCATTTTTCTATAAATTCTAATTATTTCTATGAGTTCTTTGTGATTTTAAAATGTCACCCTAAACTATTTGATTGTGTTTCTATGGTTTCTAAATGTTTACTATGAAGTGTTTTCTAAGGAGATTCTATGATATTTCTAAATACCATTCAAATTCAATAAGTGTTTACTATGAACTATGTTTTAAAAAGAATGTTCCATGTCTCACGAAATCGTTTTCTATCTTGTAGAATGGCGGGTAGAAATCAACGACTTGCTAATGTTATCGCGACCCAAATGGCTAATATTTTGCCTAATCTCGTGAACCAACTTAATAATGCTAATCAAAACAATGAGCCTAAGTGTACTCTTAAGTACTTCAACTCGTGTGGTCCAACCAAATTTATCGGTAACGAAGGGGCTACGGGACTTCTCCAATGGTTTGAAAGCATGGAGAGTACGTTTGTTAATTGTGATTGCCCTGAAAATCTCAAAGTCCGATATGCAACAAGTGTTCTTCAAAAGGGTGCTTTGACTTGGTGGAATGATGAAAAGCGTAGGCTCGGTGAAGCCGCTGTAACAGCTTTAACCTGGACCGTGTTCAAAACCAACATGACTAATAAGTATTGTCCTCCTAGCGAGATTCGTAAACTCGAGGGCGAATTCTGGGGTCTTAAGCAGGATAGTGGTGATAATGTGGCCTATAATGATCGTTTCTCCCAGCTCAGTACTTTGTGTCCTAATATGGTTACTCCTGATTCTCGTGGCATTGAGCAATATATCGGAGGTCTGCCAATGACTATCCAAGATGCTGTCTGGGGTAGTAAGCCAGCTACTGTAGGTGAGGCAATGACTTTAGCCGGTCGCCTTACTGAAAATCATGTGCAAGCTGGCTCTCTGTTTCGTAAGGGTAACAAAAAGTCTAAAGGCTCTTCTAGTGATGACTCTAAATCATCTGAGGATGATTCTTATAAGGGTTTTAAGCCCGAATCCTCAATCAATTCCAAGAAGCGTAAGAACAATGCCACCAACTATGCTATTGCTACTCCTGCTCCTCCTATGGCACCGCAAAGGAGTAATGATAACCGTAAACCTTATACGGGGTTCTTGCCCAAATGCAACCAATGTCCTTTTCATCATGCTCCCGAAAATCCATGTTTTAAATGTTCTGTTTGTCAACGTTATGGGCATCTGGCTAAAGATTGTTGGAATAATAATAATCGGGGTAATCAAGGTCGTGCTTGTTTCAACTGTGGTGATCCAACTCATTTCCGCAACGATTGTCCTCAACCTATCAATGTCAACGTGAACACCAACGCTAATGCTAACCAAGCTGGTCGTGCTAGAACCTTCAATATCATCGCTAATCAAGCTCAAGCTAACAATGACGTGGTGAACGATATGATTCCCAAATGACTTCTACGCTTTTATTTTATTTGGAGGCCGATAAGACTTTTGTTTCATTGGATTGTGTTTCATCATTTGCTATTAATTGTGTTAGACTCGATAATCTTTATGTGGTAGTCGAAGCGAAAAAAAAAAAATGTTTCTATTGGTTTTATATTTATGGTGCGAACTTACATTTCAAGGTCACATTTCCTCCATGTTTATCTTTTGTCTATGACTCTCAGTAGTTCGACGGTTGAAATTTTTGCCTTGCGTTGAAACTCAAAAACATATGCGTTAGAGTTATGTCGCGTTTTGGCTCGTGCTGATGTAAAGAAAAAGAAAGATGACCCATTCCGTATATGTCCCGATTATCGCGAATTCGATGAAACTGTCAGTAAAAATAAATAAAATAAAAATCGTTATCTTTTGCCGCTTAACGATGATCTCTTCGCTTCAACTTCAACTACTTCGGTTTGAGCAAATTTCGGGACGAAATTCCTTTAAGGAGGGGAGACTGTAACATCTGCCCCAAACCCGAACCCGTATGCCCGACTCAGACCCGAAGTTGTTATCCGTTAAATTGAATTGTATTTAATTTGTCTTCAAAATGTAACGTTTATTATCATTGTGAATAAACGCATTCAATTCTACGTTATTCCCGTCTTAATTCAATAACCGTATTTACATCGCGAAATATTCACGCGTATCTAATAATTATTATCTATGGCAATAAAAACTCAAAATATATATATAAGTAAATATATATATAGCTCGTAAAAGAAAATTAGTAAAAGCGTTAAGCCGAAACGTCTCCAAGTCTCGGAATGATCTCATAACGGCTTAAACGAACTAAAACTATAAGAACGTCACTGATATAAACGTTACGTTTCCATTTAGTTAAGTTAGTTAGTTAAAATATATAAATAATTAACTTTGGGCTAAAACTGCCAATTTACAAACTATTATTAAAACTATCATCAACTAAATGAACAAAACCAGAAACTACGAGGGGCTGTTTTGTAAACAATTAAATTACAGTTTTAACCCAACCCCCCCCCCCGTGTTTCCGGCACCATCCATCTCCGGCCAACCTGCCGGAAAATGCCGAGCTCCGGCGAGACAAATTCTAATCGATTTTAACACCTAAAAACTTGGTAAAACCACAGAAATGATCATAGGCAAGTGTCGAACCCGTTATCACTTGTTAATTTCCTTCTAATTCACTAACCTAAGTGTATGATTGATTCAAACAAAACGTTCAAAACCCACTTCCTTCGAAACGATTAAAACGGACCAACACAACCAATGGGATTAATAACATCGGCCTTTTCGTTGATAGAAACGTCCTAAAGCAGTTAATTTGGGTCTTAAACATCTAATTAATCGTAAAATTGAATCAAAACGATTTCTAAACAATTCAAACCTATTCCATCACTTCCGGAGCTAATCATTTCAATTCAATCGACAAAACCAATCACCTGAACCTGCTCTCCCTCTCTGCGTACTCAATTTCATCATAAACCAGCAAGTAATCAGTAAGTAAATCCCCACCTTGTTCGTCTCTGTTCGTCCGCAATTCGTCATCTAAACGTATTTCTAATCCAAGATTGTGTTAGGGCTTTTGGTTCTCGAATTGGAAGGATCAAATCTGCAGAAGCAATTGAAATATAAAAGCCTCTAGGTCCCTGTTCAAATCCGAGCCGTCGCATATTGTTCTTCATCATCCTTTGATCCAAATCATCGTCAATCAAGTGAGTTCTATATATTGAAATGATCCTCGTCATACGGGGATTTATAATCTACAATCAATTTCTGAAACCAGTGATTTAATCTTACGAATTGTGGTGATTTGTGTTCTAGGGTTTTTTCAACAGAATTGGGTTTGATTTAAAAATGTTAAAACAATTAAAGAATGAATCTGATTAACAAAAGCGCGCCTGGTCCAGCGGATAGGGTGTTGGTTGTGGCGCGTGTGACCCGGGTTCGAGTCCCACATTCCCCTTTTATTTATTTTTACCATTTAAACCCCTTTACTTAAAAGTTATACGTTTATTTCTCAAAATTGTGTACCGATATCATTTCAACTATAAAAAAAACTAGAAATGGTTTATTATAAAAAAATATATATTTATATCTCGTACCTAAATTCCCAAATTGGATTTTGAAACCCTAAATCGGATTTAAAACCCTAAATTCCCAAATTGAACTTTAAAGCCCTAAATTGGATTTTGAAACCCTAAATCCTTAAATTGGACTTTAAAAACCCTAAATTCCCAAATTATATTTTGAAACCCTAATTTTCAATTTATAATTTAAAACCCTAAAACCCCAAATCCAAAACCCTAGAATTTCTAAGTTCTAGATTCTAGTTACTATATTATTTGTCTCGTTTCTAAATTAGGTTTTCCCGGTTAATTAGGTGGTTCTAATATCTGGGCGATCCTCGATCCTATTTAATATTTTCTTGCGTTGCTATACTATATCAGATTTATATTTAAGGTGAGTAAACTCACTCCCCTTTTTCCATTTTACTATTTTTGGGGCTGAAATACGTCTTTTACTATATTGCGGTTTCTATTCGTTTTCTAAAAGAGATCATACAAATATGTTAATCTAGTTTGGCCGCTGGATGCAATCTTATGTGTTAGTTAAAAGTAGTTTTATTGCTTGGTAAACCCACCGGTACAATGTTAGCGCTAATGGTTTGACAAACCCACCTGCCTGTACAACATCGATAGGTGATTTAAACCCGGCCTTTCTAATTCCATGTTTACTATGTCGAGATGCTATGTTGCTATACTATGTTGCTATACTATGTTGCTATGCTATGATGCTATACTATGCCATGTCCCTAAATTGCTAAATGATGACTTATATATCGAGACGGTAAACGACGGTTATTAAAAGTCATCATTATTTACTACATGAGTGGTTCTCATGACAAATGGCTAGACGAGATACTATGGTTTCTATTGTGGTTGGTGTGCTATTCTATTCTAGGTGTCCTGGTAGGGTGATATTACGAAATTACTATACATATGGGATTGCGCAGCATATCTTGTTGATCTCGGATTTCAATACTATTACTATTCAATTGGGTTTTACTCACTAGCTTGTGTAGCTAACTTTATTTTCGCGTATTTCAGGTGGCGCGTGATTTTGGCTTGTTTTATTGCTATTCAAGACATAGGGACTTGGACCTAGAAATAATACTAAACATGACTATTTCATTTACTGCTATTATGAATTTGTCGTTTCGCATTTAAGACTTGCGTTTTGCCAAACTTATGACAATAATTATTAGACTTTAATAAAAGTAATACCATGTGCTTTGTTTACTATGGGTATCCAATTCTATGACAGCCCGGTGTTTTCCGCCGCCGGGCGGGGTGTCACAATATTTAGGATGTGCTTTATTTAAGAGAAACATAGATTGTAGTTAAAAAAAAATCAGTGTATATAAGACAAATTTGTGGCTGAGTTTGATCAATGTATAGTTTCGGACCATTTAGGTTTTCAAATCGAAATGTTTATAGAAAGTTGTATAACTGACGTTAACGTTGCCCATAAAACACATATGGGCGTTAAAGGTGTGCCTCGTTAACGCTTCAAACGGTCTGAATTCAACTTTTGTGTGTGTCAAGAATTTTAATTTAAAGAAAAAACACTGGATAGGGAGGAGAAAATTTCATTTATGTACGTGAGGTGAAACGTTTCACTCGGGTGATATGCTGTTGTGATATTTATGTAAAGTTAAAATGAGTTAGAGTATGGTATTATTGTAGATAGTGGCGGAGACATGGTTTTTTTCCTATGGGGTTGATTTTTTGTTCATGAATTATAACAACCTAGATAGCTAGCTGTTACTATTTTGCAGGAAGGTCAAATATCAGGTAGGAACAAAAAATAAGTCATTCTCATTAAAAAAAATGCGATAATTCAATAAATATAAAATCTCAGTAAAGATTAACCAAAATTTCATTTTGGGTACCTGAATGAGTTTTTGAGTGCTAATTAGGGATTAAGTAATGGCTAAGAGATTTATGGGTTAATACCTCAATTTTATTATTAGCCAATTCACAAATAACCAAGAAAAACCATTTAATTCTTTATTTATTTTTTTAAAATTATGATTGTATTTTTGCAAACTTTCATATTTAAGAAAAAACAAAATGGACAATATGTCATTAGATAACAATAGAGTTGGTAATAAAAAGAAAAACTCAAGTCACTAGGTTTTTAATATATAAATGAGTTAAATGCCATTTTAGTCCCTAATTAGTTTTTCATGTTTTTGCCATTTTCATCCATTTAAGAAAATATTGCCTACACTACTCTATTGTTTTTAATTTTATGCCATTTTCATCCATTTGCTTAACTCCGTTAGTGTAACCGTTAACCAAGCTCATGTTCATGTTTTTAAAGGGGGTTAGTTGGTTTTTTTAAGACTTAAATCCCTTCAAAACATATTTTAAATTAAGATAAACTGCTATTTTGGTCCCAAATGTTTGATTAAAATCACAGATTTTGTTAATAGTTTGTTTTCTACTATTTTAGTTCACTGTTTTCACACAAACTTGATATTTCAGTCCACACCACTAATGGTCATTCATATTTCCAGGTAAATTTGTGTGAAAAGACAGTAGTACCCCTGGACCAAAATAGTAATTTACCATTATTATTATTAATATTATATATTGTTTTTGTTGTTGTTAATATTGATATTATTGTTATCGTTATCATATATCATTATCGTAATCGATATTATTATTATCGTAATCATTGTTATCGTTGGCCACTGATGACCACTCGCTGCCGGGCATGTGTCACCACTAGACTTGCCCACCAACAATTCTTTTTTACTTTACCATTAACTTTGACTTAATTATTATTTTTACCTCTAAGAAGTATGATGGAAAAGAATTATAATATGAATATATATAGTGGTTTGTGTTGTGTGTAGTAATAGTAGTAATAATAACAACAATAATAGTAATAATAATAATAATAATAATAATAATAATAATAAGTTATATTAGTATAAGTACGTGGATGAAGAGAACAAAAGTGAGTGGGTTAGCATTTTATAGTTCGATATTAAAATATGTTTTGAAGGGATTTAAAATAAAAAAAACAACTTACCCTCTTTAAAAATATGAACATGAGCTTGGTTAACGGTGTAGGCTAACGGAGTTAACCAAGTGGATGAAAATGGCAAAAAATATAAAACAATAGAGTAGTGTAGGCAAAAAAAATTTAAATGGATGAAAATGACAAAAATAGAAAAACATCAAGGATTAAAATAACAGTTAACTCTATATAAATTAATCTATGTGTTGAAAAAAACTAAGGTCAGTTAACCCAATCAGTCATGTGTGGCTCCGCCCTTAATTATATATTGGTTAAGTAACTTGATTTGGAAGGTTATGAGAATAATTAACGGTGTTTGGTGCTAGGGATGCATCGTTAAAATAAGTGGCTGGGTAACGAAGCAGGTGACAAAGTGGCCCTAGTCACATAACCTCTCTCGCTAAGTAATTGACTTTATGACTTTGAAATCCTCAAAAAGTGTTTGCTCATAATAATGCCTCTACAGTTTATACTTTTATTTTATTTATTTATTTATTGTCATAACTATTTTTCATTTTTTCTTACCATAATCCTTTTTAAAATTTGTTTGAACATATTAATTTAGAAACTAGCTTTTTTTTGTGTGTCAATCTCATCTTTGTGGATAGAAATTGGATCCATCATCCACCGGCCTCTAACGGCACTGGAGCGTCCTTTATACAAAATTTTTTTAATAACCATTAATCAAAAAATAAGAATAAAAAGATGATCACATACATTGATACATGTATGAGTTACACCTTAAGCATAACAAGAGAAGAAGAAAAGAATAATAGTTATAAATATTACTAAAATTAATCCGTAAATATATTAATTACCTTCTCAAAACTTACACTATAAAAACCAAGCGTTTTTATCTTTTTATAACTCAAATAAATTACTCTATGTACATTAAAAAATACTCTCTCAAATGACCTAATAAACCGGGGTGTACTAGGCTCCATTTTACTAGTTGTATCGTGTCAACATCAGCTGTATTATTATAAATATTTTTTTATTTTTATAAAGATATGTTGTTTTTTACCTGTCTTTTCTTGTTACATGTGACGCGTATGCAAATATATAACATTAGATATATATTAGTGGACCAATTAACTAACTTTTAAAGAACAACCCTAATTAATCAACCATGGCGTCTCTTCCCCTTTAAATACCCTTCATCCACCTCCTCACTCATTTCATCTTTAAACTCTCTCAATCATCATTCAACACAAACTAGAAAAATTTATAAACATGGAACAAAATCTACAAATTCTACCAAAAAAAATATGGAGCGTACTTCGTTTATTCTACTTCATGCTACGTAAAGGCATATCCAAAAACAAGATATGGCTAGATCTTAACATGATGATGAAACGTGCAAAACTAGCCGGCAAAGCCTTACAAAACCTCTTATTCCACCACCATCACACATGGGCTACATTCGCTGTAAACCGCCCGTCACCGCACCTCTCGTTCCACTCCCCTCCACCCGGTGAATACGAGTTTAGCTGCACCACTAGCCCTGCGGCTTTAACCACAACCAGCCACCAATTCTCTTTTTTCCATAAGAAACATAATAACCACATTGCACATGATCTTGACATGAAGACGTTCAATGCCGCGGTTTTGAAGGCTATGGAGATGATTCATAGTGAGACCGCTTCACCTGCATTGCCCGGGTTTGGGAGGAGTCCCGTGGTTAGGCAGTTGAGGGTGACTGACTCTCCGTTTCCGGTGAGTAATGTGGAGGAGGATAATCATGTTGACGAGGCGGCGGAGCGGTTTATAAGCCGGTTTTATAGTGATTTACGACGGCAGAAGCAGATTTGTGGTGGTGAAACGTGACTTTGTAACACGTTATACGTACTAGAAGAAATGTTATGTGTGGTTAATATATTAGTTAGTTGGTTATATGTACGTGCACAATAAGGTTGATTAATATGGATTTTTTTGTGTTCTGATCCCAATTAATGATGCATAATATATAGTAATATACATTTGTTTTTATTCAATTGAAATTGAAATTGGTTTTTGTTTTTGGTGTTTATTGATATGTTGGTATCAAATGCTTATGGTACCAAAAGTGTATTGAAATAATGTTACTTTTCGGTTAATGGTTTAAGTCTAATGTACTAGATATAAGTTTAAGAGTATTTGTGAGTACTCTGTCGCTAAAAGTATATATATTAATACAATTAATCATGTAATTGTTGATATAACAATTCATTTCCGAATTGTGATACATAGTATATACCGGTCATGTGGAAAATGTTTCTGTAGTGTTTGTACTTTTTTGTTTAAACTGTGTGGTGTTTGTACTTGTTTATTAGTTTTCACTTTAATGGGCAACTAAGTATCATATTAAATACCCAAATGAATTATCAAATACTCAATATATATTATTTAATAATGAATTAGTTAACTAAGCAAATGGTGTGGCCGTGTGGCTGGCGTTAATTTATCAAACTAATTCATTATTTTGGTCTGGTCCACTTTTAAGCGTCTATTAGATGAGAGGATGTTGAAACTTTAAACTCGATCAATGCTTTTCATTTTAACACAACGATTTTTTCATTCTAAGAACCATCTTCTAAAAAAACTAATTTAAAATTTTTTGATTGAATGAAGATTTACCTTACGCAACATACCCCTTGTTGTTGTTTTTTTTCAATGAAAACCTTTTAATTTGCATCTTTTGAGTCGCTTAACTAACAAAATTAAAAAAAGGATTATATGTGCTCTCACGAAAATATTTAACTTACAACAACATATTTTATCATGAAGATTATACGTGAGTCATCAAGGGTATCTATGCACTGATTTCACTATGAATCTTATCTATAGCCTCAATAGTACAAATGTGGTCTGATCAGGAGTTCAATCGGTTTGGATTAAGAGTTTTTCAGTTTAGATTTTTTAAATTGACACTTATTATTTTAGTTGAAATCATAATTCGAATCAAATCTTATTTATGAAAACTTAATCCGAACCAAAAACACTTTTTAATTTGATTGGGTTTCAAATTGAATCCAAAAATAGCTAAAAATCTAAAAAATGCCTTTTTATTATTTCTTTATTCTTTACAATCCGTGATCCTTATCCCAAAATAATTAGTGTAGGATCATTAACATCATAAAAAAATTATCCAAAGTAAAATTAATGATGTAAGAATCAAGATATAATATTGGTTACTGATATAAATGAATTAGGTCAACTTTAAAATACAAATTAAAAATCTTGAAACCTAAATCAAAGTATATGCTCAAAACGATTTCATGACTGAAAGATAAGTATCCTCTATATTTGAGTATTAGGGGCATCCTAATTTCAACCCTTCAATATATGTACCCCTTTAATGAAAAATGTCATGTCATTTTACCTCCAATGAACCCTTTATAATTCTTAAAAGAGAGTGACACCCTAAAATTTAACTCTTCAACCGTTGACCAATAAAAATCTAATTGCATTAAACTAAGCATACTGCATACACACACGAGCTCACAAGGTAGATGTGCAGCTCATCGGAAAGCTCGTAAGATCAACTCACTGGACCCGATTTGGTATTCTCGTGAGCTCACCCAGCTCTTGGTTGATCAACCACCCTGTACGTCTGATCAACTCATCAGATCGAGTTACTAATAGGGGTGTTCATTCGAATCGAATGCGACTTGGGCGAATTAATTAGGCGAATTAATTAGGCGAATCGAATTGGTCAAATTGGAACTTTTAAAAGCTGTATTCGTATTCGATCCACATTCGAATAAAAATCTATGTATTCGATTCGATTAAGTTATTCGAATTCGAATAGATTCGAATGTATTCGCTTTAAAAAAATATATATAAACAAACACATCAAGTAACAATACAAATATAGCACCAACATAACATAAGTCTACAACATCACCTAGGGGTGTTCATTCGAATCGAATGCGAATTGGGCGAATTAGGCGAATCGAATTGGTCGAATTGGGACTTTTAAAAACTGTATTCGTATTCGATCCACATTCGAATAAAAATCTATGTATTCGATTCGATTAAGTTATTCGAATTCGAATCGAATTCGAATAGATTCGAATGTATTCGCTTAAAAAAAATATAAATAAACAAACACATCAAGTAACAATACAAATGTAGCATCAACATAACATAAGTGTACAACATTACACAAACAATGTGCAAAACATCACCCAAACAATATGCAAAATACTAACACATCAACAAGTCTAAAACATGTTAACAAAAGGTCTAAAACTGTATAATCAAACACAAAAAAGACTATAAACAAGTTTAAAACTTGTAGAAACAACAATTAAGTAGTTGCCATAACACAAAATCATGTTCATATGCAGATGCAACAATTAAGATTGGGTAATGGGTTGGATTTGGGTATTTTAATTTTACTTTAAGCCCATTAAATCATATTCATATATAGATTATTAATTAGATATATTAAAAATATATATTAAAAAATATATAAATTTCTTATTCGAATTGGGCGAATCGAATGCGAATACAGAAAATTATATTCGTATTCGATCCACATTCGACAAAATTATTCGAATCGAATGCGAATCGAATTCGAATGACTGAAAGTCGATTTCGAATGGCCTTAATCGAATTCGATTCGAATCGAATTTCGAATAATTCGAATGGTATTCGAATAATGCACACCCCTAACATCACCCAAACAATATGCAAAATACTAGCACATCGACAAGTCTAAAACATGTTAACAAAAGTCTAAAAGTGCATAATCAAACACAAAAAAGACTATAAACGAGTTTAAAACCTGTAGAAACAACAATCAAACAGCTGCCAAAGCACCAAATCATGTTCATATACAGAAGCAACAATTAAGACTGAGTAATGGGTTGGGTTTGGGTATTTTTAACTTACTTCATGCCCATTAAATCATATTCATATATAGATAATTAATTAGACATATTAAAAATATATATTAAAAAATATATAAATTTCTTATTCGAATTGGGCGAATCGAATGCGAATACAGAAAATCATATTCGTATTCGATCCACATTCGACAAAATTATTCGAATCGAATGCGAATCGAATTCGAATGACTGAAAGTGGATTTCGAATGGCCTTAACCGAATTCGATTCGAATCGAATTTCGAATAATTCGAATGGTATTCGAATAATGAACACCCCTAGTTACTAACGCTGGAACGTCGTTTGCATAATTAACAATTTCACGTATATCAAGTAACAAGCAATTAGCACTTTATGAAAAAAAAAAGTTTAGTCGTTTATACACACGTCTTCAAGAGTTTATGATTATGATTTATAACCAACACGTAGGTACTTCAAAAACTCGAACGTGTTCATGTATCCCTTCATCAATAATCATAATCATCATATCATGCGGGGCACGACTTAGCCCATTAAACCACAAAGCAAATTGAATTAGGCACATGCAGGTCAAACTTTTACAAAAGCTATAGGGAAAACAAATAAAAAAACACGAGTGGAATTGGCTTGCAAGAAACACCATCTTGCCAAAAAAAAAGCAACTAGCACCTATCTTACAAGTTTGTTACAAACTATAAACCACTTTTTTTCTAGTTAATTAGCTAGATATAGATTATAGTTAGGAGGTGTTGGATTGAGTGTCTAATAAAATAGAGGTTTAGCTTCATATTCGATAACTCTTTTATCTTTAGTTATACAACTCCAAAAACAATATTTCACTGGACAAAAACTCGTTATATATATAAGTATGAGTTCTATTTAAATAACATTATGAGATTTTTTAATTGTGAAAAGGGGAAATGTCATAGAAACATAATCAAGTTTCAGTTTTGTTCTAATTAGGTCACTCAAGCATATTTTGCTTAAAAAGGGTGTCTAAACCTTCAAATCGAGCAATTGTTAGATTTTGTTTGTGTCAAGAAATGAATTTAGGATAGAATGTGGGGGTTGGAATATTTAATATATGTAATTATATTTAAAAAATTAAAAAAATGTTAATTATAATAAAAAATAAAAAAATAAACTTACAATTCACATTACCACTTCACATTAGCATCAAAAAATGTAAAAAATAATTCTTAACTAAAACGTAAAGAAAAACATGTGAAAACAACATGTTAAAACCTCTAATTTGAATAAAATATGAAAGTGAGTGACCTAATTCAGTTTGTAAACCGTAAGATAATAAAAGTTAATTACAATATTTGTTATATTTTTAGTTAACGTTAATTTTGTAAATTAGGTTTCTGACACATTAATGTTTTTTTTGTTATTGATAACAGTAACATTACTTTGTTATTTTTAAAGAGTAACATTTATTTTTAGTTAACGTAACATTAGGTTAGTAAAAACATACATACAATTTGATCCAAACATTAAGAGGTTGTTTGACAAAATCTGAATTATTAGGTGCTGAATGGTTAAGAGGTCTAAACCATTAAGAGACTCTATCAATGAGAGGGATATTGAGGAGGTACAACTTCAGGTAATGGTAAATTTGGTATATGCTCCATTCAGCATATTTCAATCTCTTAACCATTCAGCACTTAATTGAACCATTCAGAGACTCTATAAAACAAACGCTCTTAATGCTGAATCTGAATGATTAAGCACTGAACTGAACCATTAGGAGGTGAACCAAACAGCCACTAAGTTTGTAAACACACTTCATTCAATTAGTGATTCCCTTTTAAATTTTTTAATGTGATTAAAACGTTATCAAAGCAGGATAGTGGTGAAAAACATATACCAAAACCAGTATTGATACCAAACTAATAGATTAATTCGGTATGGTATTCGGTACTTATTTTCTATAACTCCGATACGGTATTTTTGGATCGATAAAGGTACTAATCCGATCTCATCCGTAGAAATAAATATGCCATCACTAGACTGTTAGAACTTTCACTAATCATCTTATTTGTTAATTGCTTGTGACGTGTAAAATGGTAATATTAATTTTTGTTGTTAAAAATTAAGATCAAGTGTAAAATTTTCTTTTGTGGAGGAGAAAAGTTAAAGTGAAAGAAAAGGAATTTGTTTCCTTCTTGGTTACCCTAGGTACAAAAACTTTACAGTTAAAAAGTGATATGAAAGAAAATTCTAGAAAGAAACTCGAAGGTAGAAGCTAGAGTCATATAAAAAAATTGTTATAAACTCTTTACATGAATATGCATGCATGATTTAATTGTTAATATATTAATTATATATCATTTAGGTTTTGTTTATGATTAATAATAATACAATCTTATTTGCATACTAATCATATATATATATACTCATTTTGTTGACCCGAAACACCTTGATGTTCATTTACTCAAACAAAACAACCACCTAAACAAGAAAAACTACAACAGGAACTTATGAAAAGTAACATTACACCAAGTGCTAAATCGCCTAATTTCACATTATACCAATTAACTTCATCCGTATAATTACACTGTGTGTTTGTATTAAGTCGATCTCTAGAGTCCAATTTCGATTGTTTTTCATGTTGTTGACGTGTTTTAAAGAAAATATGATTAAGAAGAAAAATAGTCTACTTTTTTTATTGGCGGTGGACCAATAATTGATAGATATTGTTTGTGTAACGGCGTCTGAAAATGACGAGGCAAGTGACAATGTACGTTTGTGGGGTCAGTGGTCACACCTCACAAAACCTGGTTGGCTAAGTAATCACCTTTTTTTTTTTTTTTTTTTTTTTACAACTTCCAATGTAGTGTAGTGGTAAGAGGCTTGGATTCTCCAAAAGAGACCCAAGTTCTAGTCCCACTACCACCACTTTGGAAGGGGCAAATGGGGGCAATGAAGGGAGACTTGTGGCCAACACAAGTTCGATCTCTGAGCCAAACGGGTTTTACCGCTAGCTTGTTGTCGTGCTTACGGGCGAACGCGCTAGTGGGTTTCCCCCGAATTGGAGTTGGTTTAATAGGTGGGCTTCGGCTACCCAGCGCTGTCTGTGTTCGCAGAGCGTTTGGGGTCGCCTTTCGCCATTGGGTTACCCCGGGTAGCCGGGCTTTATTCGCTTCGCTGTCCAAAAAAAAAAAAAGTAATCACCTTTTTTTTTAAAAAAAAAACTTTCTTTTTTATTTCAATTCAGCGCCAACAATTTCAATTTTCAACCCATATAATGGGGGGCTACTTTTAGGGTTTTTTTATATATGATTTAAGGCCGTGAAAATAATCTTCTACGTAAAGTATTCGTAAATCTATGTATGTGAGATCCTAAAATGATATCGCCTGATTTCAAACCTTATGTAAAACGAAAGCTAAGTCAATCACTAGAATAAATTTTTTTTTTATTCATTTACTTTCTTAATACAACTTAAACAAGACAAACTAAGTTGTGATATCTCTATATCATAATACAAATAAGCAATGTCGACCGAATAAAGTCTCTAGACTTGTTTGAATATTTAGTTTTCGAAATGAAAATTAATATTAGATTGTTTTTTATCTAAAGATAACACAAGCATCGATCTACAATAACCTTAAAGAAATGATCATGTAAAATCTAAGGTTATAAATAATAATAATCTATTCTCACATGACTATGATCTTATCCAATCCAAATTCTGCCATTAGATCATGATCAATAATTGCTCAAACAAATAATTAAAAGCTGCATGTTTCAGTAAAGTAAAGCTACCAAAGATCGATCATGCTCCTAAATATGTTAACTACTATTATAAGTATCCATTTATAAAGTGATACGATGATTCATCAAAACATGAAAATAATAAACCAAAACAATTAAGTGTAAAATATAATAAAATCTCCTACTATACACTTTTACTTTTGGCTCATTTTTTTATGTAAAACTTAAAAAAAAATGAAACCATGCATCACCACGTCAAGCTCCTTAACTTAACATCAAAGTACAACCCACCTATATAAATACCCTATCTTGTTCCCACACTTGTTGTTAACTCAACAACGTACACTTTCAAGAACCATATATTTATCTTCATATATACTTTAAAAAATGGAACAAAACCCACCAATCTTAGCCAAAAAAGTTTGGAACTTGATACGTGTTGTCTACTCAATGCTAAGAAAAGGCATATCCAAGAGAAAAATATTGCTTGATCTCAACATGATGATTAAACGTGGCAAGATTGCTAGTAAAACCTTGCACAATATAATGTTCCATCACCATCACCATCACCATCACCACCGCCACAATACCGCCACTAACCACCTCTCATTCTCGTCCCCAACGGCAAGTGAATCCGAGTTTAGCTGCACCCAAAGCCCCGTCAATGAACCGGTGGACGATATTGACATGCGGGCCGCTAGTGTCGCGGTAATGAAGGCTATGGAAATGATTGAACATAGTGAGAATGCATCACCCCCGCTACATGGGTTCGGGGGGAGTCCCGTGGTTAGACAACTGAGGGTAACTGACTCTCCGTATCCGGTGAATGGTGTAGACGAGGACAGCCGTGTGGATGAGGATGCGGAGCGGTTTATAAGCCGGTTTTACGACGACTTGCGAAGGCAGAATACTAAGGGGTCGTTTGGTTCGTGCTGAATTGGTGTGAAAACATGAGACAAGCTAAAGACCAATGGGGGATTTTTATTTGTATTAGGTGTTATATATAGTTTTTTTTACGTGCAAGTTACAAGTGAATTTTAGAACATGCAGCTTGTAATAGTTATGGTTAAGTGATTGTGGGAATGTACATTTTAGTCTTGTATTATGATACAAAAATAAAAAAATAAAGCTTGGTTGTTTAAGCTTAAAATTGTTAAATAACTTTATGGCCGTTTATTCTTTAAATTACAAAATTAAATTGTTAACCAATTATGAAAATTTCTGAACATATTGTACGTACCCCTGTGTAAGACGAAAAAAACCACATCGATTAAAAAACCACAATGTAATGAAGCAGATCGAAATTATCACCAATCCCCAAATATATATTAAAACATAATATGTGTATTCATCATTTAGTGTTTGAACCAACCATGAACACTTTTAGACGTAACTAAAGGTGAAAATGTTAACTGATCATCTAAACGGGTCAACTTAATTGGGTCATATTTCGTCCCTTAATGAGGCAATTAATTAACCCGTTCTAAAATCTACCTATTTAAACTTATTATATTCAACTCGTCTATGCGTTGTCATCTTACCAAACAAACATATCCAATATAGTTTCGAGTCATCTGCACGATTACAACAAATTTTAATCTTCTCAAATAAAACAGATAAGAAAGGAAATTACCACAACCTTGGTTAAACCTAACGGGAACAATATAATATATAATGTGATTAGACCATAATGACACCAGCTAACATTTTCAAGAGTTAGTTTTCACATGAGGAAAAATTATATATCTTTCTACCAAGCTAGGATGGTAAAAAAATGTTTTAACATAGGGAGTGATTAAATGTAGCTTGTTTGCATAAAATTATACATTTGTGAGATACTCAAAACTGCAAAAGAATGGATACTTTAATATAATCGTAATCAATTTTTTTGTTAGTATTAATTAATTCACTTAAACTTTTGTTTTTTAACTATATAACTTAACTTAAAAATGTGTTTTAATATTAGATTTAAACTAAAAAGAAGATTTATGAAATTTTTCAAAAAAAAATTGATTTTTTTTAATTAATTTGTATAAAATATAAAAAAAAATGATGTACTTGTGTAGAAATAGCCAAAAAAATTAGAAAATGGAAAAATATTGTGAAACTAAAAATTGTGAATTTAAAAAAAATGTTAAAAAGTATTTAGTTGATGTCAATTCAAACGGGTCTAATAATCACTTAAAACGACCAAACGAGTCCAAATTCACCTAAAATCAATGTTTACCTATTATACAAGCTGTTATTTAACTAAGATTAGAAAACATATTTAACATTAACTTAACTAAATGAAAGAAAATAAAGTTTTAGTGACTTACTATGAAAGAAAATAGAAAGTTGGTTATGTGTTTGTGACATTTAAAAAAAAATACTATGGACGGGTAATGAAATTATTTTTTGAACGTGGATTTTAGTAGCAAACAAATCACTAGTAAGAAGTTAAGACTAGATACAATCAACCAAACAAGCTTAAACATCCTCCAAACCACGTGTAAGTAACTAAGTGTACGTGTAGGAGAAGATAGATTTAACATCTTTTTACGTTTCTTTAGACAAATTTTTGCTCACTGATTTAAGATGACGTTGTTTATCGTTAAATTAGGTTGCTTGAAGGAAACAATCTTTGCCGATATGCATGGTTAATTGTGGATTTGCTTTATTATTTAGTATTTACTATTTAAATAACATATCCACGTAAGATAACACCACAAGATTGTGTTTCACAAAGTGATTTGTGATCTCTTGAATGGAGATTTGTGGTGGCTCTTTAACTACTCTATACCAAATGACAAGAGTACACATGTATCATGTATGTAGCACTCGATTGGGATTAATTCAACTTATGTGTTGATATATTTCTTTTTACCATTTGCTCCAAAAATATGTATTAATAGACACTTAATACGTACTTGAAATATACAGTATTTTATTTTTAATAAATAAACCATAATACTTTGATAAAAATAAAAGTGAGTAATTTTAAAGCTAGAGTTTTAATTTGACTATATATATATTTTTTTAAATGTATAATTTTATATTTACGTTATCATAAGCGGTAAATATGTTTCATGTTTGTGTATATTTCCAATTCTGCATAACTATACATAGTGTAAATTAAGCATGAATAAGATATAAAAAATCGAGTAAAAGGAAATGATTTGTTTTATCTAGTGTATATTAACTAGTTTCATGATCTTTTACAATTTTCATTTACACATATCTTTTAATTTGTTTTTGAACGGCCCTCCTAATCTTACAATTATCTTTTAATCAGCTTAATCATTGTGAATAATCTTCTCGAAAAAGTCACTTTGCTTACAAATGCAACACCTAGCAAAATTAACATCAAACTTAATTATCCCATTTTCTTATACGAAGAATAAGGATATATATGAAATAATCATATATTCCTTTCACAAGAAGTAATTATACATATATTTTTTTCCAATGGCGACTATAATTTTTGGTCGATCGACGGTCACAACTCTGACAAGTCGAAGCCCATCTAACTCATGTGTCTCCTAGTGTTGTCTTAACCGGGCCCATTGGGGTCGTCAGTCAGACAACGTTCACCGGGAAAGCACTACAGGACTGCCGCTACACGTGTCGGAGACCAACACGCTAACATAACAGAACTCAGTGTAAAACCCGGTTGGCTCGGCTTCGAACTCGCGACCTTAAAGAAGTCTTAAGCCTCCGCGTCACTGCCATTTGTCGGTTATACATATTGATAGTTGTATACTGTATTGTTTTCATTTATTTACACCCTATGAATGATATATTACTATATGTGTTCGTTTTAGTTATTATAAATTTCATTCTTTTATTATGTACCATGATATTTTACTATACAGTATGTAGTAACTAGCTAAAAGATGGTTGTTAGTGGTTGATTTGATCAGATTGAAGAATTCACACGCTTTTTAAATTGTATATGTAAGTGACACTGTCACATAGGATTTTTCTTATACCGATAGCAAAAATTGTAACATGCACTAAAAGTTTACCATTTTATTAGTTTAATTAATTAGTTTATGTAAAGGTAGATATCATGACAACTTAAAAGAATTACAGTTTTTTTAATCATTGTTTTTTATGAAGTAATCACGTTAAGCTCATATATTATATATTAATTTAGATATGAATTAAAGACGGGTGAGCTTCATGATTATTTTTCAAGAAAAAACATTGATATGAAATTGATTCCATGATAGATTTAATGCCTTTGTATACTTGGATGAATTTAGTTTGGTTGTCTACGTTGATCGATCACGTCGATGTCGTATCTAGCTAGGTGCGGTTTTGGCTAAATGTGCAACTTTTAATGAAAAGAAATTTATATTGGATCTCAGCCTCGTATTCAACTTTTAATAACGTACATTAGGACTTCAAAATCTAACTTTATTTCAAACTTTAAGGAAAAGAAATACCATGTTTTATAATATTGAAACTTAAATCGTTAAGGTTTGCAAAGGACTAAACCCCGCATGACATGAGGTTCAAAATATATAGCTTCAGACTTAAACTGAAGATCGGACCACATGTATGTAGAATGAGCCGGATTGATCCGGTTTTGTTTTCTGGGTCGAGCATCTCGATTCGGACTGAAAGTTACTCACAAATTAGTTGAATCTGGACCGAGGACCAAAATAACTTTAAATAACTTAAGACCGGGGACAAGACTATATAATGTATGCATAAATAGGTCAAGTCAGTTTCCTTTGGGCTGATTTTTCGAGCCAGTCAAATTTATTGTTTCGTCATACAAGTTAGGCCGTGGAATAAACGTCTCTATCCGTGTCTTCTTTTTTATGCTAAGAGCATTCACAGTAACTTTTTTATCTTTATTTTTATATTTTCTCTCTCATTTTCAATTAAGTAATAATAGAGAGAGAAATTATGATAATAATTATCATTTAATTAGGATGAGAAATAAAAAATGCTGTTGTTTTTAGTATATTTATAAGGATGGAGATAAAAAAGATGTTGTGAATACTCTAACAAATACTTTTTAAAATATGAAACCTCAATACATTTAAAGAATTTATAACCTTCTAATAGAGAAGGTCGGTGGATGTATCCGTGCCGTTCACGTGCTCCTCTTTTACACCTACATCGCCAACAATAATTTTTTTTACTGTTCTTTTGCTGTGTATTCTGTTGTCTTCTCCGGTGGTCTTTCTATTGGTTTCATCGGTGGATCTTCATCATCGTTGCCTGCATACGTTTGCTGATTGTGGTTTCTTAATTTTCTACTTAGTCTTGTACGATGTTATGTCTTTGGCGTTGATTTCTGGATTTTGGTAGACAACCGGTTGTGTTGTGTTCAATTGTTGATTGTGGTAGTTTAATTTTTGTTGATTCGATGCCATTAACAGCCATGCATGGCCACGTTGAAAGAAATCTGGGTTTCGGTTGGCTGTGACTGATGCGTTGTTTGGAACCCTAGATCTAGAATTTGGGGCTTTTCGATGTGGCCGCTTGATGTTTTCGTCTTTCTGTCTTTATTGATGACAGTGACTTATGTTATCTACGATGGTGCTTGATTTGTGCTTTTAAAACCTTATTTAGTGTATGTTCTTGAATGTTTGCCTGTGATCAGTGCGTGTGTTTCCTGTTGTTGTAGTCGTATGGTTAGCCTATGATTGGGGTGTTTTCCTGGCGTGGCATCTATTGCAGCCATGGTTTCTCCCTTTGAGGTTGTTTAAACACGGATGCCCTTTGTTAGTGATGATCATTACTGGTTTTTCTTGGTTTTTGTTTGAGAATATATTGAGGTGTTGCTATGTGTGCAACTGTTTATGCATTCTTGCTTACTTTTAATTCTGATTTTTTATGAGAATTGAAATCAGAATTGAAATACTGAGTGTTTGTGTTTTTGGTGATTTGGCATTTAAGGTGGTAAGCATATTATGATGTTTCATTGGCGTGGCAAATATTGCAGCTGTGATACACCCTCTGAGGCTCATTAAAGATGGTGCTTAGTGGTTGCTTATGATTTCTATATGCCAGTGACATATAGGAAGTGATGGGAACGATGGAACCTGTAATTATCTCACGTGTTCTTCTCCTTGCTATTGTGGAACAGATTCTTTGTTTCTATAGTTGGGTTGATGGTGTTAAGCTTCCAGTTGTTTGGATGTTCTTTGATCTCAGGTCGGATGTTGATAGTTTTATTTATGATTCCATCTACAATTTGGCTGCTCTTTGAACCTTGAAATATAGTTTGGTAAGCAATGAAAATGATATTTTTATATCAGGGCTGTGATGAGTAGCTCTATCTAAATTAAAATGGGATGACGACATTACCTTGGCGTGGCAAGAATGGACGATGATAAGTGAATAGGTGTATACCTACACACTCCTTTACAGCCATGGAAACTCTGAGCCCGAGTACACCTTATTTGGCATGTCTACAACATATCCTTCATGAAGTTGATGTTTTTTTATGTAAGATTTAAGTTTGGTTTTCTTTGTTGTATACAACATATCCTAAGTGTTTGGTTTTGTGATTGATTTATACTTGTCTGTTGTGCATACAATTTACTCTACATGATTTTGAAATTTTGAGTGATTGTGATTAACTACTCTATTGACCTTAGATACAAGGATTGAATCCTGACATTGGAAAAATAAGTTTCGGAGTTATGTACCGATGTCTATTTATGTGTGTCGATTTCTTGGACATGATTGCCTCATGAGTGTAAGGATAAACTGAAGGTATACATCACCCGGTAATGGGTAGTTTTGATTATGCTCTTTTAATGTCTAACAGACTATGATGACTGAAAACGAGGCTGCCAACATGACGAGGCAGTTGCAAGAAGACAACAAGTTGTGTTCCCTCCTTACACCCTCTATTGCATCCAGTTGCGGTAGTATAAGGTGATATGAGCCTTTTTCCGCTTTCGTTTAAATGACTGGGGCTGGTAATTCTTTCCTGAACTTATTAGTATTAGAGAATGTCATGCTTTTCTTCATTTTATTAGTATTGTAGAAAAGGTAGATTCTTCTCATGTCCAATGATTTATTTAGTACTTGAGTGTCTCTCTTAGCATGTTAGATATTGTAGAGCTTACTATTTTTATAAACATACTAGGTTTAATACCCGTGTGTTACACACGGGTTAAATAGTAATATTTATAAAGAAATTATAACCATTATATTTAACAATTTGTAAATATATAACATTTAAGGAGTTGGCTCCATCAACTTGCATGGTGAAAAATTTAGCTAAATTTTACCTCCCAAACTTTCTATTATAGAAAAAAAAAATCCCTCCAAAAATTGCCCCCTAAAAGTTTGATTTATTAGATAGACTAGGTTTAACACCTGTGTGTTACACACGGGTTAAATAATGATATTTATAAAGAAAACATTATCATTATGTTTAAAGATTTGTAATTTGTAAATATTTAATATTTAATAATATTGCTCCACCAACTCATGCATGACACTTAATATTTTCCCTCTCAAACTTCTTATTATGGATTAAAAAAATTCCCTCTAAAAGTTACCCCCTAAAACTTTGATTTATTAGATAGATTTAGAGGTATCAAATTCTTTTATATCCAGTTGCACATTCAGTTTTTATATAGACACAATGATTTTGTATAACTATTTGTGCTAATTTTTTATATGTGTTATTTACTTTTGAGCTTGTGGTCTTAAGGACTGATTAGTGGTTCTTCATTAAGTTGAAGTGCATTTATAAGCATATTGGCAGCATTGTTTTTTTCATATACATTTGTGTGTGACGTGTGGGGTTATAAGTTGTAGGTTCTTTAATTATCTGCTATGACATCTAGATTATCAAAGAAAGACGACTTTAAGTATCGGTTGGTACAGAAAAACAACAGCCAATTAAATCAGTCATTTGAACGCAAAAAAAAAACAGCCAAACCAAGTCCCAACTGGCCATCACCTGTCGCGGCAGCCGCAACGCGCTGCCCGACACAAAATCTAGTTAATCTACTATATATGAATATTCAAAGAATATCAACCATCTAATTGCTTTAACTGCAAATCATATACAAGCTAGCTACGGGATTAATATTTTCATGGTATACAACAAAACTAGATTTGAGACATCTTTGTTGAGAGGAACTGAATGACTCTGCACACTTTTTAACTTATACAGTTATACATTGATTAGATTTCGTAATTATAAAACACGTTATATATGGTACGTTTTCATGAATATAATGCTAACTAGTTAGTTAAATAATAAACGGTTCAAACTCGAACTTCTAAATTATTAGCAAGTCAAACTTTTCCATTTGTTATATACTTATATGTCTGAAAATGATACTTTCGTGTCCATTGCTTAAGCGGTTTCATTTTGAAACAAACTAAGCTTATATGCCTTCTCACATGTCACATGAGAGTTGTTTTAGACAACGATGCGAAAAATGTAATTTTCACTTTAGGTAACGTTATGGCAACCCTCAAAACCCATCCACGTACCGTGACTACCACATCACAACCACCATTGCCACCACCCTAAATCCGGCGACAAAACCAGCTAGTGATAAACCACACAATGCCAAAGGTGGCCATTGGAGACGGTAAAAAATACCCCTAACGTTAACTGAAAGAGAGAATATGTTGAATGTGACAAGGCGAAGAATACTCTATTTAAAATAAAAATGATATATTATATTATATTAGGCTAAAAAATACATGACAAGGATTAAAATTTTATAAACCAATTAAAAATTTCATGGATAAATAAACTATAAAAAACACTAAACAATGATAAAAATATAAACTAATAAAAATTTAACTGCAAAAATCACACGGGAAAAAATGTAAACTTTAAAACAAGATAGTTTGTGTTTTAATATTTCATTATTTGTTTTTTTAATATTAATAAAATGATATTTGCGATATGAATTTCACCAATATATATAGACTGTTAAGAAATAATATAAAAATAAAAATATCTAATGATTGATTGATTTTAGTCTTTAAAAAAATCGATATCTCAAATAATAATAAGTGGAATGAAAAAATCAAAAGGAAAATAAAAGTAGAACATGTCACTTTAACTTAACCCCGTACCCCTACCCTACCCCACTCCCCCCACCCACCCACACACACACCACCCCAAGTCCCCAACTATATTTTCGCCTTTAAATACCATCACCACTTCCTCCTCCAACCTCAACATCAACTTCAAACCAATATTTTTAACCCGTTGCAAAACTAACTTTTAAAAATTTAATTCCAACGTACATTCAACAAAAATGGAGCAAAATGTACCCGTTGTTGCAAAAAAAGTATGGAGCTTGGTACGTGCAATGCTTTTCATGATCAAGAAAAACATATGCAAAAGAAAACTTCTACTCGAACTCAACACCATCATCAAGCGTGGCAAAGCCTTACAAAACCGCGATCCGCCAATGGACCACTACGAGTTCAGCTGCAGCAACACCCCGGTTAACCCAATCTCCATCTTCACCACCAACAAAAAGCACAAAAAAACCTCACACAAGATCAAGTCAAACGTGAACAACAAAGAACATGACACCAATCACATATTTGTTGACCCTGCGGTGATAAAGGCGCTCGAGATGTTGACGAGTGCTGCAGCGTCTCCTGCGGTTTCAGGGTTTGGGAGAAGCCCGGTGGTTAGGCAGTTAAGGGTAACGGACTCGCCGTTTCCGTTAAGTAATGTGGAGGATGATAGTTACGTGGATGAGGCTGCTGAGAAGTTTATAATGAAGTTTTATAATGAATTGAGAAGAGAATGTTAAGTTATGGGTGTGAAGTGTAAATGTTTGAATTATCAGGGGGTATTATGCACATATATATCTTGTGCTGTGTTGGGTTTGTATTGCAGCCAGTGTATTTGTTTTTGTTATAACTTCTCTGATAATTGTGTGCACTACATATATATGTAACTTAAGTTATAATCTTTTTCATTTAAGAAAGAAAATGAATAATATATAGTTTATATATATTCAGGCTTAATTTGAATGATTCTAGTATGATTGAAAGTTTTATGAAGTACAAGTAGGTGTAAGTACAACTATAGATTAATTTTAATTTGGAATTAGAGCGTTAAAAAAACCCGAAACTAAATTGTATTTGGGTGTTCAATATTCAAGTTGTATCGGTTCAAATTTATTGAATTTTAGGGCTGTTTGGTAAAATCGGAATTATTAAGTGTTTAATGGTTAAGAGGTCTGAACCATTAAAAAGCTTTATCAATGAGAGAGATATTGAGATAAAACTTCAGATAAGAGTAAGTTTAGTATATGATTCATTCAATTTAATTCAGCATCTTTCTGTCTCTTAATCATTCAGCACTTAACTAAACCATTCAAATGTTATTTTTTTATGAAACAAACGCTTTAAATGCTGAATGATTACGCTAGTACAAAAATGATTTTTCTGAGCGGTGAAAATGGGTTTTCTGGGCGGTTTTTAGACCGCTCAGAAAGGGGTCGCTCAAAAAAATGTTCTGCTATTCTGGGCGGTTTTTTGAACCGCTCAAAAATATAGACCACCGCTCAAAAATGGCTAATTAATCTGACCATGAAATACTGTCTTGGACCGCTCAAAATGTATACTACCAACCGCCCAAAAAGTTTGAAATATTAAATTGATAATTACAGCCAATTTCAAAACCACAATTACAATTCTAAAATTAGCTCATAATACCAATGATCAAGCGCCATCATCAAAACATACATATACAGCTAATAAAAAGTAAAACCAAGACGAAACCAACAATCAAAACATATATATGAAGCCAATAAAAAGTGATACCAAGACGAAACCAACATAAATTGTATGCTAGGTACACATTTTTAGTTTTCACTAAAAACCTTTTCAAATTTGTTCTAACTACAATAATAAACTACTAATACAAACCTACATGCTACATATCTAGCTAGTTCGGCCTAAATACCGTTTCCAAAAATCGTGTCATGACATTGTTCACTAACTTGTCAATGTCGGATTGTGTCACCAATTTGGCTGAGACTCAGATCTACAAAACAAAAAATAAACAAATAAATTTAGTTAAAGATATTTATATTATACCCAATGTAGACAACTAATGTTAATACTTCATTTGTTTCATAGAAAATGTGTTTCAAACACATGGTAAAGTAATCTCATGGTACTGCTTACAATGCCTTCAATAAGTTACAATGCAATAAATTATTGATAATAAAAGGTGAAACAAGTTGTAAACTCAAAAGCACCTCAGATGAATATAAAGTAGGTAACTGAATCGTAAACTAATGAGCTGCAGGAAAACTTTCTACTAATAAAATTATTGTCAAAGCTGCAATTTTGTTTTACCTTATCATTTGGTTGTTTGAAGTTGTAGTTAGCTTCAATATCCATAAACATCAGTTTTGTGCTATGTTACTGATTAATATTTAAATTATTGTTGAGTGCTATTGTTAAAAGAATCCTCAATATTAACTTTTGCTATTTATGCTTATTAGTTGTTAACTTAGTTGTGTTTGAGCTGCTATTGGTGCATCTAAGATGCTATTGGTACATCTTAAAGTTGTTTAGTGCAGTTTACAACTAAAACTTAGCCTAATGAAAGTGTTAGAATAAGTAAAGCAATAGACAAACATAAAATCTTTGCCCACTTAATTCCTACATAAAATGTGCAGTTAATTTAGCAGTATATATACAAACACACACCCATATATATTAAAAAAGCTAATATAAATATGGTATAATATATACCTTGATAGGTGGATGGTGAATATGAAATCCACCGGAAACATAACTCAAACCTTGAATGTCGGGCCTTGAGTCCAACCTCGCATCACTTGTTCTTTGAGAGGTAGACGTGTCATTTTGACTTTTCTATCTACCACTTTCATTCAAGCCTCCTTTAACCTTTGTACGTCCTATAAAAATACCTTTAAAGTAACATCAAAGTATATATTAGTATACATAGTATATATATTTATAGAATATCACCTATAATATTAGAAACAACACACGTTCGTTCCATGTGATCACGTCCGTAAAACTTATTAAGGTATCCTCCTTCCCAATACATTAAGTGTCCATCCTCAACCACTTGTTTTTTCCATGTAGGCCTATAAAATTTACACATATGTTAAAACAGCTGACTAGAAAATATGTGTGTGTATATATAAATAAAATTAAAAGATCAGATAAGGACTTACCATTTCCGGATATGATTGATCTCTCATTTATAAGTTCATACCTTTTAGTTTGTTTATTTGTTTTTTGTCAAGCTACTTGCGAGAAGCTTTTTAGCACGAGGATCATTATTTCTCTACAGACTCTCTATTAAGCCAAACTTTGCAAATTTGTATGCCTTTGTTTCTCCCTTTAAATGAACACATATTTGAACTCAAAGCTATTCACTATTAACATTCCACATTTCTAAATATTTACAAAACAAAAAAAAAGTTAACTAAACATAAGAAATAACAAACAACTGATGTAGGTTTTAAAAACAAAATAAATATATACCTTTGTGTCTTTCCATAAAATCTCCCAGCTTTCACTGTCAACATCTTTCGTCTGTTTATGATAAGAAATATCGATATTTGGTGTCCTTCCTACCCAAGAGACAAACTTATCCCCATTAGTGTTCATCAATATCCCACCTTCTTGGTCAAATTCAATGGTGATACTATAAACATCTCATTTGCATAATTTCGCATGATATCTTAAATAAAAACTTGTGTACATTACATAAGAGGGGTAATTTAAATGTATCAGTGTATACACATAATGAACAAGACTAATCAAGAACATTATTTTATAGAATTGTGACATCAGATTAGAGCAAGGGTTTTTGCATATTCTCTTATAAGACCACGAATCGGAATTAAGAACATATATATACAAATTGATGCATAGATATACATGTAATCAAGTATAATAGAGCTCACCTGTGTTAACAAACATAATTTGACCAAAAATCAAAACCCTTAAAAAATTACTTTCACCAAAATCAAAACCCTAAAAAACGCAGTTCATGAGCAGTAGGTGGATTGCAAACCAGATTTGGTGGTGGGTATGTATACTGGATCCAAACCTCTCCAGAAACAAGCTTGATAGTGGCGATAGAGGTGGTGATTTACGGCAGAGGATGTAACGATCAGTCGGTCATAGTTTCCGGCAGACGATGAATCAACCCGTGGTGGTGGTTTCACACAGAGGTTATGGGTGTTTTGAGAATGAAGAACTGCAGGAATGAGAGGGCCGGTTGATGAGGGGTTCGCATAGAGGTTATGAGTGTTTTGGCGGTGAAAAATTTCGTGAAAAAATTGGTGAATTATTTGGCGGTGGTTTTGTTTTTGAGCTCTTTTTAACCAATTTTTTTAGTAACTCTATTTTACTAGCTAGATTTAACACATTTAATATGTTCAACCGTACCCTAACAGTTTTGATCCATATTATTTTTTTTATTATTAATACAAATGATTGCGAGCCTAAACTCCGCTTATATTTCCGTTAACTCTTCCTTACGTAACTCAATGAAAGTTCAATTAAAAATGAAGGAAATTTTCTTTTTTGCCCCTCATGTGCCTCAAATGTGAGGAAAGTTTAACGGAAACATGGACGAATTTAGGTCTCATAACCATTTGTATTAAGAATAAAAATCACAAGGACCAAAATTTTTAGGATTGAACTAAACATGTTAAAAAAGTCAAAACACAAAAACAAACACTTTACAAATATTTTTATCAGATTGATTACTTAATAATAAAACAAACATTCTATATTTATTTATTAAATATCTAAATATATTTATAAATCATAACTAATAAACAAACATTAGTTGAGACTTAATTTGTATAAGCACCATCAATCTCATCATTTACCGATTGAATATATCATCAAAATTATTGTACTCTCATTCATTGGCGACATTATCAACACCAAGGATCATTTGTTTACCTTGCAACTAGATGTGGTATGTTGGTTTGTTAAGATCATTGACAAAGACCACATGAAAAGCACTACCTAGGTAGGACACTTGTTTGTAAATCTCTGATTTCTCACAGTTATGAAAACTATGATGAAATCGGGATCTAAATATACAATACCTTTAAGAAACCTTGTGTATCGCTGGTCATTCTCCGAGTGTGACCAGAAGAAAACCTAAAGGACGTGTGGACTCACAAGTTGGTTAGATTACCTCTAAGTCTCACCAATAATACTAAAGTACCTTAAAGACAACTCACCTCTCGATCACACGAGACAACTCACCTCTCGGTCACACTATCTCAATACACTCACAAGTTCATTATTTTTGCTCATTTTCCGTTCATTTGTACATGAACATAGAGGTGCACAAAAAACGCAGAACCAGACCCGCTACAAAGAATCAGAACCGGTCTTGACTATACTCGGAACCGATACATAGGGTATGGTTTTTCAACCTAGAACCAAAACAGGTTTCTTCTAATACCCGATTTTCTAGAACCAATCATACACGGAACCGGCTTCGAAGGTCCTAAATACCATAAATATGCACCTCGCTTTAAGGAAACACAATTAAGTATCACTAATCCAATAAACATATTTAAATAATAATAATAAAAATCAAACTAAGAATGTCATGTCCAATAGAAGAAGATTAACAAATCATCAAACGAAGTTAGAAAACTATCTAGTTTTCTTTTTATATATGTGTAATAATGTGTTTAGGATATAATGTTACAAACATTTATCTATTTTTGTAGCATCTTAAGTTTAATGTCAATTAATTTTTTTAAAATAGTTATCAATATATTTAATTAATGTAAGTTTTTCGAATACTAGAAATATGTTCTTGAAATACCTGCCTTGAATACCCAGAACCGATTCTTAATACTTGGAACCGGATACACAGGGCACTGTTTTTCAACCAAGAAACGATCCAAAACCTGTTCGTTTGGGTTATAATACCCGGTTTTTCAGAAACCGATCATAACCAGATTGGTTCTGGAACCGAAACCCGTTTTTGATAATACCAGATTTGTGGAAAACCTCTACACGAACACCTATCAAACACAATAATAAGTAAATATATAACAAAATAAATGAAAACTAACTAATCTAATAACAAGAGGAAAATAAGAAATATTTTGAAAACCGGACAAGACATTGAACCGGTATTATAATTTTACTGGTAGGACCGGGGTTGGATGAAATATATTTATCAAAGTAATACCATAAGAATTCTAATTTAAACACAACATAAGTTCAATGATATTAAGTTATACACAAAAGTAATAATCTAAACAAGTCTAACGTCAAGAATCACAAAAAAATCATATTTTAAACAAGTTTTAATGTCAAAATAAAACGAGCTCATCATTTTCATCACTTAAAACATCAAAATATTGGCTTTCATTAAAAAAAACACAAATATAAATAAATGTAAACATAAAATCTAAGAAAATCAAAAATATATGTTTTAATACTAAACTGGTTTAAACCCGTTTTAACTACGGTCCGATTTCGATCCAATTCAATTTATAAACACATATTAAACTGTATCTAATTAAATCGAGGTTCGTAAAAAAATTGGTTCAACCGTACCCGGTTTAATAACATTGAAATAAGTATATCTATCATAACTACTAGATATATTTATGGATTTTGAGTTTGAGGGACCGTTGATTTTGATAGGAGAAATACTTTTGAGATTGAAAAACAAGAGATAAGGATGGATGTTAATTGGTTGGAAACCAAATTATGCTTTATGAGCGGTTCATTAAATCACGTTAATTTGGGTTGCACTTGTTTTGAGCGGTTTAAGCATTTTTGAGCGGTTTAAGTTTTTGTTTAAGCGGTTTTAAGGATGCCCGCTCAGAAAAAGTAAAAAGTCACCGCTCAAAATGATTATTTTTGTACTAGTGTTAAGTGCTGAACTGAATCATTAAGGTGCTGTTTGTTTTTGCAGACATAAACTGTCTGCAAGCTTATTTCATCTGTTTTCATGTCTGCAACTGAAGATGTAGTCTGAAGCTCTGCAGTCTGAAATTATAAGACTTTTGTTTTTATAAACTTGATATTATCCGTATAAACTGAAAATATGTAACTGTCAAATTTATCTGACTAGATAGAAGTCATTTAACACAAAACGTAGTGAAATAAAACATAAACTTTAAGAATCGTGTAACATAAAACATAAAGTGCATAGTATTCATCTTGAAACCATTATTCAGTTCTTTAAAATGTCTCCAAATACAAACCACGAAACCATTAAAAACACACACAAAACATAACAAAGCTGATCACATTCCTACCATATGTAACCAAACTCAAAAAAAACTCATAGAAACTGTACATCTTGTATCAATCCATACTAAGATCCCTTTTATACGGTTATATTAAACCCATACTCTGCTTGTTCTTCCATCATCCTTAAAGATTGTAAAGCTTTTGTATAAAGTACAACCTTTTCTTCTTGTAACCTGGTGATCATAACCATCCTCTCAAATCCAGTTCAATCAATTTCACCCCCTCAATAAATCAGAGAACAAATCAATTTCAATTTCATAACCAACTTCATAACACCATAACCATGGCTGAAAAAGGTGAAGAAATCGATTACATACCTGGGCGTCGGAGCAGAAGGGTGTCGGAGCAGGAGGCGTCGGAGCAGGAAGGCGGTGGCGGGTGCAGGGGCGTCGATCTGAAGGGTGTTCGGGATCAGGGTGTTTGATTTTGAGTGGATTAGGGCAGGGGGTCGATCTAGGAGGAAGGGTGTTTAGAATTAGAGTGGGAGGAAGCAGCAGAGCATATGAATGGACGTGAAGATGTTTTAAGCTTCCTCCTCTAGCTTTTTTTTAAGATAAAAAAAGATATATTCAGATCTGTTTTAGAAAAAAAAACAAACAGTCTTCAAGGGCAATATCTGCGCGCCTGCAGACAAATACCCCCTTGAAGATGTTTGAAGTAAAAACAAACACCCCCTTAAAGGTAAAACAAACAGCTCTTTATACCATTCAAACCTAAATAAACGTATTTCAAGTGTTAGTTACATGTAGGCTTTTAAGTTTAAGTATTGGTTCAAAGTGATTGTCTCATACAATATTGTATCATCTTAGAAGTTAGAAGTCATTGACCTTTGTGATGGGTGTGGAGACATTGTCTAGGCTTTCCCATGCACATACTCGCATAGTATAGACCTATTAATTTTATGGTAAAATTAGTGGGTGTGAATGTGTGATTGTGTGAAGGTCAAGTCGACTTGGGTTTTGCGCACTCACATAGACCCATTTATGGTAAAACACTAAAACACGAGGAGCAAGATAGCTAGGTTGCCCAATATTCTTGGCTTTACTAATATAGATGACAAACATGCATTGTAATTTATTTGAGTACTTAATTATGAATATTCTAGTAGCAGCAACTAGACGTGCGTAGATCACATTAATCGAACCATTATAAATAATTCTAGCTTGGTCATAATTTCATTGGTTTTGCTTTCGTGACTGTTATCATTGTGTTAGAGTGATTAGAGAGGACCGTCGGTTGTTCCTAACATGCTGACCACCATATAATTAAGCATTTCATGCGTCAATTAGAGAAAACAATGACCGCTTCGAGCCAAATAGAGTTCGACCAGAAACCCACAAAAATTGGCATGGTTTCTTACACCTCGTTTCAAGCTACACATTACTTTGACCATCCATATCGACAACATATCAACAATATTATCTGTCTATACGTAATAAATAAGAAAGTGGGTTTTAATTAATTAGCATGGCTATTTCTCCATTACTAATAACTATATATTTGATACTTTTTGTTAATACTTTGATAATATCTTTTAATTAGCATGAGTTATCTAGACAACAATATTTAACATGACTATGACTAGTGTTACCTTCAAATGAGAACCAAATATTTGGAAAGAACTAGTGAGAACCATATAAGCCATATACTTATTGCTTCAATAACAATGGTAAAGTAAAAATGTATTGTTTTATTACCATTGTTCATTATTTTGTTGAATTTTATCACCTCTCTCATCGGGTTTTTTTAGAAACTAAAACATGTGCATATTTGCATATATAATGTGGGTGCATATATGCATTTCAACAAAAAAACGATGCAAATCATGTTTTTTATAAATACATCTTATAATTAGTAAGTTTACAAGCATTTTTGTCAATTTAAATAATAAAAAATATAACAGTTAAATCGGTTGTCACTCAGTTCTTTCCTAAAAATGAGTTTTTAAATGAAGGTACCCCACTATGACTATTATATTTTGTTTTTTCTTTCTATTTCTATCTCATTCAACTATCCAAATTGCATGTATTTGGGGAAAGATGATGATCCGGATAAAACCTATCCTATCATATCCTAAAATCAATTCATATAGAGCAATATAAGGATCAAAAGTAGACATATATGTCAATTGAGTCACGGATAATTGAATACAAGTACAATGAATGTTTTATCTTTGGCAAATTTAAGTCAAATATATATATCCAAGAAACTACCACTACATAGAAAACTTGGAGTGTGGGAAATAGAAAGTAAAACGTTTTGGTAGCATGTGTAAAAGGTTTATTAGGGACACATGTTGGCATCTAAGCTTGCCACATTTTTGTTTCTTCAACCAGTTGAAGTTTGATTGGTTCAACAATTATTGGTGCTTAAAAGTAATTTCATTTACATTTTGGTATCACCGTTAAATTAGTTATAAAAGAAAAAAAAACACTAAACAAATTAATACAGACATGACTTTAAAAAAAACACTAAACAAAAAAAACACTAAACAAATTTCCCAGTTGATGAGCCTTGTCCCGTTTGCCGCAAAGTGTGTTTAGATGCTTTTGGCGATCATGCAGTCCATTGCAAGGAGTTACCTGGCTTTAAATACAGACATGACTTGGTTAGGGATGTCCTATGTGATATCCTTAAGCGAGCAGGAATTTCGGCTAAAAAAGAGGCTCCTGTGAACTTTCTGACAGATCCGCTAGAGGGGAGATCTACTTTAAGGCCGGCTGATATTCTAGTGTTTGGTTGGACGGGGGGGAAACACGCTTGTGTGGACCTTACGGGAGTGTCCCCCTTGGTTGCGCTCAGGGACAATGGATTTGTTGCACGACAGGCAGCGTCAAAGGCGGAATCATGCAAGATCGCCAAACACGAGAAAGCATGCCTGGAGAATCAACATGTTTTTATCCCATTAGCGTTTGACACATTTGGCTTCCTAGCCACTGAGGCAGTGAACTTCTTGACCAGGGTCCAGCGAGTCATTCATAGCAATGTTTCGACACCTAAGGGCCAAGGTTTTGTCTTTAGTAGGCTAGTTTTGCTATTCAAAAGGGGGTGCCGGCACAACTTGTTGCCCGTTTACCTGCCACTTTGCTGTAAATTCTTTAATGTCAATGTGATCGTGTTCAAAAAAAAAAAAAAAAAAAAAAAAAATATATTTAAAAAATTAATACGATAATTTAAATGTCAATGTCATGCAATACCATGTTAATTTGGTCGGGCTGGGCTTTGTGGTTGCAAGCATAAAAGGATTCAATAAAAATTCCGACGTTATAGAAAAAAATCATGGGTTCGTCACTTAAAGAAAGATATTTTTAAATTAAAAGACGCACATTTCAATAATTCAATCAGTCCCTTGTTAAGTACTGTGTTACAAAAAGTATCAAAGGAAATCACTCTAAAAAGGGATTTGGTCTCGATCAACCGACCGCGCGCATAGGTAGAAAATTATACATGACCAAATTGTTAGCTAGTCAATCGTCTATGCCTAAATTAAAGACTATACATTTCACTTACACATATATTTTAAGTCAAACTTTTGAATTAAGGAGCTCTTTGTGTCACCTCTTAACGGTTCAGTTAGTGTTTAATCATTTAGATTTAGCATTCAGAATGTTTGTTTCATAAAAAAAAGCATTTGAATGGTTTAATTAAATGTTGAATGATTAAAAGATTGAAAAATGCTGAATAAAACTGAATGAAGCATATACCAAAATTACCATCACCTAAAGTTCTACCTCAATATCCATCCCATTGATAGAACCTCTTAATTAATGGTTCAGATCTCTTAACCATTCAACACTTAATAATTCAGTTTTTTTTCCGAAGAGCTCCTAAACTGAAATAATAAGTGAAATAAAAAAGAAAAGTAGAACATGTCACTTTAACTTAACCCTAAAGCACCCCTACCACCAATACAAATTTTCAGCCTTTAAATACCGTTACACCTTCCTCATTCAATCTCAACATTAAAAAAACAACCATTTTTCTTCCATCTGCAAATTAACATCCAACAAATTAAATGGAACAAAATGTACCAGTAGTTGCAAACAAAGTATGGAGCTTGGTACGTGCAATGCTTTTCATGATCAAGAAAAACATATGCAAAAGAAAACTTCTACTCGAACTCAACACCATCATCAAGCGCGGCAAAGCCTTACAAAACCGCGATCCACCAACGGACCATTACGAGTTCAGCTGCAGCAACACCCCGGTTAACCCACTCTCCATCTTCACCACTAACAAAAAACACAAAAAAACCTCACACAAGATCAAGTCAACTACTATTAACAAAGAACATGACACCGATCGCATATTTGTTGATCCTGCGGTGATAAAGGCGCTCGAGATGTTGACGGCGTCTCCGAGGATTGGGAAAAGTCCGGTGGTTAGGCCGTTAAGGGTAACGGACTCGCCGTTTCCGTTAAGTAATGGGGAGGATGATGATAGTTATGTGGACGAGGCTGCTGAGAAGTTTATAATGAAGTTTTATAATGAATTGAGAAGAGAATGTTAAGTTATGGGTGTGAAGTGTAAATGTTTGAATTATCAGGGGGTATTATGCACATCTATATCTTGTGCTGTGTTGGGTTTGTATTGCAGCCAGTGTATTTGTTTTTGTAACTTCTCTGGTAATTGTGTGCACTACATATATATGTTAATTTTAGTTGTTATCTTTTTATTTCAGAAATTAATGAAAAAATAATATATATAGCTTATATATTTTCTAACTTAATTTTATATTTGAATGATACCAAATGAAGTACCAACTACCAAGTACTTGCAAGTACAAATTAATTGATACCAAATTCATGCAGACTTTTTCGTGGTTTGGTATATATATTAAGAATATTCTTGGAATCAAATCTACATCTGAATATTTTTTTTTAGAATTATTAAAATTGTTTATAGAAGAGTTGGAAGTTGGAACATGCAATTTTAAGTTTTCAAATTTTAATGTGAGTAAATTATATCTCAATCACACATTTTAGCCTTAAACTTATATAATAAAAAACTTTCTTTTTATTCATTTGTTGTAGTAGTTTGTATTATTTTCACTAAAATAAAGCAAAGTTTTATTTTCTAAACTTAAAAGACAAGAAATGTAAGGAAAAAATGTAAACAGTAATTAGGGATGAGATCGGGACGGTACTGAATTTAGCGGGACGGTACCGGTACCGGTATTTCGGTACTGGTACCACGTTGGTACCGTTTTCTTGTTTTATTTTTTTTAATAAAATTTATTCATTTATTTCGGTTTAATTTTATACTTTTTAATATAAATATATACTATAATATATTTGAATATAAGAAAAAGAAATGAAATATAGTATAAATTCATTAAAAACCATATCAACTTCATTAAATTTAAAAGTTGATAATCTAAAAAATATTATAAAATGACTCAAAGTTGTAAAGAAAACACTTTATAACATTAAGCATGTAATACACAACATACATAACATCTCAAATTATTTAAAATATACTAAAAAAACTAGTTTTTACTAAAGCGGTACCAACGTGGTACTAACCGGTAAAGTACCGGTACCGGTACCGCTTAGTACCGGTACAGAATTTCAGGAAAAGTGGGTACCGGTACCGGTACCGAGATTGCTAAGTCGGTACGGTACCGGTACCGGTACTCGGTACCAAAAGCTCATCCCTAACCGTAACAATATACGAACGTAATTTTTTTTTTGTTATTATATCTTACTTTAATGATGAAATGTATATAGTTTGACTTATTACTAAAGAATGACAAATATAGCTCACTCTTTAAATATTTAAGTATTGATTAGAAGTTATAGACAACTTTTAATGTGGTGTAATGTTAAGAGTCTTGAAATCTTCAAAAGAGACCCAAGTTCTACTATCACTAGTATCATTTTGAAAGGGGCAAATGGGGGCAATGAAGAGAGACTTGTGGCAACACAAGTTTGATCTCTGAGCCAAACGGGTTTTAGTGCTAGCTTGTCATATACGGGTGGACGGGTTAGTAAGTTTCCCCCGAACTGGTGTCGGGTTTTCCCCGAAATAGGTGGGATTTGGCTGCCCAGTATTGTCTGTGTTCACAGATCATTTAGGGTCGCTTTTCGCCATTTAGTTACACTAGATAACCAGACTTTATTCGTTTCGCTGTAAAAAAAATTTTAGAAGTTATAGGTTCACTTTACGTTGCCTATCTTTATATGATATAATATATCATATCATGTTATTATGCAAATAAACAGGACCGGCCCAGAGGGGTGTTGGAGGTGCGTCGATCACACCTGACACCATCTCATAGGAGCCTAAAAGTTTTAAATTTTTATATATAAATGTAATTTTTTATATAAAATTATACTTAAACTAATCATATTAAACCAAATTTTTTTCTAATCGTTCAATTTTGTAATGTTTATTGATATAACATCTAACTTCAGTCAAAAATTTATAATTTAATTAGTTATTGTCTATGAACTGTTTTTCTATCTCGCATAAGGCACAATCTTTCCGATCGGGGCTGAAAATAAAACATTCAAAATAATAAGGCGTCAAATTAATGTTTTAACTTTAAAAACACTTTTAATATAATAATTTTAAAACATGAAAAAAAAAATTATGGTGATAGTTTAGTCCACGTCTGTCTTGAGTAGGTTTTATTTATAGTGTAAGTTAAAGTTATCTTTTAAAAGTTGATAAATTTATATGATAGTCGATCAAATCAATGAGTAAAAGATGATTTAATTGGAAAAAGATAAATAGTGTAACCTTTAATTATTTTGTGTAGTTGTTTTCTTTTTGGAGCCACCGGACTTATGTACAATAATTGTACATGGTTAGCTTTTATGAGGGTAGGATGGTACTTTGGAGATTAACAACGTTTGATTGGTCGGTGTGATTCTTCATAAATCTTAAAGTCTATTGTTATTAAACACCTCGATCTATCTCGTATAATTTATACTTTTAACAACTTAGATGTTAGATGTTGAATGTATGTACGATACTTTACCATCAAGATATGTCGTTGGAAAAAAACAGCAATTCGTCTTAAATAAAGTATAAGAAGTACGTTGTAAAGAAAATTTGTTGCAATTAGCAATGGTAAACCTTGATTATTCCTTGCAATTTCATGCGTCAAGAATAGTATTAAAAACGTCAAAAACTAAAATAGAGTTCTAGATTTAACAACGATGCTAAATTTTATATTATGTAACGAATTCAAATTAGCTAGACAACAACCGAAAATTATAGAATCAAATTTCAACTTACAAAAAAATCTAAAAAATAAGAAATATGAAAGATTAAGGTACATGATGATACTTTGACGTGATGATCTGGATAAAACCTATCCTATCCTAAAAGAAAATAACAAATTCATATAGAGCAATAATGTTCAAAAGTAGACATATCAATTGAGTCACAATGAAAGTTTTATCTATGGCAAAGTCATATATGTCCAAGTAAATAAAACATGGAGTGTGGGAAATAAAAAGTAAAAACTTTTTGTGGCCAAAGTGTAAAAAGTTTTACGAGGACACATGTTAGCATCTAGGGTTGCCACATATATTTTAATTTGTTTCTTCAACCGTTTATTGATTGGTTCGACAATTATTGGTGTTTAAAAGTAATTCCATTTAATTTTGGTACCACCGTTACATTATTTCCACCAACACGTACGTAAATCTTCCAAAACTTTAAACCTTTGATCGACGGTGATTAATCTAGTATCAAAAGTACCTCATTTTTTTATATTCATGCACTATAAATAAAGTATACTTTCTAATTTCTATACCACAAGATGTAACACCACACAACAAATGAATAGTTTAGATATTATGTGAATCATTAATGTTGAAGAATTAGTAAAACAAGTGATTTTTTTTCTCTAAAAAATAACTACAAATAATCATGCATAGGTATATTATTGTAAATTTCAAATTATATTTATATGTTATGGGTTTATGTTCTTAGAAAAAACTAGGTAAGTGGCGTGTTACTACGCAGGCTGAAAATTATATATGTTATTAAAATAGTTATATATTGAAATAATTTGATTGTAACTTAATGTTATATACGGGTATATATACTAAGTGACACGGTCATATGTCAAAATATTTTTCGTAAAGAATGAATCAATATGCAAGGTTTGGTTTATAATTTATGAAACAAAATTGGTAATAGTTGTAATCCCTCATTCTTTTGGTAACACAAAATGAAATATTTGAAAGACAAACTAATTTATAACTTTCTGTATATTAATTTTTAATCTTTTCATGTATGACGAGCTATTTCAATGAGTGTACATATGAAATGTTTTTAAATTGAAAGACATGATTGGGTAAGAAAGAATAATTGTAATAAATAATTGAGAATAAAAATAAAATTTTGTATTGATGTATATATGTTTGACATATGTGACAGATCCTATGTGATAATAACTGGATGGCCTGATTGAACACACTTTATTAGTATACTATGTTTTAATGTCTGTGCGACACACGAGATAATTTATTAACATTAGTAAACATTACCTTAAATATTTAGTTACATTACACATTCTGTTGTACTTATATATAGTCAAAATTTAAATTTAATAATCAATTTTAACTCATAATCAGGAATGATTTATTTAGGAAAAAAAACTGGTATATTAAAAAAGGGAATGATTGATTGAGAAACCAATATTTCCGTAGTTTTGCTTCGGAAAAGAGAGCGGAATATTGAACAGAATAATTGAAAAAACAAAACACGGTTCATGATGCGGAATCTCGTCTAATTTTTCTTCACCTAATCCCTCCCCCACCATCATTTTCCCATTAATTAAAAGAGGCTTTGATGGGCCCCTCTTAAAAACCTTGATTTACTAAATAAACTAGGTTTAACACCCGTATGTTACACACGAGTTAAATAATAATATTTATAGAATATAATAATTATTATGTTTAAAAATTTATAAATATTTAATATTTAAAGATATTGCTACATCAACTCATGCATGGTACTTAATATTTTATCTCAAACTTTTGTTATAGATTAAAAACAATTTCCTCAAAAGTTGTCCCATAAAACCGTGAATTATTAGATAGATTGAGATGTTTTTCAATACATTAGGAATAAAATCAAGACAACGACAAAATCTTTTTGATTTTAGTGCCACATAATCATTCTCTACTCCGGTCCATTTGACCCCTTGCCTAAACCTTAAACAATTCACATTTATATGTGATAATTATACGAGGTGTCTAATTACTCTAGCTTATTGACAACGGAACTTGGATCCTGATACCAAGAACACGTACCTTAGCTGAATGTCCTTTAATCTATGTTGTTAGGTTTACGTAAGTTTAATGCAAAATTAATGTGTTAATACAAGGCTCGGCTATTAGTTCACGACAAGATTGATCGAGCCAACAATTTCATATTAGTTATATATGATGCGATATGAGGAATATTGGAAGACTTCTAAGAGGTTTCTCCTTACTATCTGGTCTAAAAGTGAATCTAAAAAAAAGCTCTCTTTATGGGGTCGGGTGGGAAAGCGCTGACTTACAATCGATGGCAACAATCATGAAGTGTAACGTTGGTTCCTTTCCATTCTCATACTTAGGGCTAAGGGTGGGTGCAAACATGAATCACATTAAAAATTGGGATCCCGTGGTTGAAGTTTTTAAAGCACGACTCTCAAATTGGAAAGCGAAATCTTTATCTATGGGGGGCCGTGTCACCTTGATTAAATCTGTACTTGAGTCGCTGCCTGTATATTACTTTTCTCTCTACAGAGCGCCGCAAGAGGTGTTAAACTCTCTTGAAAAAATTAGAAGATCTTTCCTATGGGGCGGTAATGAGGATAAGCATGGCATTCCCTGGGTTGCATGGGACACAGTGACCCTTCCAAAAGAAAAGGGGGGCTTGGGCATTACTCCTCTAAAACATTCCAACATGGCAATGCTCGCAAAATGGTGGTGGAGATTTAAAAACGAAAAGCATTCGTTATAGTGGAATGTCATTTGGTCCATACATCATTCGTCTAGAAGCTGGAACCCTCTTCTTGTGAGGCTCTCATCTTGTGGTGTGTGGAGAAACATATATAAAATAAATGACGATTTCAATTCCTACAACATCGATCTTGGTAACATTATGGTTGGTGTTTTGGGTAGGGGCAACCAAATTCGATTCTGGTTGGACACTTGGGCGGGCGAGGCGCCCTTTCGGATCATGTATCCTTCCTTATTTGCCATTGAATGTTCTAAAGATATCTTGATTTATGATTGTTTTAGATTACAGGGACAGAATATGACATGGATATGGAGGTGGAAAAGACAAATTTTGCTACCTCAAGAGCGTACTGAATGGGATGAGCTCTCCTCAAAGCTTCATGAGATTCGGGCAAGGAATGAGGATGATAGATGGAGATGCGGCGGTTCCAATGATCAAGGTTTCAGCACATCCTTTATAAAAGGTCTCATACAAAACAAGATTACAGTTGATAATATTATCAAGTTCAAATGGAACACATGGGTGGCAAAAAAGGCAAATATATTGAACTGGAGGGCGATCCGAGATAGACTTCCTACTTGCGATGCGCTGATTCGTAGAAACATTCCAATCCCGTCTCCATTATGCAGCTTTTGTGGCGCGGCAAATGAGACGGTTGATCATTTGTTTACAGCGTGCGATCTAGCCTTGACGGTTTGGGCAAAAGTGGGTTCTTGGTGCAACATTCCTCCGGTTTATGCCTTCTCTTTCAAGGACCTTATGGAGTTTCCCTTTTTACTTAATGGGGACGACAATTTCAAAAGAGCGGTTCATGCTATATATGGTCATGGTGACTACCTGGAGCTTATGGAGGCACCGCAATGAAATCATCTTTGATCATATCCGGCCCTCGGCAAACAAGGTTATCTGTGAAGTTATTGTGGTGGGATGTTTATGGCTAAAATCGAGAATTCGGAGGGGAACTTATATTGCTATCCCAAATTTTCCTTTTGACCCGGGCTAATTCTTTCTCATGTCTCATTGTTGTTGTATTTTTTGTTTTCCTTGTACTTTTCGGGGTTTTTAGCTACTTATTAGCCCTCTTTATCTAATATATTTATTAGCCGTCCAAAAAAAAAAGTTATATATGATGACTAATGTGGCGTATCAATTCAAATTAGCTTGTTACCGATACCGATCTTTCGTCATTCAATTCTTTATCAATTCTTCTCTTGCAAGAAATTAACAAATCAATTATTATTCACATAATTAATAAACCACCGTCAAGAAATACTTTTAACTGTTATATGTTTGAATATACACGTACATGCATGGCATGCATGCATATTTTTATTTCCAATATATCCCGAATCGATCCCCTAGTAAAACATACTTGCGTGTTTGAACATTGCATTTCAGAGGGTTTAGTAGCTTGTCTCTTCATATTTTCATACCCTATACCAAGCTATAACCATTCAATGTTAGTTTGATGTTTAAGGATGACGTGAGTCATTAACCATGACTTGATTTACACAAGAAAATGGTTGACAACAAGATTTAAAGATTTAAATCTGGGTCTTCCTTTACCACTAGACTAAAATAGAAGGCCATTGGCTTGAAGCATACTTTGTTATGTTAAAATTGTAAAACATATATATAAATTGTAAAACGTACGCTTGCTATATTAAATTTCCATTTTACATTTCTTAACCTGCATGATGAACTGATATATATTTTGTTTATAAAAATTAAAAAAAATAATTAGTGGGCCAAGATAAAAAAGTATATATATAGTTCCTCTAAAGAAGGGACTATTATAAGTCCATAATGACACGTTAGATTTTTTTAGGTAGGCTATATTTCTAGAAGTAACAAATCCGGCCTAAAAAAATGTATACTTCTTAAAAGTTAAGGTCGATTATCACTGCTCTCTTTTATAATGACATGTATCATAATCACGTGTTGTCATGTGATGATGCAAATTTTCTTTTAACTTTGATATTTTTATGATTTTAGTTATTGATTTTACTAATTGTCATTTTAGCCTCTGATAACTTTTTAACTTTCGTCTATTACTCTACTTTGATATATAGTACGACTTTAACATACGAAATTTCAATACTTTATCATTTTGACTTCTAACTTTTCATATTCCGTCGCCTTTTAATATATGACACATTACGGCTTTGTGTCGTGACGTACGGGACATGAAACTTTTTTTTATCAATGCATGCATGTGACGAAGTCTTGGACACATCACATACGCAAGACCCGACCACGTTACGTGACCCGGTCTCATATCTAGTTATACATCAAAATAGAACTTTGTAACTTGATTATATACAATACCGATTTTAAAAATACTATTTAAATTCTAATTGTAGGTTGAACATTTTGAAAAAAACATATAAATATTAACTAGGTTTATTCCGCCTTGTGTGTGAGGTTATCATGTTCGGTTAGGCTTTCCTATATATTGAGGTTTTTCTTAGAGTTCAAATATAGCTAGGAATATATGAGACGTGGATGAATGTTGCCCAAATGAATAGTTTTAAAGTAAATAATAAAGATTAAGCTTTTTATAAAGTTTGTTTACTTTTGCACACAAACTCCATCATATTAACATATCCAAGTGGTCACACACATACATTATAATATGTTGTTTTCCCTTCACAAATGATTTGCTTTTTCATGATCACAGTCACCTCAATATCTTTAGTTTAACTCTTAGCTTACAAGTTGAAATGACGAGTCATTTTGATATATATTTGATCCCATCTTACCCGAACTATGAGTTCGAATGTCTGAATGGTTCAATTAAATGCTGAATGGTTAAGAGATTAAAAGATGCTGAATGGAACTGAATGAAACATATACTAAATTTACAATCACCTGAAGTTGTATTTTAATATCCTCCTATTGATAGAGCCTTTTAATGGTTCAGATGGAAAATTTGTTTGTAATTTTATTTTTTTAAAATGATTTTGGGCTTAAACTCAGGCCCATTTATTGGAAAAGGGCCGATATAGTGACAGGCTGACAGCAATATTAATAGTTTTTTTTTTTTTTTTTTTTTTTTTTTTTTTTTTTTGAACAGCAACACCGGAAAACCCCCTGGTTAGACCACCCGAAGGCAACCACCCCATTACGAGCTACCCCACAGGGGCCCCCGTTGCACCCCCCACCTAAGGAGGAAACCCACCCGGATAAAATGGGAAAACCTCCCCCGCCAAGGATAGAACCCTTGACCTTGTGGAACCTTAAAGACTTGTGTCTTACCAATGGGCCACCACCCCCATTGGCAGCAATATTAATAGTTGGAGTTGGACTGTTGTAGTGAGTTTAAGAAAATAAAATTAAAAAACGTAGATATGCAGACAAAATTTAAAAGGAAAAAAACAAATGGGATCTTGTAAAGAAAAAAAGGGTCTGAAATAAAAATTACTTGTTAAAAGACACTATATATGACAATTTTAATGTCAATGTCATACAGGAGCATGGCTCGATAGTGACCGAATTGATGAAACTGAAAAACTAAATAATGGTTTTGGTTAAGGCATAAACAATCAACCGAACGTTGCAGATCGGTTGGTTTTGATGTACGAATTAACCAAATTAACCGAACAAAACCGCTTATTATTGTTATTGATGGTGATTTACTCAATTTGTTCTCATGTGATTAGTGAAAACCTATTTTTGTGACTCATATCTTTATTTCATAGATCTAAATTTTGATACTTCATCAATCATGATGTCTACAAGTTTCGGCCACGGATCTTGTATATGCTTTGAGGTGAAAGAGTATAGAGGTGGGTAAAGTTAGGGGTTATTTGACAACTTCTGAATGGGTAAATGTTAAATCAATAAGATGTTTGAATCATTAAGGTTGAACTATTAAGAACTACTTCATTGCTTAACTATTCAAAGGCAAATGCCTGACCAATTCAGAAAAGAACGTACTCTTAGACATTCAGACTCAGTATAATGCTTAACCATTCAGAGACAAATGTCTGAACCATTCAGGCATCTGCTCGCGAAGCAAATAGTTTGAACCATTAAGTGCTGAACCATTCAAACATCTGAACCATTAAGAGGCTGAAGCAAACAACCCATAACTAAACTTTCTAGATGACTAGCTCTAGTCTCCCATCGTCTAAAGAAAAAAATTATAATGGGTCTTTTACCCCTTGTATATACTTAGGCTTTAGTCTCGCATTAGCTCAAAGATTCTCATAGTCACATTGCATATTTGCATGGTAAAAAGTTTCAGAGAGTTTCCTCCCTCGTATAAATGCATATAAATAGAATTACTTGGTATAAACGTGCTCTAAATTAACCCCTAAAAGTAATTAATAGGTTATTTTTTCGGACCAATTGGTTAGTGAAGCTCAATATTGGTTAATTAGGGGTAATTTGTTGCAATCAGGGTTAACTGGTTCCAACTAATAGAGATTAAATAAGGCAATCTTAGGGTTAATATCGATTAATGATTGCGAATTAGGATAAGCATGAGCAATTAGGTCATATTAGTTGGTCATGTGATTTATGATCACAAATAGTAAAATATGTAAATCCATCATTAAAGATAGTTGAAAATTTGTGCATTTGATCTATTATGACTCATTGTGGCTATTGTGATTTTATCATCATTAATTATGACTCAATACACTTCATTATGACACTTAAACATAGTATGACAACTAAGACCAAACGGGTTAAAAAAGCCAGACTAACTTGATTAATCACAATAGTTTATAGTAGATGGTTGTAAATCCTATTAGCTAATCTGTATCAAATTTGCGATGCATTATTTCGGTAGTAGTGGTTATTTATTTATAATGTTATTGCAACATGGATTTTTAGTTAAATAAATAAAAAGGGTTGAATAAAAATCTAGTATTGGATATGTTGCCATTGAGATAGATGTTTGGATTGGCTTTTGCTTTATAAGCTTTTTGCTGCCTAGTCTACTTTGTTTTCTTGTAACAATTTGTGCTCTTTATTTAAGTGGATGATATATATGCAGCTGCTTTATCCACATATTAAATCCATTACTTGTGGGCTGGTCTTTCTTTTTTTTTTTTTTTATAACATATCTTGCTTTTGTATAGTGTATTCCAAAAAATATGTTTATATAACAAAATCTATTGTAACACCTCACAAAAATTATATTAGTATGTTATATATTTGTGTAAATTTATCTTTTAATGTTCAATCACAAGACACAGACCTATATAATTTTCAGTAACTGTTTAATGATAGAGGTCTAATAATACGTGTGAAAAAAACATAGACCTATGTAACTTTCAGTAACTATTCATCAATAGAGATATAACAATGATGATAAACAGACACGTCTATTTAGAATCGTGCTTTTTCATGCATGTAACAAATGTATAAATGAGTTAACTTCTTACTTTATTTATGACATTAATGGATGAATAATTTCAATTCTTGCCCCACCAGCATTAGCATTCTTTGGGAAACTCTCTTTGCTTAATGTTATATATATATATATATATATATATATATATATATATATATATATATATATATATATATATATATATATATATATATATATATATATATATATATATATATATATATATATATATCCTTATCTACTCAAATAATTATTGTGAGAGTTCAAACTTAAAAGTGAATATGATTGCCCTTTTGGGGCCTTTGCTTCTTCAATTATTGGAATGGTGAATGCATATAATAATGTAGGATTATGTTTGTTTTCTTAAGAGGGCCTAAACTCTTTTTTCTATCTCTTATTTAGAAAAGGTGAGCAAAGCCCCTTTGTTAGATGAAATAATATACTTGTACTTGTTTGCCCAAAAATCCCTTTATCTCCTATTCAAATTACAAACATTTGTTTGTGGAGACATATTAAAACCAAATGTTTTGCTTTATCTCATATTAGATTATGTATGAAGCTAAAAGGAATTATTTCATCAAATAAACTATAATTAAAACTTTGGTAAAGTTCATGACTTGACTCCCGAGCTAACTAAAAAAGGTTTTCAATAACTTAAAACACTGATGTTAACTTATAAAAATTTACTAGATCTGTCACCATGTTTAACGAAAGGAGTGTGGGGGTGTTGTTGAGATGGGAGAATATGAGATGCCATCATGACAAAGTGAAAATATAAATATGTTATAATATTTAATTAAAACATCAAAATAATTTGAGGAAAAAAGATATATAGTTTCTTAAATAAGAAGAAAAAAGTGTGTCTATCCAATTGTTTGTTTTGACAACCACCTATCCACAAGTATAAAAGTACGTATAAAATGGTATTTTTTATGCTAAAACAAACACATAGAGTTAAAATGTTTCCTTTTTTGCTTACATTACATACAAGCATTTCTATTTCTTTAAATAGAATTTGATCCAATTATCTGCCACTTCATAGTTCATACTGAAATAATTTAGAAAAGCACCACTAACTTTGGATTTGAGGCAAGTTGCCAATTATATGGCCGTTGATTGAATAAGCAAATACCTTTTTGTTAGACACATAGAATATAACATGTATATTAATTATGATTTTATGATATACACAATTTATACTGGATCAAGACTACAAATAATATGCCATTTTCTATGTACTCATCACATTTTGGTAATATTCTATATACGTATTTCTTAATAACATTGATTTCTAAGGTTGAACTAGGCTTTTAGTTTTGTGGCACACGATACGATGAATTTTTTACTTTGTTAAATAAACAAAATATATAAACTATCCAATTTTGTGTTTATATTCAGTCAACTATTTACTACAAAATTATAAACTAATTAATGTTTTTAATTTTATAACATTGTAAATGTAAAAAAGCATACCCGACCATTCTCGTTACCAAGTAAAGTGGTCATACAAATCAACTATCAACACACCTAAGTGTGTGTTACCGAACAAAGTAGTCATATGCGTTCAACCTCACCAACCACTTCATCTTCACATGAACCATACCATACATATATGTAGCACTATCCATGGTGTATAGCCTTGACAAATCTAACCAAGCTTGTTACCGAGCAAAGAAGTTATACACGGCAACTATCAGCACACATATGTGTTTGTTACCGAGCTCATTACAAAGCAAAGTAGTCATACACAGTCAACCCAACCCAAACCATTCTTCTTCAATTAAACTGTATACAGTGTATAGCACTACCATGGCCTATAGCCTTGGCATACTTGCGTATAGATTTATCAGCGACATATAGGGATGTGATTGTTGTGTATGGCAGTTGTAACCTTGTACACTACACACCGTGGATATAGAAGGATGACTGGGGCAACCTTTGTCGACGTTGGAAATTATAAAGGGCTATACGTGGTGTAAGTAAACTGTGAAATATCAATTGTCACCGTTAAAGAAAAGAAAATACATGATAACAAAGTGTATAATATGTAATTTAAATTACTCAATGAAAATACAAAGACAAAGATACCAAAAAACACATGTACAATAAAAATAAAAAAGTAGTCGCCCACCGTGGGGCTCGAACCCACGACCACAAGGTTAAGAGCCTTGCGCTCTACCAACTGAGCTAGACGGGCTATTTGTGCTGGTTTATATTTTTGTTAACAAATTAACGCCTAAACAGATTAAACCACATGGCATTGCAAACAAATATTTGTTTTTGGTTTTTATACCTTCAACTTATCGTTTTTTTATCATTCAATTTTTTTCTTAGTATGTCTCTCATAAATTTGAAAATTTAATGTTATAAATTTTGAAATAATATATAATGTCTTACAAAATCCAATATTTGTACGTGGTTATTTTTATTTACTTTGTTCACGTGGCGATGTGCTTATTTTTATCAACGTCCTGACGTGCAGGTGTTCACAGGCTTAGAACGTTATCAACGACGTTAAGATTTCATTTCCTTATAAAGAGTTAAGTATGTTATTAATGCCCCTCCAATGACGTTTCTTTCATGGTCTTGCAACATATATTCGTCTGATCATAACATTTGTGTAACTATAGGAAAGTGTTGAAAATGTTCGTTGCAAGAATATCGAATTGAAAGCTAGGTGGAAACGAATGTTCAAGAAACTATCAGGTTATTACAAGCTTAAACGATATCAAGACGGCTCGAATTCAAGTTAATCATGTTAAACGGTTGAGGTCCATATTTCAGTATTTTTCCAAACTAATTCGGGTTCAAACCAATTATTGAAGTGCAAAATAACGGTTTCGTCTTAAACCTGATTTAATCTGGTTTGATATTAACGGGTTTTAAAGGAGCGGGTTACAAACCGGTCACAAATCGACGGCTCGTTTCTACCCAAATCGGTTTATTTCAAACCAGTTTCAGTCTAAGAAACAACCCATTGTCCCATTGAAAACCAGTGAATCTGTCATTATTTGTGATGTGCTAAAGCCTAAAGCCCAAAACAATTGATAGGCCCAAAAAACTGTTTGTTTTGTGTAAATGTGTGACGCATACGTCATGCTTGCTACAAAGAGCATTGGTGTTCATTGTCAACGCAAAAAGACCAACAGATTATGAACTTTTATAAAGTAATAATAATTTAAAAAAAAAAACAGGCCACTTTTATATATTCAAAACACAAAATAATATAGAGATTCTACAAGCAGTCAAATGTTCACACCAAAAAACAGGCCCATTTACCAACAACGTAGGACACAAAATTCAACCAAAAAAGACACGTTGATAATAAGTCGACACGAATTTTGCGACTATTTGGTAAACTAATTAATGCTACTTTCATTATCCTTCACTAGTTTAGTAGTTGAACTAGAAGAAAATCATGTCACTACACTTTCCGTGAACTATATACATTTGGACTTTAATTACTGGTTTATTCACAACAAGAAAAGACTAAGAGACGCTTAATAGTTAGTCATAGTTACCAAAACGTTGATGGTTTAGCATATTGCTATGTTCGATTACTAATGAAAAAGACGGATACACAAATATAAATCGGGCGTAGTATGACTATAAAAATGATTTGGTTCTAACATGACTAGAGACGTATGAGTGTATGATCGAGCTAGATTGTTATAAAAGATGACTACACGTTGATTGACGTGAGAAATAAATGTGGTTAGTATATATAGAGTTTGTCCGTATACAATAATTGATTAGTGATGGATGTGAATATATTGTGATACGATTATATACAATAGATGCATATGCATGTGTGATATGTGATACGTCACATGCATGTGTTTGTAAATTGTAATATGCAAACAAGGAAATCGACTGAAAAGGATAGAATGTAGGGCTGATAATTTTGTATACGGATAACAATACATGGCACAAACCTACACGGTCTTAACAGGTAACAGGTAACTGCAGGTACTAAACATGTAGACCTGAATCTACCTGTTAATTTTCGTGTATTTAACAGGTATTTACCTGCTAGTACCTGTTAATACCTGTTATGATTTTCACTAAACAGGTTCTTGAATACTTGTTTTTAAACAAGTCTTATCGTGTCATATCCTGTATACTTGTTATAAACAAGTACATGTAATGATAATAGATACACGATAGCTTATCCTGTCGTGTACAGGTAATATGTTTCGTGTTCGTGTCTTAACATGCTCGTGTCTTAACAGGTACATGTATACACAATTTGTCAGCCCTAATAGAACGAGATGAGTGAAAGCAAATTGATAATTGTCCCCGCTGATTATTGCTTTTTTATTATCATACTAGGTTAGCACCCGTGGGTATCCATGAGGTTGAACGGTAAAAAATATTTATATGTTGAAATAGCAAAACATCAAATAAAGTATGAAAATGTGGATGGCTGTGACGCTGACAAGTGGCGCAATGTGAAATAACAGCTTAGCGATTTATTATAAGAGAAGATTTACCCTTTTCCTCTTGATCGAAATTAAACCTTGCATTAAAAAAATCGTAATATGATATATTTATTGATCTAGGTTAATTATGAATTTACCAACTTAATTACGACAATTGTAAAAGAGTATGTATACTTTTTCCATGTGATTGTTTCTTCACTTCAATTATTTATTGATGTAAAAATCTTTTTTAAGTGTTTAATTCTGTTGGGGATCGATTTTAGAATGTAAAAATGACATATTAGGTGTTTCACGTCTCCGTTGCATAGTCATTAAACATAACATTTAATTAAGAGACTTGGTTTATTTTATTTTAGTTATAAAGTTAAAACCATCAAATTAACTTTATTGACTTCGTCATATATTTCTACAACATTTTTATAATTCTTTCAAATAAGTTTGAGTCCCTTTCACTCAATAATAATTAAGGATTTACCATAGCTTCGGTATACACACCTGCTTTAATATAGCTTATATATAGTTTCATCAGCATGCTCATGTAAATAAATATCAAACCTAATGTTTTTAAAACCGGACTGCACAGTAAACCGGTAAGTTTACTGGTTACTGGTCGAACCGGTTAAACCAGTCGGACCAGATTTCAAAATAAAAATCAAAAATAAATAAGTTAATATATAATGAGAAAGGTTTGGTTTGAGTGTGGTGGCAATGAAGATGAAGACAGCGACGATGACGACAAGGTCTCCATTGACGGTGACACCCACCGCCGGAACAAAGTACTCAGAGATGGTCTCTGTTGGTCCAACAATACTCAGAAATGAGGAGCAGAACTTGATTTTGTGGCTGTGGAGAAGAAAGAATGGTCCGACCGCCGGTCCGGTTCACCGGTTCAACCAGAAACGCTCACGACCGGGCGGTTTTTTTCAGACCGTTTTAAGGGGTGCGACCGGACCGCTACACTCACCGAACCCCAGTCCGACCGGTCCAACCGGCCGGTCCAGTGCGAGTAAACACTGCTTTATATTCAAACCAAAAAAACCCGGAAAAAAAAAACAGAACTAAAATGAAAAAAATAACAAAAGGAAACTCAAAATAAATAAAAAAAACAAAATTACACCAAACAATATTAAGAAATCAGCCCCCCTATCTCTTCCTCAATGTGATGTAAGGTGATATTTGTTTTTGAGTAAACTGCAGTTTTAGTTCCTGTATTTTGGTATCACTAATAGTTTCAGTCTCAGCTTAACAGTTTTGGTCATTGGATTTTTATTTTCTAACAGAAATGGTCCCAAACACTAACTTCACCCAATTTTTCGTTAAGTCTCCATCACATACGGAGTAAAAGTGTCATTTCTCTCACTCTTTTTGACATGTTATTGAACAAAAAAAGTTAACCTACATGATGACGTAAATAAAAGATGGGGATAGATGACAGTTTTACCCCTCAAACGGGAGGTGCGTGCGAGAGACTTAACGGAAAACTGGATAGAGTTAGTGTTCGGGACTATTTCTGTTAGAAAATAAAAACACATGGACCAAAACTATTAAGGCGCGGTGGGACTGAAACTGTTAATGATATCAAAATACAGGGACCAAAACTGCAGTTTAATCTTTGTTTTTTTAGAAAATGTATGTACGTACATACTCTTATGGCTATGCCATGCAGACCACACACATACATTATCATCTGCAGACTATTTATTTTTTCAATGACGTTTCATTAAAAAAACGTCTCCAAGAGCTTTCTTGGTGTAAACTTGAACCAACCACTTTTTTTAGATCTTCTAAGGTCTACAGCACTCACTATCCACCACCATCGTCCCCCCATCATCTTCCACCACCACCGTCCCACACTACCACCGTTCACCACCCCCGCCACTGTACCACCACCACCCACCAGTCCACCACCATCATTGTCCCCTACCATCACTACCAGTTTATTTCAGCAGACTGCAGAAGTTAAAAAACAAACGGTCTACTTCTTGCAGACTGCAGAAGTTGGTACACCTCTTATTTTGCAGATGTCTGTAGCTGTGGTCCGCAGACTGCAGACATTTTTTTACAGAAAAAACAAACATCACCTAATGAAGCCCAAATGATGAAGGAGGAAACGTGTGCTACTATCAGTGGGACCAACTTTCTATTTCGTGAAAATTCTGACAATCTATTATTATTATTATATACACACAAATTAAGAGATCAAACAAAAAAATATGGCCCAAAATCAAATCATGCTATGTGTTATACCAGAGCAGAGCTAAGAAGAGCCTAGTGATATTATTTCGAGACACCACTCAGCTGTCACTGTTAAGTGCATTTTTACCGGTTTATTTATCGAGATACAACTTTTTCTTATTGTTTTAAGTATTAGAATACCATAAAAAAACATTTAAATTTCATTGAGCTAAAATTTTTACAATCCCTCTAAAATGTTGTTCTAGATCCATCACTGATGTTAACATCACGGTCTCGTCAATCATCAAACAAACACAATATTTTTAAATATTTTAGAAGTTTCTAATAAATCACATATAGACAGTTGTTATTAGTTATTAATTAACCCAACCCATCAAATATATCATCCAATCAACACTTAATTAGTTAAGTAATTTTGCCGTCCATACAATTTCTTAATTAGTTAGCTATATGCCTCTATATCACATATCCTATTTTTGTTTGCATGCATTTGCACTACATGAATGCAATCATGCATATATGATCAGTTGCTAGCAGTCAAATACATATAGTTGTCCAGTTGGCCCCATGGGTCTACACTAGTCACCACCTTAATTCTTAGTTCCAAACTCATAGCTGGTTCGATCGTTGATCAACAAGTACATATACGTGTTTATATACACATATATGCAGAGGATGGTACGTTCTCCCATACAGAGCGGATTTTGTCTATGAGAAGTAATACTTAGCCGCATCAAACGAACTCCAAATATTTTAAAACTTAAAATCTAAAAGCAACTAAACCCTAAGTTTAAATTCTTAAGACAAAAATTAAATTAATTTAAACATAGACCCTAAACGCCGAACCTTCGACGCTTGAATGAACTCAATTAGACTTATTCTATTAGTTTTCTACATCTTACAAACACATGTTATATATACATATATTAATTGTTAATAATTATTAGTTTATTTGCAAGTATTAAACAAAGAAAAATAAGCTTAAAATTAAAAAGCCGCACACCAAATCAAAGTTTGATTGATTAATTTTTTGGTCAGTCATAAATCATTTTTAGCGTACGCCGATCTTATTAATTCAACAATTTTTTATAAAAGTATAATTTTATATAAAATATAGATTCAACAACTTTTTATAAAAGTATAAATTTTAGCGTACATTTTATTAATTTTATTAAAAACATCACCTAATGGGGTTTCTCATTTTATCCGGGTAGGTTTCCTCCTTTCAGGGGGTCGTGTCATGGGGGCCTCTATGGGGTAGCTCGTAATAGGGTGGTTGTCTTTGGGTGGTCTAACCAGGGGATTTTCTGGTATTGTTGTTAAAAAAAATAAATTAATTCATCTATTTAACACGATTTTATTTATGTTTGCTGAGTTGACTTCGTTGACCTTGTCTTATTGTAAAATCCACATGATTTGCTTAAATTGGATCCAAAGTAATAAAAGGCATAAAAAAAAGGCCAACAACCACAAGAAGGTTAGGTTGGTCCATTTGAGCGGCTAAAGAGGATGACATGGTGCAAGTTGCAAGTGAGATGACCGAGTGACGAGTTAGTTAATTACATGGTGTTTGGATTCAAGTTTTACACTTTTACTAGCTTGTAATAAAATAAATTAGGCATGAACGGTCCTAGGCTTAGATAGAAGAGGCAATCGCACAAGTGACCCGTCACGGGTCACAAACTTAAAAAGAAAATTACATATTATATACATTATGTAAATTTTTAATAAGAAAAATAGCTAAACCAATTTACTTTAATTGAATTTAAACTTATACGTGCTCCATATATTTGACATTAAACTAATTATATTTTACCTCATAATTGTTAAGGTCGGTTAGGAACCGATATTGCATGTGGTGGCACGTGTCTCAATCACGTGTTGCTACGTGTCAAGTTATTTTTTACTTTTATATATTTATGTTTTTATCTTCGAGTTTTACTAATTGTCGTTTTAGCTCTAAGGACTTTTTGATTTTGGTCTCTTGTTATACTTTGACATAATACAACTTCAACATTTTAGATTTGACTGAGTTATGTTTTGACTTTTAACTATTATATTTTGTTGTATTTCGAATGTGACACATTACGGCTTTGTGCCGTAATTTACGAGACATGAAACTTTTTTATCAACGAATATGACGAAATCACATATGTAAAACACGAACGTGACCCGGCCGCTGCAATGCGCGGACCGGTCTCATATATCTAGTTTAAATCCTATTTGTAATTAACTATCCTAGCGGCTATTGTTGACCTAATTATAAGAAAGAAGAGCTTAAAAAAGTTACACTGTAGTCTCGCAAGGGCTTTTTTTGCCGCTTGAAAAAAACTTGTTTATTGAAAAATGTTTGTTTTTGTTAAAAAAAAATATAGTTTATATAATTTAAGTAGTTAGGTCTCAAGTGCCTTTTTTTTCAACTCATCTCGAGCTTGAAAATTTGTAGGACTGTCCTTGGTTTCAGGTTGAGAATGAGAGTTTTCTCAGTTAAAATGAGTTTTCTCATTTTATAGTGTCTCGTTGTTTGGTTCTTTGTAAGTTGGGTTTTGGTTTAGGTCCTACCGTCTTGCTATCTATCTTTCTTAATAAAATCGCTGTTAAAAAAATGAGTTTTTTCATAAAGAAGGTCTCTAGCTTAAGATTAATGATGACAAACTAATGTGTGAGCTAAGCTTTACTTCAAGACATGTCAGCCTAGAGCCTTAGCCCTCAAAGCTCCATATTCGAGAACTGGAAAAATCAAAGGGTCGATGTCCTGTTAGTGATCGAATTAACTTTCTTTTTAAAAAATAGCTAATTTAGATGGTCCATGAACCATAGATGTATTGTAGCGGTTGGTTCGAGGAAGAAGGTGATGGGTTGGTTTTAGTTGCATTGCATGCATCACCACCAAATTAGTCCAAAGTGAGTTTTTAATTTTATTTCGAAAATTAACTTGGTCAATTAATTAAGTGGGAACATTGGACTTAGCCATCATGTTTGAATGATCCGGCCACTAGCTATGAGCCTACTACTATATTTGTCTTTATACTAATTCAAACATCCTCAATTTCTCACTAATTAATTTGTAGTTTCGTATGATTATATGAAGAACGGTTCAATGTTTAACATGTTGTAAATTAAGTTAGGGATACTATAATATTATATTAATCAACTTGTTTCACAATATTATCATCAATATATTAATTTTAACGTTTTTTATTTGTATTGGGTTTTAACTTATACTTTAAGTATCTTTTTTTTTTATCATGAGTTAAATAGGCGGACTTCTTAGTTTTATATCTATCCACATTATATAAAAACATAAAGAGACATAAATTTTTTAGTTTTATATCTATCAACTTTTTTGTTATATATGGGCGGGCTTTTTAGTTTTATATCAATTTTCAGTTAGAATATTTGATACCTAAAATTTTTAACTCAAGAAATTTTTGATTACTTAAGATTTAATGATATGTGTTAAAACTAAAATTTCTAAATAAAAGAAACGTAATGTGATGATTAATCAAGAAAGTTGTTAATTTTCTCTTAAATAATTATTTTTATTCATTACTTGTGTTTATGCTATATGTACAATCAATGTCTTCAAATGATGGAGGTGATCATGATCATTACTATTGCTTAAATGGCTTATTGACTAACCTCCTTACAAACATACATGGAGTGTGTTAAAATACTTGTTCATAAGTTCGATCTCTGAGCCAAACGGGTTTTACCGCTAGCTTGTTGTCGTGCCTACGGGCGGACGGGCTAGTGGGTTTCCCCCGAATTGGAGTTGGTTTAATAGGTGGGCTTCGGCTACCTAGCGCTGTCTGTGTTCGCAGAGCGTTTGGGGTCGCCTTTCGCCATTGGGTTACCCCGGGTAGCTGGGCTTTATTCGTTTCGCTGTCCAAAAAAAAAAGTAAAAATTAAAAATATTGTAACAATGTGCTAGCATCTTATTCTATCTTCTGGTATATATATGTACGTAACTTTAATGATTCTTAGAATAAATTATTTATTGTTGTTATTCAAATAAAGGTAGTAAAAATGTAAAATATAGTTGAGAGAGGTTAAAACGGTAACAAACATAATTTCCATTCAAAATTGCGTATGTGATAGTCTAAGACTAAAGTTTGTAAGTTCGATGATTTGTTTAGGTAACTTTTTTAAAGTTTGTAAGTTCGATGGTGTACGTACGTAACTTTAATGATTCTTAGAATAAACTGTTTTATTACACATGTTACGTTGATAACATTAATGTATCGTGCTTACGCGAGACACTTTAAACACAAAAACGTTATAAACTTAATGGTTTAAAAAGTAAAGCTTTTAAAAATGCATCATTTTAAAAATATTTAAAGGTTTAAAAGACCCTTTAGTTTTTTTTAGAACCCTTTAGTTTAATAAAAAAAACTTTAATCAACCAACAAACTGTTTAAAAATTAATAATGTAAAAAAGTATTTTAGTAAACGGACATTTTAAAAATGAATTTTTTAAAAAAAGAAACGAAGAAGTTAAGAAATGAACTGTTTACAAAAATTAGTAATCGATCGATTTTAAATAATAATAATACAAAATAATAATAATAACGGTAACAAAAAAATTAATAATAACAATTATTATTGTTATTATAATTATAATAATAATAAGAGACTAAGAGTGTTTAACATTTTAGTCACTATGGCTATAAAAATTAACACTTTTGATCGAAGAACATTTTGATCATTATGTTAAAAACTAATTGAAAAAGCTAACCCCGTTAGCAACATGGATCATAAATATTATTGAATGTAAATCATGTTGACAAAAAAAATATTTTTTAAAAGTTTAGACAGAAAGCGTTAAACCATCCAACCACAAGGATAAAAATTAAATGAAATTTACTTCTAATCAAAATAAAAATTATTATTACTATATATTAATTTATAAACTTGATAAATAGTATATGACAATTTAGTAAATAAGTGACTTTCAAAGGCATTTTGATGTTTGTTTTATCACCCATTGGTTTCCCACTTCCCACGTTTCTTCTTTGGTGTTTTAGTGGTAACTTATTTGATCGCTTCATCAGCCCTTCTGGCATGTTCTTCTTCTTTTCAGACTCTTGTAATACTGTTTTATTCTTGTGATTATTGGCGATCTGTTTATCTATGTGGCATTCGATTTGTGAGAAGCTTGGTTTTTATGATTTATTCATCGATTATTCGCATTTGTTTCTATTAGGATGGATGGTGGAGATGGCAACCGATGGTGTTTATGTAGCACTAAAAGTTGTGGCAAAGAAGCAAGAAAATGTTTCGCGTAATGCACGAAATGAAAATAAACATAGTAAAGTTATTATCTATATAAACAACTAAGCAAATGGGTATCACTTATGGATGCTTGACGAATACTTAGACCACCTGCAACGCGGTCGCTAGCTCTTCACACGCCGTCGGAGAAGGGAACCGCCCGTGAAGCAGGTGGCAGTGGGACTATAGTACCTGTGACCCGTGGGATTTAGGCTGTCCGGACGAATGGGTGAAGGGAAGTTATGTACGTGGGTGTAGTAGGGCTCGCAATAACATTTAACTGTTTTCTTTACAATAATAATTGGAGTGGATGTGATGGTGAGTGATTGTGGGAAAGATGGTGTTGGTGTAAAAAGTGTTCGTATAAAGAATGAGTGGAAGTGAGCGAAAAACTAATATAGCATGCTAATTAACCATACCTGTTTGTGGAAATGACGTTTCTTAACGTTACATGCAATCTTACTGATGAATCGATCAAGAATGAAAACCACGTACAGAATCTAAAAGTAAATATTGTTTTCAGAACCAGACTTACTGTCCTCTAATTAAACAACAAGTTTTCCATAAAAAAAAATACTTGGATGAAATAAAAATATACTTATTTTTTTTCATATATAAAAATAAATTTACTAACAGATTATCAGAAGAAATAAGTACCGTCACTGAAGGTTTACAAGTCATTGTTATCGATCTATAAAGTTGTTAGGTATATATTCGTTTGTACGTGTAATTAATAACCCATTGGTAAACTATCATTAAACGGCTTAAGTGCGACCTTAATTGATGTATATGTTTGTTAACAAGTCTCCCTAGCTAATTATAGATCATCTAGGACCATATATATATATCCCCGGTCTCACTCTCACCAATCGCACGTTACAAAAGTAAATGAAATTTGAAATTAGACGACTTGGAAATATACATTTAACTTATTCTCTTGCCACACTTAAGTTACATATACCATACAACATATCATCAATATTTAAATAATCAACATCCCCCTTCAACCCAACTCGTTCATTGTATAAATACACTAAACTTAATTGACACCATCAACCTTCAAACACACAAGACATAGTCACACCCTAATTAACCATGCTTCCACCTTAATTTCAACTCTTCACCAACCACAAACCTCATCCATAAAACTCAACCATTATTCATCTTTACAATCATTCAACTTTTTCACAAATATGGAAGAAACAAGAGGTAGGGGCTCGGTGAGGCGAACAACGAGTCGAAGCATAAGCCGAAACCGGAGCACGGCTTGGAGGATGGAAGACGTGTTTACGGGCGGGGTTGGGGGTAGTTACAACCGCCGTTCGAGTCGTCATTCGGAGGAAGATGAAGAGGCACTTAGATGGGCGGCTTTGGAGAAATTGCCAACTTATGATCGGTTAAGAACTACAATCATGAAGTCGTATATGAATATTGATGATGATGAAAACCAAAGAGGTGGTTATAAGAATAATAATGTGATGCATAAAGAAGTTGATGTGAGGAAGCTTGATCCAAATGATAGACAAGAGTTTATTGATAGGATTTTTAAGGTGGCTGAAGAAGATAATGAGAAGTTTTTGATCAAGTTCAGAAATCGTATCGATAAGTAAGTTTTTTTTTTTTTTTTTTTTTAATCTTAAACCAATATTAAGTTTTTTCTAACATATGTTTAATTAATGCAACAGAATATGTTTTGACTTTTGTGATAGAAAAAAGGTATAAAAAAGATTTAGTTTTTGTAGTGGTTGTCCATCTTCTACGAAACTAGAAAAAAATATGAATATTACAAGGAAAAATAAGATATTTGTCTTGTTTTAAAAAAAAATAAAATTAAAGGGTAATATAACTTTTTTTTTTTTGGTTTGTGAGTATAATAGATTTATGCTTTCAAAATGTTGAAACATAACTATCTTTTTATTTTTTTCTTCATCTATAGGTGAAATTTCCTTTTTTACTTGCAACTTGTTTTCATTTAATTTAATTTAATTTTTTATATTGAAATTAGTGTGTTAAGTTTGTAAATTCTCAAACATTTATGTGTTTTCCAAATATTAATATCTTTAAATGTTTTATACTCAATAAGTCACAATCATGAAACATAATTTGTTTTACTCATTAACATATTACATATATACGCTTAATTTGTTAATTGCTTAAATAATATTATGAGCTAACTATGTATCTATCTTTTGATTAATACATATTTATGTTCACATGCATGCAAATTGCAAAGTCAATGTTTCATATGCAATTTTGCTGGCTTGGGAATCAGTCATGGACCCCAAAAAATATTGCTAAAGCATTAATTTAAAAAAAAGGACAATAACTTGAAATAATATATATATTATCAAATTGTGGATGTAACTTGTAATAAGATAAACTGCCTATCATTATTTAACTTGGATAGTGTTTGTTTCGTGGGAGAGTAGCATAATATTAACGACTCTTTCAGATACTCTAATCTTGAACTAGTCTTTGTGTTATTTAAATTATAATATATTGGATTATATTATAATTATTGTTTAAATTAATCTTGAAATAACTAAAATATTGTTCGGTGGTCAATTTCAGAGTTGGGATCACACTTCCAACCGTAGAGGTTCGATTTGAACGTTTAACGATTGAAGCCGATTGCTACGTTGGCGATAGAGCACTTCCATCACTAGTAAATACTGCAAGAAATCTTTTTGAATTAGCTTTAGGATGTTTGGGTATCAGTCTGGCCGAAAAAACTAAACTCACCATTCTTAAAGATATATCCGGGATCGTAAAACCGTCAAGGTAAAACCTTAATTACCCGTATTCTTTAATAATGTTTAGTTTAAGATTGCGTTCTAAAATAGGTTACTTAATACGAATCATACGAAATCATGTTTTATATAACTTATTTTTAAGTTAGAGTATATTTTAATAGGCAGTCTCAGACATTGACATCAAATTATAAATATTAATTAATGTATCTTGTTATAAGCTAGAAAAATATATATCTAATTAAAATGCATAAACAAAATAGCTTTGAAAATGAACGTTAAAAGATATTGTGAAAATATTAACGACGGTTTTGTTTGTTTCGTTCGTATGTTTTAATTATTAGGATGGCACTGCTATTAGGCCCACCATCATCTGGAAAAACAACTCTTTTGCTGGCATTAGCCGGAAAATTGGACCCTAGCCTCAAGGTAAATTAGCTTAAACTTGTGACTTATATATTAAACAAAATATTATAATAAGCATAACTAAATAATATAACAACTATGATTAAAAACAGGTTAGGGGAGAGATTACTTACAATGGACATAAGCTCAATGAATTTGTACCTCGAAAGACATCAGCGTACATTAGCCAAAACGATGTACATGTTGGAGAAATGACGGTTAAAGAAACGCTAGATTTCTCAGCAAGGTGCCAAGGAGTTGGCTCACGTTATGGTATCGTATTACCGTGGTTTTAAAACTTAAATTTGACTGTTATGATATTTGTGGTTCTATATGACTAACAAAAAACACGTTTATTTTCAATCAATGATAGAATTACTAACGGAGCTTGCTAGGAGAGAAAAGGAAGCGGGGATTTTTCCAGAAGCTGAAGTCGATCTTTTCATGAAGGTAACTTATTATTTTTTGTACTCGTGTTTGTATAAAAATAATTGACTTTTTATTTTTGAAATTGCATGTATCAAATAACAATATATATTTTTGAATTCAGGCAACATCAATGGAAGGAGTTGAGAGTAGTTTAATTACCGACTACACTCTTAGGGTAAGGCATTTTACTTATCCTTAAAGCAGGTTTATGTTCACCAAAACTTTATAATTTCATTTGAATAATTAAGTATAAATTAATAACATTTTTGGGGTTAAATAATAAATATCATAGATTTATAGCACCAGCCTACCATAAGAATATTGTAATACTTTTCTCATTTAGGGTCAACGAATTTTATGCTTATTACTTAATTTTATTATATAAATGAAACATGTCGTTTTATTCCTTTACAACTTTGAGTTCCCTTTTCAACCATATAGTTGGTGAACTAACCTTTTAAATCTCAAGTTTAATATTATACCTTTTCGTACAGATTTTGGGACTTGACGTATGCCGCGATACGATTGTTGGTGATGAAATGATACGAGGGATCTCCGGTGGTCAAAAGAAACGAGTGACAACAGGTTAACAGTTCACACGATCATCATTTCATGATACACTTAATTTGACTATTTGAGATCAAAAGTTAAAATAAAGATATGAATAGAAAACGAATGAATGATTACATTGACTAAAAATCGTGATCTAAACACGTACACCAAACCCAAGTCTATCTCATGGTGGGTGGGTGGTTGAATTGTAACAAATAAAGTGACTCACATCCTATTTTAGTAATGGGATTAAGTTGGTTTGAGGTCAATGAAGTCATCAACTAGACCTAACACACTCCATTTCAAGTCATGTTAGGTAAACCAACATCACCAATGTGAAATCACTAGTTATGTATAATTGTATATAGGTGATCGGTCGATTATCATGCATTCATATATCCTATAACACGCGTAAAATAATGGTAATAGTTATTTTAAAAAATTAGCGATGATAGTGAAAAGAATATATAGATAATATTACATATGTCAATATGTCATGTTGTGTCAATATATAGTTTATGTAAAAAAATATGACAAAAATGTTGCTGGCTTAACCAATATGTTATTTGTCCTCATTAAGGTCCACCTTATTTCAATCATGTATAATCTTTATGTCTTCTTGTTTTTGGATGAAGAACCCATCATACATCACATCAACAATGGCCCTTGAAAAATAATAAATCAACGTCTAATAAAAATGACAATTAACTTCTAGTCACTGTTATTAGTTTGTAACACGTACCTCCAACCCATTGACCCTATCTTAAGTTAAAATCATGATGGAAGTTTTACTATTAGATAACTAGAAGATTATGAGATGTTTGATGTCCTCTTTTGTAATAAGTTATGATTGATTAACATGACGATATTTAATTGACTTGTATAAATAGGTGAGATGATTGTTGGGCCGACTAAAACATTGTTTATGGACGAAATATCAACCGGGCTGGACAGTTCTACAACGTTTCAGATTGTGAAATGTCTCCAGCAAATCGTTCACCTTACTGATGCAACCGTCTTGATGTCTTTACTACAACCTGCCCCTGAGACATTTGATCTATTTGATGATATTATATTATTATCTGAAGGCCAGATCGTATATCAAGGCCCACGAGAACATGTCGTCGAGTTTTTCGAAAGTTGTGGGTTCAAATGTCCTGAAAGAAAAGGCACTGCTGACTTCTTACAAGAGGTAGGATCCTCCCTTCTTAACCCATTGGACATATAAATCTCACTGGGCCTATAAAAACCCAAAACTAACTAGTAAAATGAATGGGTTTTTAGGGTCAACTAATATGTTTTTTAAGGGTCATCGAATTTTAATTAACACTCCTAAGGCCTATACGGGTCGTATAGGTGTATGTGAGGTGTATAGGTCCTCTTACAGCCTCGTATAGTCCTATATGACCTGTAATAAAGAATGTCTAAACAATACGATATTTTTTTAATTGTTTATAGGTTACCTCAAGGAAGGACCAAGAGCAGTACTGGGCTGATAGGACAAAACCATACAGATACATTCCAGTCTCTGAATTCACAAAGCGATTTCAACGTTTCCATGTTGGTCTTCGGCTCGAGAATGAACTATCGGTTCCATACGACAAATCAAGAAGCCACAAGGCTGCATTGGTATTTAAGAAATATTTGGTCTCCAAAAAGGATCTTCTAAAGGCATCATGGGATAAAGAATGGCTACTGATACAAAGAAACTCATTTGTATATGTCTTCAAAGCTGTTCAAATCGTTATCGTAGCTTTCATCGGATCAACGGTGTTCTTAAGGACTAGAATGCACACAAGAAATGAAGAAGATGGGGCTGGATATGTTGGTGCACTTTTGTTTTGTATGCTTATTAATATGTTCAATGGGTTTGCCGAATTGTCGCTTACGATACAAAGGCTTCCTGTGTTTTTCAAGCAAAGAGACTTGTTGTTTCACCCGCCATGGGCGTTTACTCTTCCAACATTCTTGCTTCGAGTACCTATATCAGTCCTGGAGACCACTGTTTGGATGGTTGTTTCGTACTACACCATCGGATTTGCTCCCGAAGCTAGCAGGTTCTTCAAACAGTTCTTGTTGATATTTTTAGTCCAACAAATGGCCGCTGGAATCTTTAGGGTCATTGCCGGAATATGTAGAACGATGATCATTGCGAACACAGGGGGAGCACTCACTCTCCTCCTTGTGTTTCTTTTGGGTGGTTTTATCCTTCCTAAAGGTTAGTGACTTTGTTTCAAAAGATCAGGATAATACAGATAAACCATATACCTTAATATATAACGAGCTTGTACGTGTGTTGCAGGTAAAATTCCAAACTGGTGGGAATGGGCGTACTGGGTTTCACCCATGACATACGGTTACAATGCAATCACAGTAAACGAGATGTATGCCGATAGATGGATGAGCAAAAATGTATGTATTATACCTTACCTCAGTGATTTGTTTCTTTTGTGAAACAAGCATTGTGAACAAAAGCTAAAATAGTTACATATTTGCGATACAGGCTTCTGATAATGTCACCAAGTTGGGTGTGCAAGTTCTAAAGAACTTCGATGTTCCTACCGACAGCAACTGGTATTGGATTGGCACTGGTGCTCTTGTTGGTTTCACAATTCTCTTAAATGTTTTATTCACCTTGGCTCTCATGTATTTGGATCGTAAGTTTCAACGTCCTCAGCTCTTAAAGGTTTAATTTTTAGTTTTGGTTGTACTTTTGTTTCTAATAGACACTAACTCGTTGAGCGAATGCTGATATTAATATAGCACTTGGGAAACCACAAGCGATAATATCTAAAGAAACAGCCTCGGAGATGGAAGCTAATCAAGAAGAAACACAAGAAACACCAAGACTTAGAACAGTTACATCAAAGAGAGAAAAACTACCTAAGAACTTATCTGCTGCTGATGGAAACAATACAAGTATGATGATAAGTATTAGTTCATTCGCGTATTAGCTTAAAGTAGCAATTTGTTATTCTTATAACTTAAATGAGGCTTGTTTTATCAGGGGAAATGGCCATGCACCGAATGAACAGTCGAAATGGGGCACATGGACTATATAGAGATGAAGATTTATATCAAAATGAAGATTTAAATCTCGAGACTACAAACGGCATAACTCCTAAAAAGGGGATGATTTTACCATTTACGCCTCTTGCCATGTCATTCGACACCGTAAACTATTATGTAGATATGCCTGCTGTAAGTTATCTTTTGCCAATTTGTTATATCTGAAAGCTTTGAATATAACTAGTTAAACAATTAATAAGATGTCAACCTACACAGGAAATGAAAGAACAAGGAGTGACAGAAGACAAGCTTCAATTGCTACGTGGTGTAACGGGTGCGTTCAGGCCTGGAGTTCTTACTGCTCTGATGGGAGTTAGTGGTGCTGGAAAAACTACCTTAATGGACGTTTTGGCGGGACGGAAAACAGGTGGTTACATTGAAGGCGATATAAGAATATCTGGATATCCCAAGAAACAAGAAACATTCGCAAGAATTTCAGGATATTGTGAACAAACTGATATCCATACTCCCCAAATCACGATACGGGAATCTTTAATATATTCAGCTTTCCTTCGACTTCCGAAGGAAGTTAACAATGAAGAAAAGATGGTGAGTAACTATAGTTTAATCTTCTTTTACCGGTTATATATATCTAGCGTTTTATCATTTGAACTTTTGATAAATGGGCTTGAATCAATACATTTTCAGACTTTTGTTGATCAAGTGATGGAGTTAGTCGAACTAGACAGTCTTAAAGATGCAATTGTGGGACTTCCAGGAATCACTGGTTTATCAACGGAACAAAGAAAAAGGTTAACAATCGCAGTTGAGCTTGTTGCCAATCCTTCAATTATCTTCATGGATGAACCGACTTCTGGGCTTGATGCAAGAGCAGCAGCCATTGTTATGAGGACAGTTAGAAATACAGTTGATACTGGAAGAACAGTTGTTTGCACTATTCACCAACCTAGCATTGATATTTTTGAAGCATTTGATGAGTTGTTATTGATGAAAAGAGGTGGACAAGTGATCTATGCTGGACCATTGGGCAGAAACTCAAACAAAGTTGTCGAATACTTTGAGGTACTTATCGTTCATATAACATTGCAGGCCATGAAAACAAAAAAAAAGATGGATTATAATCATATAAATACCGTATCTTTTAGGAAATTCCGGGGGTACCAAAAATACCAGAAAAATACAATCCGGCAACATGGATGTTGGAAGTTAGCTCAATTGCCGCTGAGGCTAGGCTTGGAATAGATTTCGCTGAATATTACAGATCATCAGCTTTGCATGAGTAAGTGCTTCTTTTTATAGTTTCAACAAATGTTAATTTAAACACTATATTAGTCATTAGGGAAATATAACACAAAATTTATGTAAATTTAACAGAAGGAACAAGGCTTTGGTGAAAGAGCTAAGCACACCTCCACCAGGTGCAAAAGATCTTTATTTTACATCACAATATTCTCAATCAACATGGGCACAGTTTAAATCTTGCTTGTGGAAACAATGGTGGAGTTACTGGAGAAGTCCCGATTATAATCTTGTTCGTTATTTCTTCACCTTGGCTTGTGCACTCATGGTTGGTACCATCTTCTGGAAAGTTGGACAAAAAAGGTATGTTTTTTTGCAACATAAATTAAGCATGTAAACATGATCCAAAACTATCTTCTAATACCTTTTTTTCTTCTTCTTGTTTTCAGAGATAGCAGTGGTGATTTAACAACCATTATTGGAGCTATGTATGCTGCAGTCCTTTTTGTTGGCATTAATAATTGCTCGACTGTGCAACCGATTGTAGCAACAGAAAGAACCGTCTTTTATAGAGAAACTGCTGCTGGAATGTATTCTGCATTACCATATGCCATGGCACAGGTTAGAACTAAAAAATATTAATAAGTTGGATACAATTAAAATATGTTCTATTAATTCCATTTTTTCGATAGGTGTTTGTGGAGATACCATATGTACTCATTCAAACAACATATTACACACTCATCGTGTATGCAATGATAGCATTCGAATGGACGGCGGCTAAATTCTTCTGGTTCTTTTTTATCAACTTTTTTTCATTTCTGTACTTCACATATTACGGCATGATGACAGTATCCATAACACCAAACCATCAAGTAGCAGCTATATTTGCAGCTGCCTTCTACTCACTTTTCAATCTCTTTTCTGGTTTCTTTATCCCAAGACCGGTATGTCCTCTCGTTACTACTTTTCATTTTTCACGTGTAATATATAATAATAATAATAATAATCATAACTTACTAAAGATAAAATCTTTTGTTGATTCAGAGGATACCCAAGTGGTGGATATGGTACTACTGGATTTGCCCGTTGGCGTGGACTGTGTATGGTGCAATCGTTTCGCAATATGGTGATGTTGCGGCTACCATCAATGTGCCTGGCCAGCCAAATCCTGTTGCAATTAAAACGTACGTGAAAGACCATTTTGGTTATGATCCTGATTTTATGGCGCCGGTTGCTATAGTTTTGGCTGGTTTCGCGGCATTTTTTGCTTTTATGTATGCTTATTGTTTGAAGACATTGAACTTCCAGTTACGATAGGTAGATCAAAGAGTTTGTAAAATATATATAGATATATGTGTATTTACTACTAAGCTATTTGAGGTGGTATGTGATAGTAAGTAACACTTGAGATGTAATTTCAAATTGTATATGGTCATATTATACTTGAAATTAAGCATGTCATTTGAACTCTTTTTTTAAACTTATGCACTAGACTATAGATTGGTATATTTGCTATTTGTCACCATTTTAAGTCTGATTGAAGGCCTACTCAAGGTTTAGAAGAAGCCCAATTAAGTAAAGAAAATATCAAATTCAATCTCATAAAAAATATGAGGTTTAAAAAACAAAAAAAAATTGCATTTATAAGTTTTAAGGAAAATAATCCTAACCTGAATTATAAAATGGTGATTTACCAAACTTTATTTACTTTGATAAATATATGTTAATTCTTAGAGAATGTTTTTAAGTATTTAAGAAGAAGAATAATGTTAAAAAAAGAAAGAAGAAAGAAAAAGAATGAAATAAATAACTAAAAAAACTCAAAGGTTGTTCTAATATTCTTGAAGAATTGTTGTAAAAGATGGGGTTGTTAGATAGAGTGAGAGAGTTTGAAATAGATTTTAGAGTGAGAGAGTTTGAAAGAGATTTTAGAGTGATTAAATTGATTAGCGAGTGATTTGGGTTAATATTTATGAATAGAAATTAAGGTTTAACATTAAAGAAAGTAACTTAGTAAGATAAAGGGTAAATTACTATTTTGGTCCCTGTGGATTGACCAAAATCACTGTTTTAGTCCAATAGTTCGTTTTCTACTATTTTAGTCCGGTAGTTTAACATCTTCTTTCTATTTTAGTCCACCCCACTAACACAGTTAAAATCATGTGTTAAGTTTATATGAAATGACAAATATACCCTTGTGATCAAATACATAACAATAAAAAAAGAACATACAAATACTAATGGGTCCAACCCAAGCAATATATACTCTACACCTAACCAGCCAACTCCATATCTCCTTCTTAATTTGCTGTCTGCACCATCAGTCCATCATCCACCTCTAAGTTCCACAACCATCACCGGTGCTCAACATCGTAACCATCATCCCAACCTCATCTTTTCTCGTCACCCTCACCGACAATGACCACCATCGCATACCCCTTCAACAATCATCGAAGTTCCTTCCACTGCCTCTTGGTTCTCTTTTTCGCTGACAACCACCTCCAATCCTTCAAGACCACAAATTCCAAACGAATTCAAGTTCAAGACCACCAAATTGATTTCAAGATCTATCCACCACCATCACTGTTGTTCCATACCCGACACTTGCGTGTGAGAAATCCTTCTTCCTTCATTCTCACTGAGACTGTAAAATGGTGCTCATCAGTCGCCACCATCGTTCATCATAGGGATTTTGGAGCAGAGATTTTAAATTTAAAAACAAACCTGATTCAAGAAACTGATTCAAATCTCAACCTTTGTGCCATCTCCGCTTCCTCATCAATCACTGTAGTGCCTTTGTAGTAGTGGTTTCAAATCTGTAAAACAAGATGCTCCCGGGATGGATTCGTCTTTGAAAGTCTTGATTTCAGGTGTAAGAGGCGATTTGGTGTCAAGAGTGTTCTAGGGTTTTGAGATTGAAGATGGGTAGGCTTTAAAGAGAGAAAGAACATAGAGAGAGAATGTTTGTGTAAGTAGGGATTTGATTGATGGTGTGATGGCGACCGGATTTGTGGAGGAGGGAGAGGCGGTTTGAATGGCCGAAATCGTGTGATGGTTGGCAGTGAAGAAGAAACCATGTATGAAGAGTATGGATGAAGAAATGATGCTTTAATAGAATTTAGTTAGTTAGAAGGGCAATATTGTCAATTCACAATAATTTAACGGAGTTATACTAACGGTTTTAGTGGTGTGGACTGAAACAGCAAGTATGTGTGAAACTAGTGGACTAAAATAGTAGAAAACGAATTATTGGACTAAAATCGTGATTTTGACCAAACCATAGGGACCAAAATAGTAATTTACCCTAAGATAAATGAAGAAAATATGCAAAAATTGAATTTTGACTCATCAAACTTATTTGATTGATTGTTTTGCATCATAAACCCATTTTAAGTATGGTTTTGGGTATTTTAGCATATGCACCATATAAAACTTATAAAATTATTTTCCGAAAAATATAAGTCTCGATAAGTTGCTCGGTTTTGCGTTAAAATGCGTATTCACAGTTGTTTAAGCGTTATACAATCATATAATCAACAATAATAATATAAAAAGGGTATGTCCACTATGATTAAGTATTGACGTTACAAATAATGAATAAAGAGCACGATTACATTTGAATTACAAATAAATGGAAAATCAGGATGCACATTATTCGTTATGTTTATTTTTGTAATGTATAATGACATTTGGTGTATTTTGGTGATTTTATGTATGGAATTTAGTTTCCTTGTCATTTTTTAATTTGATCCGAACCAAGTCGAACTATGTCGAAAAAATATTATATAGCGATACTTAAACCAATCCTACCACTGAAGTAAAAAAAAACTTGGTGAAAATGTCTATTTTGGTAAAAATCTCACAAAAATAACTTATTAGAGAACAATTATTAGTGGGTGCGAATAGAAAAGAGAAATATATATTTACTGAATCTTTTGTTTATCTGCATATATTTGAGGAATCTACTGTTTATGTTCATACTTTTTAATATTTTTCTAAGTAGTAGTGAGTAGATGAGAGAGAATAAGTAATAATAAATATATAAAAGTATATTATTTAATTAAAAATAAAAGAAACATATAATAATAAAAAATGGAGTATTATTTAATTGAAAATGAGATACTTTAATAATTTTTAGGTTTATTTTACTATCATGAAAAGTTGAAAGAGTGACGTGTATAGGCCAATATGGTTCATATTAGAGACATTGAAGTGTATAGGCCAATATAATTCATATTAGGCACCATCACATTTTTTTTTTGTTTTTTAAATTAAGTTATATTTTTTTTACCAAAAAAGTTGTTTTTTAATATAAAATGATCTTCGTTTTTTTAATAAGTTGGTTTTTGTTATAAAATGATTTTTGTTTTTTTAATTAATTAAGTTGATTTTTTTGTTATAAAATGATCTTTGTTTTTTTAATATTTATTACAATGAAATCCAAACAAATTAAACCTATACATACATTATAACTAATCAAACAAAAAAAATACGTACCTAAATACTAACAGTTTAAATGAATACTTTTCATCCGTCATCAATCGTCATTAGATAGCCCGATCTCCTCATTCGTAAACACCAGGGGACTTATACCCGGATGACTTGTAGTGCATGTGTCGGGAGCTTATAAAAAATTTAAACAAAGACTCATAGTTAACATTAAAGTGTGTACGTATAATAAAAACAAAATAACATACTTGCATGAAAAAAATTGATTAATTATTATGTAATGTATATGTTTAATTTGTTTGAATTTCAGTATAACTTTTATAAAAAAACAAGATCATTTAATAGTTGTATACAGTTCCTATAGGGTTAAATGCAATAAATGCAACTAGCAATTGAAATCATATTGAGCAATACGGTTCCTCTGCTCGCAATTGAAATCATATTGGGCAATACGGTTTCAATTGTGAGCATGAGAATCATATTGACCAATATGGTTATGGTTTCAGTTGTGATAATAATGTTTGAACCTTTTATGGTTTCAATTGTGATAATAATGTTTGACCCTTTTTTAAAAGTTTTTTTAATGTATTTTTTGTAAATTAAGTTATCTTTTTAACAAAACTATCTTGTTTTTTAAAAAGAAAATTAAGTTGTTTTTTTAATTATAAATTGATTTTTTTTAACAAAAATTAAATTGGCTTTTTTGTTTATAAATTATACGCTTCCTATTAAGAGTGATGTAATTTTTTTCTTTTTGGAGATATGTAAATAGTAATATAGTATGACCCCCAATAAACCAAACCACTTGATGTCTTGATCAGCAATTTTGTTTTTTCAAGGACCGACCTAATATACATAAAACGTAGCCTACTAGGGCAGGCTCATGAGACTAAAGTTGGGCCCTGGTCTACAAGATTTAACCACCCTTAAAATGCTTGATTATGACGTGATTTAACGTTTATGGTCCTATACATGTGGTTCATGATTTTTAAGCCTGGTTTTGGTTAACTGTTGAGGGTTGACAATATGCCCAAAACATTTAAGCCCAAAGTCTAGATGAAATGTACGAATTTAATCTAAGATCCAACATCCATAATTAGTTATTACACCAACGTAATCTTATACTCACATTAATTAAGGTAATTGATAACCTCATCAAGCGCACGGCGCAAGAATTCACGGTGTACGTGAAGCCCCCCTTTCGTGTAAAAGGGGTCGGGCATGAATGATGCGTGAGAGTTTGCAGTGGGATTTTTCACGTGATGGGGAGAGGATGCGAAAGCATTATATATATTACATTTTTAAATGACGTCTACAGGGATTTACAACTACGAATGCACACGGTACAACTAAACATGCACAGAGTACTTTTATATCACTACATTTACAACTTCATGAGCATGTACAGCTTTTGAAGATTTGGTTACTACTTCTTCATGCCATATATGATTGCAAGTTGTTTAACACCCAACCACACCATATGTTGTCATCCAAATTCTTTCACCTCTTCTTTTACTTTTTACTTATTAGTTTTTATTCTAGAGGAGATCAATAGAACAAATAAACCGCTGAACTATCAAGATTTTCATCCTCGTGGACCTCTTTAATCGCATAAAAGTAACGTAGTGGTGAGAGACCGGGGGTGGACCGATGACGGCGAGGATTAATCTCTTTTACACTTTGGCCGATCGCTACACCACCATTTAAATCATATAATGAAGAAATAGTCATCTTCACCGTTAAGAGAAAGGTACCAGTATATAACTTGACGCCTGCTTCTGATGAGATAGAATCCCGATGCTTCTTGCTTTGATCAACTTGTCATTAAGTGGTTTTATATAAATTCCCTGCCGCGAAGCGCGTGCATAGTTACTAGTTTGAGACGCTTAAAATTAGCATATTTCTGTTATATTATTTATAATTGTATTAAAAATAAAAACTTAAACCACTCACAGTGTCACATATGTATGCCGCCTATCGTATAAAAGGCTAGGTTGTGAGACTTTTAGGTTGCCACATGACATGCATTTTACGCTCATATCACTCACACACATATACCTCTTGACCTAAATTATTGACGTTCTCATATATCTTCACATAAATCCATTCCTTTTAAGTAAAGATAAGTTGCAAAAGTTAATTCGGGGCGCAAAATTAATTACTAACTAGCTAAACTTAGCCAGAGACCAGAGTTGCTACGGAACTTATAAAATCCTAGATGGAGTCATCGAGTACGTAAAAAAAAAGAGTATGATCATGGCAAAAAATCAAAATTATGCTTCAATAAATTGACCGTGGCAAACAACATTAAAATGATTAAAATAACTTTATTTTATGGGTGTTGTTAAACAAACATTGTTGTTATAAATCTAGAAGGGAAGGATGTCTCAATAATCACGTTGGGTGTTCAAATAACCATAGCCTTTACTCAGGGTCGGCTTCAGGTTTTTAAAGTCCTAAGGCGAAATAAAAACAATAGGCTTTTTGTATTTTATCGTTGTTTAGCTCTCTATTTCGTGTTTTTTCATCATAAATTGTTCGTTTTAGGAGTATTGAGTTTTTTCATCATACTTTATCAAATACTAGTTTAGTACCCGCATTACACTCGGGAACAACATTCAAGTGAAGCTTTTAAGGATGTTTATGAATGTTCCATTCAGTTTTGAGACAAAACCGTGGTAAACCGGAACACGTGATATATTATTAAAAATTAGATTTTTAGTATAACAATCACTACTAGAAAATGAGTTTTTTGCAACAAATATTTGTGACACATTTGCCACAACACGTTATTTGCCACAAGATGGCAACAACGTATTGGCAAAAGTTAAAAAGATAATAAAGTCTTAATATTTGATACACAATTCTCACAAAATAGCCACAACACTAAATATTGTTGCAAACTCGTTACAAAGCTAAAGTGGTTTCTCACAAGTTAACAACAACATTTCAACATATTATTTAATTCTAAATACTCGTGGCAAAGTTGTTGCAAAACTTGCAAGTCTTGCCACGATTTTGTGACAAACACATTTATATATAAAAATATATTAACTTGTGGCAAAGTTGTTGAAAAACTTGCAAGTCTTGCTACAATCTTGTAACAAATACATTTAAATATTATAACAATTATAATTTATGGCAAAGTTGTTTCAAAATTTACATGTTTTGCCACAATCTTGTAACAAACAGGTTTAAATATTAAAAAAAATATTAATTTGTGATAAAGTTGTTGCAAAGTTTGTATAATTGCTTATAATTTTTTGATGGATATTTTTTTATGGAAATTATGTTTTGTTATAAAATTATGGCAAGCATTACAGTTATTAAGACAATGCAAATAATATTTTTTTGTTATTTACTTTAATATTCATTCATAAGTTTAAATAATAACAAATATTAATTAGTTCTAAAGTTGTGGCAAACATTATAAATTTTGAGATGGTTTTACAGCAAACAATATTTTTTTCATTAGTTTAGTAAATTATTATATATAAATTTAAATAACAAAAATCAGTAGATCGTGACAAAGTTGTGGCAAACTTTATACATGTTAAAAACAACTTTGCCACAAACATAAATTTTCATTGACCCCTTTAAGATTTCATCCTATACCAGTCTTAACCCTTAAATTTACAAAACCCTAATTTATTATCTTCAATTCAAAATCCTCCGATTCATTATCTTCTCTTCAATTCATCACGAATAGTTAATGTATGCCTCTGCTCTTCAATTCGTTATCTCCGTCTCCATCGCGAAGTTCGATTAACAAATCGCTAACATCCTCATACGATTTCAACTTCGCTATAAGCAGATGCAGTGCATTACGAATCCATAAGATTTCATCTTCAATTCTAAGTTTATGCAGTGTACGCAGCGAATCCATAAGATTTCATCTTCGTTACAGCCTTCATCACGAACTTACGTAGTTGAATTTGGAAGTGACCGGCGTTAGATAGGTAATGAAATAAGCTTGATTTTCATTTTGTTTATTGGTGTGAGTTTTGATTGAGATCTGATTTGCAACTAGAGCTTTTTGAGTGATAAATTGATTACTTGATTTAAGCTGAATAATGACCTAGAACATTGCAATTTGATTTTTTTGGTTCATTTGATATCTATGTTTACAGTGTGCATATATTGTTACCTCAATTGTGTTGCTGATGAAAAATTATAAATTTTCTTAAATTGGCATGTTTCCAGGCTGAATTTGTAGGTTTTTTTGCTGGCACTTAGCTTTTCTAGAAGTATTTGACCACATGTTGATGATGATTAAAAGACAATTTGTAGCTTTTCATTTAGCTTATGTTGTATCTCTAATGGTGAAATCTTAAAATTAGCAAAATAGGTAATATGTCAAATGGGTGGCATTTTTGATCTGTTTACTTATGAACTGGTTGATGTGTTATGCATCAAATGGGTAAAATAAAAGAAGTTGGCTTGAAAGGAAAACATGTTAAAGTGGTTGAAAGTTGCCTTCAACCTTCTAACTTGTTTTTTGTTTCTTCAGAAAGTTAGATTATGATTGTATTAATTTGTTTATGCAATCACAGTTCAGGCACAATTTAGTAAACATATTTGGACAAAAAGTGTTTAAGGTCAAACTCACCCTGTACAAAACTTACTTGTTCTCATCTGTTACCATTCCACCCAACCCGACCTTTTTTGCTATCTCTGTGTACATATTTGGATCTTAACATTGGTTAAGCTAAAGTAGAGTTTTCATGGTTGCAGGTTTATTTTACAAAAATCAAATCACGTATCATGGCAGACACCCACAAATATTACGAATCGTCAGTTTGCAGAAGAGGTGTTTGAGGTGCAACTCTTTGTATAACGACAAAGATAACTCCCTAACTGCTTGTTCTTTTCATGGACATGCCAATGGTAAACTATAACTTCAAATTCATCCCTTGTTATATTGATCACTTAAGCCCTTTTGTCTTTCATTATGATGGTCTTGATTATATTTCAGTTTTTGCAGTTGATTGCCTGGTATGTCATGTACAATCCAATTGCATATTAAGTCTTTGATGAAATGCCTCAATGAACCTTCTTTTATGTAACTTGATTTTTTTTAATGAGTTACAATAAAAGAACAAGACTAGTTTTAAGTGTGGATGAAATTTTCTAACACAATTTTAGCTCTTAACATAAATCAAGGGTCATTATCATTTGATTGATTATTAGATACATGCTGTGAAAGTATTGTAGGTTGTTAACAATCTACAGTCTAAAGATTTAAACTTTCATATCAACAGGAAAAAAGGTTGCTTGATTAACTATATATTCAATTGGAGTGTGTGTATTCAATGTAGACATTTGTGTAATTCTTTCCATGAACATTGATCCTTCTTGCTATCTTGTTTCAGCACGGTTTTGACATAAGTTATGGTGCGTGTGAAGCCATTAGTGACCCATAAACATTATTTTGCTTTTTTTCATTGTATGTGAAAAGTTGTACCTCTTATCATGTGCTCTCATCCTTGCACCATTTCTGTTGTTAGCAATAGCTTTTTGTTTATGTATATATTTAGTGTCGGTAGTTTGTTTTGGAGCCGAGGGTCTCTTTGGAGACGGTACTCAAAAGGGAGCAACGGTTATTTATCAGGTAACTTGGTGATATATCCTTTCCCTTTCCTTTATAAACTCAGGAATTTTATATAACTTGAAAGTTTTTTGTTATATTGGAGATACATTGAGGTTAGTTATAATAGCCCTACAATGATAAGATACTATATAGTGCCCAATTAAAAAACTACATGTTTTGACTTTTAATTATACACTTTGCCCCCCTTTTTTTTGTTCTCACAAACTGTCTTCTTTTTATCTCCAAACTTGAGTACTGTTAGAAGTTTCATTAAAAATTGAAATTAAGAGTGTGTTCTAAGTCTAACAATCAAGTCTTTGAGTTTACATATAATGTACATAAATTTCATTATTCCAAGTTAGGTGTGGAGCCAAACAGTCTGGAGATCTGGATTCATCAGACCAAGCGCTAGATGGTATTCTTGGATTTGGACAGTCAAATACTTTGTTGCTTTCACAGCTCGCTTCAGCTAAAAAGGTGAAAAAGATGTTCTCACATTGCTTGGATGGTAAAAAAGGAGGTGGCAGTTTTGCTATTGGAGAAGTAGTCGAGCCAAAAATTAAAACAACACCAATTTTGGATGATACGTAAGTTATCTTTCTTTGTCATTGAATTGCATTTATTGATAGTGAATGAAACAGAATTACTGAACGTCCAGGCTATTTACACCGCATGTTTTTGACAAAAAACCGTCTTATACGCCGCGTATAGGGCTATACGCCGCGTATATGGTACGATGACAGGTATGTCAGTACGATTTACAGACCAATACGCCTCGTATAGCCCTATATGGGGCGTATTGAGTACAGACCAATACGCCGCGTATAGCCCTATATGGGGCGTATTGGATATATTTTTTTTTTTAACATCGAAACGAATAAAGCCCGGCTACCCGATGAGGTCAATTTGTTAAATTTTTTTCAAACATTTATTAAAAAGTATAACTATAGATTAAGGATTTGGAAAAATGATCCAACCTTTTTTAAAAATGATCCAACCTTTTTTAAAAAGGTTGGATCATTTTTCCAAATCCTTAATCTATAGTTATACTTTTTAATAAATGTTTGAAAAAAATTTAACAAATTGACTCCACCGGGTAGCCGGGCTTTATTCGTTTCGATGTATAAAAAAAAAAAAAAAAAAAAATCTTATACGCCCCATATAGGGCTATACGCAGCATATTGAAGTACTCAATACGCCCCATATAGGGCTATACGCGGCGTATTGGTCTGTACATCGTACTGACATACCTGCCATCGTACCATATACGCGGCATATAGCCCTATACGCGGCGTATAAGACGGTTTTTTGTTTTTTTTCCCCGGTGTAAATAGCATTTCCCTTACTGAAATGCACATCGGGCCACAAGATCTTAAAAGATTATTATTTCATTAAGAACAGAATGAAACATAATGGAAATGACAGAAAATAGAGATGTTAATGAATAGGAGTACAAAAAGTGTCAAAATAGAGTTAAAGAAGTCATCATTTAGGTCTGTTAGATATATATGGTATATGATGCACCTAGCACATAAGCTTTACCTATCTAAGATAGCATGTGATCTACTGTTGCCAACAATTTCATGAATAGTCAATAAAACGGAATAGAAAATTTGAAATAGAATACTTAAATGGGGGGAACTTGCAGTGAATTTGGGTCTCACATTTGTGTCAAAATGGCTAAGCGCCTTAGCCTGACTGCTGGGACATGTAGTCCGTCAGGAGCTTTCTGCAGACCGGTCATGATTTGGATTCGTGATTTATGTAGGACACATTTTAACATTGCATTGGATTCAATTGATGTGAATGGTGATGCTGTAAAGCTCCCAACAAGTATATTCGACTTTGTAAAGAAGCAAGCAGCTATAGTTGACAGTGGTACGACTTTGGCCTATTTTCCTGACGATGTTTACAACCAACTAATGGAAAAGGTATGTTGAAATATATAGGTTTCATTTGCTTCCAATTTTAAGTATTTATCTTATACACGGAATATTTTTTCTTTATAATCCTCAATGTTATGCTTTTGATCCAGATCAAGGCTGCACAACCCGACAACAAGCCACACACAGTTGAGAAGTTGTTTACATGCTATAAGTACTCTGGTAAGTGGTTATTTTACTCATTTTCTCTTTAAAGTTGTTAGCTTTATCCTTTTAGCCTAGTTTCTTCACTGTCTTTTTGGCCTAATCATTCACTCTAAATGGGTCTGCATTACTAGATTAAACTTTATGAGTTTGCATGGAGATGTGGGCGGTTTTAAAAATTTTATAAGAACATTTGAAAGCGTCTTGAAATATTTCTAGTTCCTATGGAGATTTTAAGTTGGAGTAACCTAGTTTCTAAAGTGTTCTTTTTGTCCGATCCTTTCACTCTGAATAGATTCTGCATCATTAGTATTGACTTGGATGACTTAGAGTTTGTCACTCAACGATCAAAAGAATCACATGTAAGTAATAAGGTATCATTTATATACATAGCATAAAAGAATATTTGCATTCCCTTTCTTGTGTGTACGAAACGCTGATTTAAGTTAAAGCTTGTGTTTTTCTAAATGTAGATATTATTTTAAAAAGAACTTCAGAAGGACTATGGGCCAACAATTTATGGGAACCCGTAAAATGATGGGTATCTCCCGTTCAACACGAGGGCGAATCGGAAGATCCATGTATAACCGACGGTCACAACTTACTAGAGGTATTGTTGTTTAATTATTATTTTTATTGACCCGTTTGAAATAAAGTAGATAGTTTTGGTTTCATGAAGTTGGTTAGGGTCATTTTGACCATTTTGAATTGAAAGTAGATAGTTTTGGTTTTATAAAGTATGTTTGGTCATTTTGACTCATTTTAAAGTAGATAATTTTGTTTTATAAAGTGTGTTTTATGTCATTTTGACTCATTTAATTTAAATTTGATAGTTTTGCTTTAATAAAGACCCGTTTGAATTGAAAGTAGATAATTTAAGCTTCGTAAAGTGAGTTTAGGTCATGTTGGCCCCATTAAATTGATAATAGATAGTTATAGTTTCATAAAGTGAGTTTGATAGTTTTTACCCGTTAAAAATAAAAATAGATTGTTATAGTTTCGTATAGTGGACTTGGCTCTCTTTAATCTAAATTTGATAGTTATAGTTTAATAGAATGGATCTGTGTCCTGAAACCCATTTGAATTGAAAGCATATAATTATAGTTTCATGTGGGTATGTAGTTTTGACCCGTTAAAAATGAAAGTAGATCATTATAGTTTCATATGGTGGATTCGGGTCCTTTTGACCATATAAATTGAGATTTGATTTTACTTTGTTGCTAACAGGTACGATATTTTGGTCTATAATTTTGTATTTTACAAAGGTTTGTATTAATTATATATGTTTTTTATTATAGGTCCAAAGTGCCCAATTGGAATTTGAGAAAGAACAAGTGGCTCGAGAAAACTTAGAAAATCATTTGGAACAGTTAGAAAAAGATCGAGAAGAAGAGCAAGTACAAGCTCGATTCGAGCGGGCCGAGTGTGAAATTCAAAAGTGAATGGATGATATTATAAAAAGAATATGGTAATAAGTAATTGTTCTTTGTTTTGAATATTGGCCTATGTTTTATATATTTGATGGTTGGTTGTTCGTTAAAACATTGTTATTTTGTGTTCTTTTATTAAAAAAAACCGGTTTATTTTTTTAATGTGTACAGTTTGTCACCAGCGGGGGTATGTATATAGAAATTTATAAAAAAAGTTTATTTACAAGTTGTGGCAAAATTGTGACAACTTAAAATTTTAAATAAAATTAATATTAAGTTTTGTGGCAAAATTGTTACAAAACATAAGTTGTTAAATATTAACTTTTGTGGCAAAATTGTGGCGGAACAAAAGTCATTAAATATTAAGGTTTGTGGCAAAATTGTTGCAAAACAAAAGTTATTAAATCTTAGGTTTTGTGGCTAATTTGTGGCAAAACTTAAAGATAGCAATAGATATGGTTTGTGAGAATTTTGTCACAAATTTAGCAACAAATATGTTTCGTGGCAATTTTGTGAAAAAGTTTGTGGCAAAATTGTTGCAAAATATTTTGCAACCTACTTTTTTACCACAAACAAATTTTGTAGCAAATTTGTTGCTAAATGGGTTCTGCCACAAATTTGCCACCAATATGTATGTGGCAAAAAATATTATTTTTTAGTAGTGAATATTATACTCAAATTAAAGAGAATAAAGTGTCAGTTTTATGGTATAGTTTATTTTTTTTAAAAAAATCGTATAAAAATGTTATGTATATTTATAAAACACTTACGTCTTTAATTGTATGTTATTATTAACTTTATCCATAAGTTTCAATTTTAAACTCTATCAAATATAAACCGACTCATTTACACCCCTTGTAGTAAAAAGAGTTAAAAATATAAATACTTTTAAATATTTCAGAATTCTCCAATATATTAGGGGACCAAAAATGTAATTAGTTTTATTATATTATATTTTATATACATATTTTAAATAAAAAATCATTATTGTAAGATAAACTCTCAAATAATGCCACAGAAACTAAAAGCCTTAAAAAGATGTCATATAAGCTTTTTTGGTTTTGCTATATTATATACGGGTAAACAAATACCAATTCATAAATTGGATTCAAACCAAGTTTTCTATTTACATAACTTTTCTTCACAGGATATTGAGCTTTTAAAATTTTGTGGCCTATTAGAATTTGATGGCCTAAGATAAGTGCATGTTTTTTTCTTACACTATAAACGCCCTTGCCTTGACTTCACATATTGCTTATGTTGACATGAATGATCCTAACTTGTGTGGACTTTACAGGAGTGTCCTTTTTTGTTTCGCTCAAGAACAATGGATTTGTTGCATGACAGACGTTGTTAAAGGTGGAATCATGCAAGATGGCTAAACACGAGAAAGTCTGCCTGAATAATTAACATGTTTTTATTCCACTATGATAGTGAATTCACACGTTGTCAAAGGCGGAATCATGTTTTTATTCAATTAGCATTTAATTGATACGTTTGGCTTCTTAGCCACTATGACAGTGAATTTCATGACCAGGGTCCATATTCAAACTCATGCAATAAACAAGCTAAAGCTCAAGCTTCACATACAAATTAACAATGTTCGTAATTGTTTTCTAGAAACACACGTTTGGTACACTTTTTACCAGAAAGTAACTTTTTTTTACAGCAGCACAATAAAATACGTGTGTCATCATTTGAGCGAATCGTACGCCTATGCCATTATTATTATTATTAATAATGTTTAGTTGTTTTTCATGTACGTTTCATCCGTTAAAAACACTTCAATCATCATTCATCAAGGATTGTTTACACAAGTTTGGGGGCATCACTCGTCCAATTCATATCTATCTTGATCAAACCCTCAAAGATGATAAAAAGTGACAGAAATTTAGGTACGTTATAACTAAAGTTTCATGGAAACTAAGTTCAAACAAATGTTAATTTATCCATATTATAGTTATGTTGAAAAGGTTATAATTTTAATGTACAGAGAGTTTCCTGACAATGAGGTTGAGAAATGAGGGAACTACCTTTTTTATAATTAATCCAACGTTTCCCTATTTATAAAAACTTCTTAAGAATTCAATTTGTGGGATGTGTTTATTATTTAGACAAAATATAAGTGTTTATACAATTATTTAGATTGGACTTTATGGTACGTTTAGTCGTTTAGATGTTACATGTATTTAAGATCGATATCCGTCGTATGTATTAAACGAAAAGTTATGTTCAAATACAAAGTCTTTTTATTTCAATAATTTAAGAAGGATTTTGGAAAAGACATGTGACGCTCGATCATTTAAAATTAGAAGAGATGGATGGTAATATATTTTCAAGTTCTTTCTCTTTTTTTAAGCCTAATAACTTATACATACGTCATTATTTTTTTAAATACACTATAAAAAGTGACAATTTTTTATCTTTAAAATGTGTATACTACTGATATAGAAGCAATGTTCATGTTTTTTCAGCTTATTGTATAGTTCCATCATGTCATTGCGTAATCTTTTGAATGAACGGTTTGAGATTAGGAATTATGTTAGTGATTAAAACTCGATACGGTTAGAGATTAGCAATTATGTTAGTGATTAAAACATGGCCAATATGTGTTTTTGTATAATTGATGTTTCTCACATATTCATTTGTATCTTTATTTATGTTTTACAATTCTAGTTTATTTTTTTGAAACGGCAGTTGCACCACCAGCTAACCGGTGGCTCAGGGGAGTGCAATGACCGAGTCTCGAAGCCCACGGCCTATCTCCTGTAAGAGGGATTATTTTCGGCAGAGTGTGGCAGCTCCCCTAAGAAAAGAATACTCTTCTCGGGGCCCTGACCAACCCTTCCGAAGAGCAGGAAAGTCGGAGTCTAAGACTCGTCAACTAACCGCCCCGGAGGAAAACCATAGCAGGAACCTTTAACCTTTTCTGTGTAAAACCCCTCTCCTCAAGAAGAACCCATGACCTTTAGGAAGTCAAGTGTTTTAGTCCATCATTAGAATGCCGTTGGACCAATTGGCCAACTATCGAACAATTTCATCTTTATTTATTTCTATTGTAATAATAATAATAATAATAAAAATTATTATTATTATTATTATTATTATTATATTATTATTAGTTGTAGTGATTTTGCTAAATAATAATAATAAATAATAAATTTGAGCATACACAAGACGTCCTTCACGCTCACGCTTGTTCTGAGTTAACTGGTCAAAGAAAAAAAATAAAGGGAATGAAATCCGTCCCTTTATTTTCTCTTCCTTTCTCCGGTATTCTTTCCTTTCCTTAATTTCGATTTGAAACGAACATATTTCCCCTTCTTTTCATTCCGATCCTTTAATGTAAAACTTGTGAACACAACTAGCTTCCTTTCATTTTCTTTTTTTAATAAAACTCGGGAACACAATCAAATTTTCTTTTCTTTTGTTAAGTAAGCTCAGGAACATATTAATGTGAGAATAGTGTGAAGGTACTTGCAACATGTCGTATTTTCATTGATGAATGGTGATGATAGTAATTGTACTTGATATCTCCACGCATCCACATTTGAAACTTGTATACACAAATTAACATGGTATAATAAACTTCCCATTCTTAATTTCTAATATTTTTAATGAGAAAAGAATTACTCCGTAATAAATCGAAAATGCATTTTATATTAAACATCAAAGAATTTACAACAAGATGACAGGTAAACAGGTAACAAGTTACACCGCCATCCCTTTTGAATAGCAAAAACCTAACTTACTGAAGACAAAATATTAACCTTTAGATGTCAAAACGTTGCTATGAAGGAAAATATTAGAAAGAAGTATAATAATTAAAACAAGACACAATTGGAACTTTGGAAGTGAAACCTATCACAATATTGCCCCCTACACATTACATATTCTTAATTATATTTAATGTTGATATTTCTCGTCTCTATATAAATCAACCATACATAATATAAAATAAAATGTACAATATCCCAACAAACAGAAGTATAATCTTTTGAAAAAACTAGAGTTGAGTGATGGAGGAAGATAATAGAGACAACAGCATTGTTAGGAGCATTGGTAGAAGTTTAAGTCGAGCAAGTCGGAGTTTAGGACTTGAAGATGCTGTGTTCTCAGGCAGCCATCACAGGCGGAGCAGCCACCACTCGGTTGAAGACGAAGAAGCCTTGCGATGGGCTGCTTTGGAGAAACTTTCCACTTACAACCGCTTACGAACCACCATCTTCAACCCTTATGTTCTGCCACAAGATCAACAACATATGTCAAAAGATAAGATGTTGTTGGATGTACGAGAGCTTGATCCAAATGCTCATCAACAGTTCATCGACTCAGTCTTTAAGGTTGCCGAAGATGATAATGGCAAGTTCTTGAAAAAGTTCCGAGATCGCGTTGATAGGTAAGCCTTTAATTCGTTTGTTATCTCCATAATCTTTCATCTGTTGCTAACCAGCTACCTTATAGTTTAAAAAGTTTCAATGAACTTGTGTTAAAATCATACATGCATGAAACATGTGTAGTAAATTTTACAGTAGTTAATTATTGGTCAGGATGAGGATCATTACAGAAACCTTTTTATCACGAAAATAAAAAGAACAATTTCTGATCCTTGATCATGTTATTGACTATTCTATTATCAAAAATTAACATTTATGTGAATCAATGATTCCTTAATTTACATGTATGTAAATTAATTAATGTTTCTATGGTTCTGTAATTAATTATATATAACTATCAACTGATAAAAGTTACATTAGTGTAACACCATTAGTAGTAACTATATTTCAGGGTTGGGATTTCTCTTCCAACCATAGAAGTTCGGTTTCAAAACTTGACCATAGAAGCAGATTGCTACATCGGTGATCGAGCGCTTCCAACGCTACCAAACGCAGCTCGAAATATTGTTGAATCTCTTCTGGGTTTTGTTGGGATTAGTTTATCTAAGAAAACTAAACTTCCCATTCTTAAAGATGTATCCGGAATCATAAAACCATCAAGGTTAGTATATTGTACGTTCTTAAACATACATGCAAATAACATATAATATATTGTACGTTCTCATCACTTCTCAACCTTTAATCTCGCATATAACTAACAATATATGCTAACTTGTAATGTTACAGAATGACACTTCTTTTGGGTCCACCATCTTCCGGGAAGACGACACTTTTATTGGCTATGTCGGGAAAGCTCGACTCAAGCTTAAAGGTTAGTATAAACCCGCAACATAAAAATAAGCTATATGGAACATTACATGTGAAGTGCAAATGGGAACTAAACAGGTAGATGGAGAAATTACTTACAACGGTCATAAACTCAATGAATTTGTACCTCGAAGAACATCAGCTTACATTAGCCAAAATGATGTTCATGTTGGTGAAATGACCGTCAAGGAAACCTTAGATTTCTCAGCAAGATGCCAAGGAGTGGGATCTAGATTAGGTAACGATTTGATATCTAATAAGGTACGATACTACTCTTGTATATGATGTATAATTACTAACAATGAAATATAGAAATGTTGACGGAGCTTGCAACAAGAGAGAAGCAAGCAGGGATTTTCCCAGAGGCTGAAGTCGATCTTTTCATGAAGGCAACCGCAACAGAAGGAGATGCAAGCAACTTGATTACTTATTACACTCTTAGAGTAAGATGGAGCTGTTATAGTTTTAAAATCTTCCTCAAACTTAATTAACTGATATTATGTTTTTACACTAACACTTTCCCGAAATCAATATATACATGTGCTTGCCAAACTCAAATATATAGATATTAGGCCTTGATGTATGCCGTGACACCTTTGTTGGTGATGCAATGAGACGAGGAATATCTGGAGGACAAAAGAAACGAGTAACTACAGGTTAATTGTTCTTAGCTTCTCTATCAATACGGGAAACACTCAAGATTATATATGCTTATTAACTGATAACAACTTCGATCTATACAAATTGATTTCTGCAAATGCTCCTCTAGATCTAGCTAGTACAAATTTTATGTTTTGATGACGTACACATAGAAAACTATTTCGCATGAATAGTATTTGTCTCACAATATTCTTGTTGTAGATCTTTTCACTAACACCTATAGTCACACGTTTTCTAAGCTGTGGTAAATGGCAATACACACGCAAACCACATCACAATTATTTTTACATTTAAATCTTGTGACATGTGTTTTGTGTCCATAATGAATTTTTCTTGTATTGCAATAATGCATTTTGATAAACTCGGCCTTACTGTATAACACACACGATTTATTTAGGACTTAAACTAAGTTGTAAGTTAACTTTGTTCCCTAAATGAAAACAGGAGAAATGCTTGTTGGGCCAGCAAAAGCACTTTTCATGGATGAGATATCTACCGGTCTAGATAGTTCAACTACATTTCAAATAGTAAAATGTTTGCAACAAGTTGTGCATCTCACTGAGTCAACAATCATGATGTCTTTACTTCAGCCTGCTCCCGAAACTTTTGATTTGTTTGATGACATAATACTACTATCTGAAGGGCAAATTGTATATCAAGGACCAAGAGATAATGCATTAGAGTTTTTCGAGAGTTGTGGATTCATGTGTCCTGAGAGAAAGGGTGTTGCTGACTTCTTACAGGAGGTACTAACTGCGCGCTATTAAGTGATTAATTTTAGGCTTACAAGTTTGTTAACATTTTAAATCTCTATTGTAGGTTACATCTAGAAAAGATCAAAAGCAATATTGGGCAGATAGAAGCAAATCATACAGATATATTCCAGTGAGCGGATTTATCCAACGCTTCAAGAGTTTTCACGTGGGTGAAAAATTACATAAGGAGCTGGCTATCCCTTATGATAGGATCAAAAGTCATAAAGCAGCTCTAGTTTTAGATAAATACTTAGTCTCCAAAAGGGTCATGCTCAAGGCTTCATGGGACAAGGAATGGCTACTTGTGAAGAGAAATGCTTTTGTTTACATTTTCAAAAGTGCACAATTCATTATTTTAGCTTTTGTTGGGATGACATTATATTTTAGGACTAGAATGCATACAAGGAACGAAGATGATGGTTTAATTTACAATGGTGCACTCTTATTAAGCCTACTCATAAACATGTTTAATGGTCTAGCTGAAATCTCCCTCACCATAGCAAGGGTTCCAGTAGTTTTCAAGCAAAGAGATCTTTTGTTCCATCCAACATGGGTTTACACACTTCCAACATTCTTGCTTCGTTTGCCAATATGTTTGATAGAGAGTACTGCTTGGATGGCTATTCTATATTATGGTGTTGGTCTTGCCCCTGAAGCTAGCAGGTAGTAAATTTCTATATTGAGTAATACTTCTATTCTTACACTAATTGCTAACAAAAATATTCATCCTACATTTGGTGCACAGGTTCTTCAAACACTTCCTATTAGTTTTTGTTACCCAGAATGTGGGAGGGGGGCTTTTTAGACTTATTGCTGGAATGTGCAGGACAATGAATATTGCAAACACAGGTGGAACTCTTACACTTTTACTCATATTTCTCTTAGGAGGTTTCATCCTTCCTAAGACTCAAATTCCAAACTGGTGGGAGTGGGCTACTTGGGCATTGCCGTTGTCTTACGGTTTTAAATCATTTGCGATAAATGAGTTCTTGGCTCCTAGGTGGATGGAAAAAATGGTAAGTAATTATTTCTCACTTGAAAACATACTATAACGAAAGGAGTAACATTCTTTATGTTTTGATGTTCATAGAGTTCGAATAACTTAACAAGCTTGGGAATAGCAATACTAGAAAACATGGATATTCCAATACAAAAAAGTTGGTACTGGATTGGTGTTGCCTCTCTTTTAGGATTCGCATTTCTTTTCAACATCCTCTTCACTTTTGCTCTCATGTATTTTGATCGTAAGTTACTAAATTAATTATCACCTAACGATATTAACTACAAAGTTATCCATATTATATTGGCACATGTAACTAATCTTATTTCTTCTCTGATTAATTGATCAGCCCCCGGAAAACAACAAGCAATTATCTCCAAAGTAGCAGACACATGGGTGGAAGCTCAAGAGCATATCAACCAACATCCAGGACATAATACACTTGCATCCGAGACAAATATAAATAGTCAATCCTTAGTTGATGGAAGTCATTCAAGTAAGAAAAAAGAATTTCAATAACTCATAAATTCACATATATACTCAAGTGATTATGGGCTTCTAATGCAATATATGACTCCTGTAGATAGAAATATTGATGCAATACACGAAACAAGTCGACCTAATTCTAATGGTATTGCACGCAAGAAAGGAATGGTTTTGCCATTTACTCCACTTGCCATGTCATTTGATAGCATGAGCTATTTTGTTGATATGCCCCAAGTATATTTCTTTCTTCTGAGTTTATTTTTTGTTTATGTTTTCTTTCGAATCCAATTAGTTTATTGCAGTCATCCTTTTGGTTAAATAGGAAATGAAAGAGCAAGGAGTGACAGAAAACAAGTTGCAGTTACTTCGTGATGTTACTGGTGCCTTTAGGCCTGGAGTCCTAACTGCATTGATGGGCGTTAGTGGAGCTGGTAAAACAACATTGATGGACGTTTTAGCAGGAAGAAAGACTGGTGGCTATATTGAAGGAGATATTAGAATATCAGGATTTCCAAAGAAACAAGAAACTTTTGCAAGGATTTCTGGATACTGCGAGCAAACTGATATCCATTCTCCTCATGTCACTGTTCACGAATCTTTGATTTACTCGGCCTCCCTTCGTCTCCCAAAAGAAGTTGGAAATGAAGACAAGATGGTAGGAAAATGAATACTCAGTTGTTTCATATATCAAAGCTAACGAGAAAACATATGAATATATATTATGGCTTCTTGTTTGCCACGTTTCAGCGTTTTGTTAGTGAAGTGGTAGAGTTAGTTGAGTTAGAAAATGTCAAGGACGCAATAGTGGGGCTTCCAGGAGTTATCGGTTTGTCAACAGAACAAAGGAAAAGACTTACAATTGCGGTAGAACTTGTTGCTAACCCTTCAATCATATTTATGGATGAGCCAACTTCTGGGCTTGATGCAAGAGCAGCAGCCATTGTCATGAGAGCTGTTAGAAACACTGTGGACACAGGGAGAACTATTGTTTGCACAATTCATCAGCCTAGCATTGATATTTTTGAATCTTTTGATGAATTGTTGTTGATGAAAAGAGGAGGGCAAGTGATCTATTCAGGTTCATTAGGCCGTAATTCTCAAAAAATCATTGAATATTTTGAGGTACACATACTAGGAATTTGAGAACAATATACATATTGAAATGTTAATAAAATTAAATAATAACTTGTGGGTAATTTAACATATGATTAGAAAATTCCTGGGGTTTCAAAGATTCCTGAAAAATACAATCCAGCAACATGGATGTTGGAAGTTAGTTCAAATGCCGCGGAGATCCAACTTGGTATCGACTTTTCCGAGCACTACAAATCATCATCCTTGTATCAGTAAGCTTATTTCACATATGGATTATAAACTGACGCAAAGCAATAGAAATGTCATAAAATGAATCTATACATAATAGGCGAAACAAGGCCTTAGTGATGGAGTTAAGCACACCACCTTCTGGAGCAGTTGATCTTCATTTTGATACACAATATTCCCAATCTTCATGGGGTCAATTCAAGTATTGTACATGGAAGACGTGGTTGAGTTATTGGAGAAATCCTGATTATAACCTTGTTCGTAACTTCTTCACTTTAGCTACCGCATTAATGATTGGGACAATATTTTGGAAGATTGGCAAAAAAAGGTTAGTACTCTTTAGCTTTTACAAAACAAAAATCTTGATTTCATAAATCTAATCTAAAGAATAATTCTTTTATGTTTTCAGAGAGAGCAGTAACAATGTGACTGCGATCATTGGGTCCATGTATGGTGCTGTTTTCTTCGTAGGTATGAACAATTGCCAGACTGTGCAACCAGTTATTGCCACAGAAAGAACAGTCTTTTATCGTGAAAGAGCAGCTGGAATGTACTCATCGTTCCCTTATGCCATGGCACAGGTCAAAGTCAAACCAATATTCATATGAATACAAGTCTTCGATATATTATGGTTTTAACATATAATATTTTCAGGTCTTAGTAGAGATCCCATACGTGTTTTTTCAAACAACATATTACACTTTGATAGTGTATGCCATGGTGTCATTTGAATGGAAAGCGGCCAAATTCTTTTGGTTCTTCTTCATCGTCTTCTTTTCATTTCTTTACTTCACATACTATGGAATGATGACTGTTTCCATCACACCAAATGAGCAAGTCGCTGCCATATTTGCAGCTTCATTCTATACAATGTTCAACATCTTCTCGGGGTTTTTCATCCCTAGACCAGTATGTCACTTTCCATAATTACACTTTGTGATAGTTGCTTCGATCATTTAGAGGCTAAAGTTGATGTAATTTTGCGTTTCAGAGAATTCCCAAGTGGTGGGTGTGGTACTACTGGATTTGTCCATTGGCTTGGACGGTGTATGGATTCATAGTTTCACAGTATCATGATGTGGAAAACAAGATCATGGTTCCAGGAATGACGTATGACCCGCCCTTCAACTCATATATCAAAGATCGTTATGGTTACAGATTAGATTTCATGGGTCCAGTTGCTGCGGTTCTAGTTGGGTTTTGCATATTGTTTGCGTTCGTTTATGCTTTATGCTTAAGGATATTGAACTTCCAAATGAGATAAACCTACACCAGATGACCTTAATTATCATGTTTGTCTTTTTTTCAAAAATTTACTTTGAAGCGCGCTAGCTTGTTGGTTGTATCGAATTATCATAAATGATCAGAAAATCCTTTTCGGGCTTTATCACTTGTTATAGTATAGTAGGTTCATATATTTCAAATCATGTGTAAGCGAACATCTTGTGATAAAATTAATATCTTCAAGCTAGAGACAAGCATTTTGGGCGATTTTGCTTTGATGCTTAATAAGTTAACATGCTTGAATAAATTATGTTTTGGATCATATATATATATATATATATATATATATATATATATATATATATATATATATATATATATATATATATATATATATATATATATATATATATATATATATATATATATATATATAGAGGAGAGTTATCCTACATAGTGTTGGAAATCTAAGAAGGCTAAGAAGGATTTATGACCTTTAGATCTCTTTTTTAATGGTTGAGATCAATTTGTAGGAAAAGAAATTGGTAGAAGGGTACATTAGTCATAGCCACTTTTGTTGACTTTCTCTCTCCACATGCAAGGCACATGCCAATTCCCCCACTTTTTTTAAAACTTTCATAACTTTTGGATACGATATTATTTTTTAAAAAAAATTACACCAAAAAAACAAGCGTTTTGTTATCTTTAAAACGCGTATAATATTGATATATAAAAAATAAAAAAAATTTTTGGCACTTGTCTAGTCCTTGTGTAATATCATGTGATTGTGTTATATTATAACTAATGAAATATCACTTTTATCGGTTCATTCTTAAGTCATTATATAATATCATCTTATTATAAATATTTGTTGTGTCATATTATGTGTTTAGAAATTATCACTGTGTCACAAATTGTCAATATGTGTTTGAGAAATGTTCAAAGACAACGTCATTTTTTGTTACAAAGTGTGAGAATGACACAATGGTAAACAAAGAGACAATGGTAAACAAAGACACAATGACACTTTTAAAAAAATTATAACTCACAATATAAATCAAATTTGAAAAAAGTGGTTCGGAGACCTTGTTCCCCATGTATTCCTCTTTCAGAAAATAAATAAACGAAAAATTAAAAAAAATTAAAAAAATTACCGTTTTTTTTATTTTTTAAATTAGACACAATGAAAAAAGACACAATGAGAAAATAGTAGTTTTTTTAAGTTTTGTTTATTTATTTTTTAAGGAGGATGATGTGAGAGCAAGATCTTTGAAATACTTTTTGTGTTATTGTGTAATTATTATTAGATCATTGTGTAATACTTGTCAAATAAGATTACATAATGACCCGATGAATGACACAACAATCTTACGGATGACACAATCACACAATGACCTGATGAAAGACACAATGACCTGACGGAAGACACAATGACCTGACGTTAGACACAATGAGCTGAAAAATTGTGAAAAAAAAGTTCGTTTTTTATATATCAATATTATACGCGTTTTAAAGAGAAAAAAATTCTCGTTTTTATGGTGTAATTTTTTTAAAAAAATAATGTCGTATGTAAAAGTTATAAACGTTTTAAAAAAGTGGGGGAATTGACATGTGACTTGCATGTGGAGAGAGAATATTTAAAAAAGTGGGCATGACTAAAATACCCCCTCTCTTAATTTTCCTAGATGCCACATGTCAATCTCTTATTGCTTCTTAGCCTTCTTAGATTTATAACACTATGTAGGTGAACCTCACTCTATATATATATATATATATATATATATATATATATATATATGTTTTAATCGATTGCATCAGAAACTATTTATTATTGAATAAAAATTACAACATCTTCACATGTTGCATCAGTAATTCAGCATCATTCACTAAATACCATAGACATAATTTGGGGGTTTTAAGGAACCAAGCTAACCTACATGCTAAAAGTAAGTGAGGTATCGTATTGATCAAAATTACAACATCTGCACATATTGCATCGAGTTGCACATGCAAAAGCACCGCGCTCGGAACCTCTATGAGGTCCGATTCAAAAGCCGAGGAGGCCGACTTTTACAACACTGCTCTTTAGACTATTCGTATCTTTAGACTATTCGTAGTGCTTTTTCCATGCACACAAGACAAAACGTGTGTTTTTATTCTTCATCATTACATATCAAACAATCTCTTTAACGCGAAGTTGCTAAAACTCTTACGATTTCTTAAATTCTTATTAATACAAGTCAATGTTTTTTTATTAACACATATCCTGATAAGTAGTTTTAAGCACTAGAATAAATATATATAGTATATATTTTATATTAGATTAAAAATGTCTTCTTAATGAAAATATAAATAAGTTAAACTAGAAGCAAAAAAGTCTCACAAAACAAATTAAATCGATCAAAATTAAACGAAGGTGTCTAGTCGATTGATGTGCTATAGCTCCTATAAAACAATAAACAATAAGATTAGACATTAAATATATATTGGGACAAAACGTGGTATTAAAATATATCACATGAGGCATGATTAGATATTATAGAATACAACTTTTTCAGTATTTCGATAAATGAAATTTTATCTTGTATGCTTTTTCTCAAGAGTGGATGGATATTGTAAAAAAAAAAATATATCAGTTAAAGTTATAAATTATAATAAAATTTATTTACGTGAGAAATTACGATATATATATAGTCTTTGGTTTAGCGGTACATGCATATATGTTTAAAGAGATAATCTTTAAAAAAGATTTTAAATTTTATAAATGCGTAGATCTAATGTCGTATATATCCTTCCACATCCTTGTGTTTGACAACATTTCCTAAATGACGTACATTTTGCTCTAACTGCTGAAAATGATTTTTTTTTGTCACATTTAATTTTTTTGATTGAGGGTCAACGCATGTTTTTGGTGATCTATTTGTAGTTTTATTTTTATAAATAATTTTGATTTAATTAGAGAATAAAAAAATTTTATTTTGATTAGTTGGTATATCACATCTATGTGTTTGATTTTGTTTTTTTAAATCTGATTATTAGTTCTTGGTGGTTAACAATTAAGACCAAGAATAAGATTTAAAATTATTTGACATGTTACTTCGCTTTTTTAAATTAATTAAGTTTATATTAATGTAAGATACCCATCACATGTAAATTAGCAGAAGCATGTGTAGGGTTTAACGAGTCCAAACTTATAGCTAGCTAGCTAGCTAGCATCTATTTATATATAACAAATCCATCATAAAATCTCAAAAGGTAAAAATCGTCAATACAGTTATAAATTAAGTTCGTGTTTAAATTCATATATCAACGTAATATAGATAACTTTTTATAACTACTTTATCTAGCTTTTATGTTGATAAAAGTTGGTGCCAAGCTTTTTGAAAAGGATCATGCAAAATGACTAAGATTTTCACTAAAAAATTGCATGTTTCATTTTTTATTTCTAAACATAATTACTAGAATAACTCTCTATTCGGTTTTTCTTTTTGTTATGGAGAAGTGATTCGATCGACTAATTCACTGAATCTTTAATAACAAGAAAAGAGTAAATAAGTTTGCATGTAACATTTACTATATTCTATCCGCTTAAGGGGCTGTTTGGTAAAATCTGAATCATTAAGTGCTGAATGGTTAAGATGTTTGAACCATTAAGAGGCTCTATCAATGGGAGGGATATTGAAGTAGAACTTCAGGTGATGGTAAGTATTGTATATGTCCCAATCAGTTCCATTCAGCATCTTACAATCTCTTAACCATTCAGCACTTTATTGAATCATTCAGAGGCTCTTTTTTATGAAACAAACGCTCTGAATGCTGAATCTGAATGATTAAGAACTGAACTGAACCATTAAGAGGTGAAACAAACAGCCTCTAAATCTATGTGTAATGGTTCATGTCTGAACTAACATATGATATATATATGAGCATTTTATACTATGTGTAGTTAGGTCACCTCATCATATAAGAGACATTATATATAGCTAAAAGTGATGTAACGTAAATTATTGTTTACCGTTTTCATCCTATTATTATTTAGAATAAGTTACTAAAAACACTTTACATCGCATCATGACTGCAAAGGCTGAATTCAAGCCGAATGAGGTAGCTAGAGGCCATGCAAACAATTAATCTACCTAATAATTCCAACTTTTTAGGGGGGCCACAAGACCCCATTTGAGCGGCAATATTTGGGCGGCAATGGGCTTTGACCGCCAACTTCTCTACTTCTCATCTTCATCTTTGAGCGGCAAAACACTTTCCAAACTAAAATCAGTGAATTAGAAAGGAAACAATCTCAATTACCTATTAGGATTTAAACTTACTATGATTCAGTTTCAAATGATTTAATCAATCACATCGGTATAAGACCGTGATTTAAGGCTGCCTATTTGAAAGAATTGTTCAACGTACATGGAAAGCTACCTATAAAAGGAACCAGAAAGGTAAATTTGTTTATGTAAATCACATTAACTATCTTGAATTTCTTTGTTTTGAGGTTCAGATTAGGTTAAAAATTGACTCATTTGAGGTTCGATTGAAGGTTTTGTGGAAAACTGAAATTGGTTAAGTTTTCCACAAGACATACTTCTAACGGGTTGAAATCAATGTTTTTTACTTTAGTAGTTTTATATAATTTTGTTTATGCAGTTATAGCATCGAAATCACGACTGAATTTTGATTTTTTGGTAAGTTTCTTTTTGCCCGAATTTTGTTTTGATTTCATTTGTTGTATCATTAAACTCACATGGATGTTGGTTATATCTGTTGAATAATCGATGAATTATTTATTGATTGTTTTCATGTCTCGAATTAACAAGGATATGACTACGTACCGAATTAGAGTGTTTTGGCTGTGATCTTAAAACTTGTGGACTGATTACTCTTTTTTCCATCTTTTTGTAATCAATACGAGTTAGGCGTGGTTTATTGAAAAGGAAATATTGCTTTAAAGTTTATAAAATAGAACAACTGAGTTTGTTAGTTCAAGTATGTTAGTTAAAAATATTTATGCAGCTAAACAAAAACCATGGTCTCTGATGTCTTTGCTAAACAAACTAAACAAGTGGTAAATAATCAAAGATTCATAAGCTGATTATTATAATTTGTGATTTGAAAATTTCAATTATTCATTGTTGTGCTCTTTTGTTCTCTTATAATTTTTGGTTTACAGTTCTCTGTTTTTGCTCACTTTAACTATTTCACTTTATTTGGTTATGAGTTTGTTACTTCAAACCTTTAGTTTAACCAAGTTTGTCAATCCACATTTTTGTTTCTTCAAATTACAAAATATAGCTAATGTTGCTCACTCTTACTAATTTTGTTACTGGGTTAAATATATTTTTTTCAATTTTATATTGCATCTTATATTCTTTGTGTCAACAGGTCTTCTAGAATTTATAGCTAATCTAAATGTTTGATGTTCTTGAGAACAAACACAGTGAATTGAAAGTGATTGTTGGGAAATAAAACTTTTAGCCTCAAATAGATGGTTAACAATGTGAATACTTCTTATCCTTTTACTTTATTTGTTATAATGTAGGACTTTTGCACTAATGAATATTGCAACGCTTGATTTGATTCGCCAGTCGAGCCGATACTAAGTTTTAAAGTAAACCTCATTTTTTTATTATTATGTTAGATCCTTTATTGATTTTAGTTGCATATTGTTTGGGACATCCATTAATAGGTACGTTTCTTTGTTTAGGCTTCTACTATACTGTGGCTAATATGTATATGGCTTTGATGTATATGGGTTATCTTTATTTTGTCTATCGTCATCTTTTATTTTGTTCGATTAATAAGGCTTTAAATTTTGTTGGACCTTATTTAATGTATTTAAACAAATTTTGTTTCAATAATGTTAATGGACTTTTTCGATTCACTTTTTGTTTGTAATTTTACTCAGTTTATTCTAATTTCGTGAACATTTAGCATCGCATTTCATTTTAGCATCGGATTTCATATTTACTCTTCTATCTCATTAAAATCAATGTATGGTATCAATATCTAAAACCTAGATGTGCATTTGATTTTTGTGAGTAGGAGAAGTAGATTCCCATAATTATGTCTGCAATGGGGTTCATTTGGACAACTTTTTTATACTCTTTAAAATCTGACATGATGTTTGTTCAGTTATAGGATAAGAAGGTTTTAGTGGTTTGATTTAATTCTTTTTTTGGATCATTGCGAATTAAGTTCTTAACGGTTGCTGCTTTATTAGGTTTTCAATACTTATTTTGTCAAATCGTTATGATTAAATGATTTTATTTCTTTTAACACTGGATGTTTAGAAGTCATGTGTGAGGATCGGTCCAAAATTTTTAGTCGTTAACCGATTTTAAAGCCGAAGATTTGATGCTCTACTTCTGATATTTAAACAATTATGCGCCATATATGCTATTTTTTATGCAAAAATTCGAATGGATGCAATTCACAAATACTAAAGTTATTTGATTCATGAGCGTAATAATGACAATCTTAGTATATAATTTGTTGTATGCTAACATGACAATTAAAGCAGTATTACAAATTTTGAACTTTCTGCTAGCAGTGTATTTGCATGGGAAAGGTTCCCATTTTACTCAGTGTTCCTTTTCAATGTGGTAGTCATAGTTCGGCATGCCTTTTTTTTGTTTTGATTTTGCAGGAAAGACAAAAGCTTTTTGGATGTTTATGGCATAATTGGATTGTTGTATAGTGTAAAGCGTGATGGTTTCATTATGTTCTTTCATTAGTTGATGATGGTTACATTAACAAATTATAGTTGTTTATCTCTGACGCTAAGCATTTTCTAATATTTTGGTTAATTGGAATATACGCAGATTGTCAACTGGTGTTACAGAATCATCCTTTGTCCATGGTTTGGTTTTCTAATGTTATCTAGCATGATTTATAATGTGTACATATTTGGTCACCGCCAAAAAAGCCAACCGAATGATTACAGATAATTTATTTATACTCATCATCTTTATGGATTATCTATTATGTTCAATATATTTAAATGTTCAAAAAATAGTTTTACAAATCTTTAATTTTCATCGCTAACTATTTAATTTAATGTTTTTATTCAATACAATTTTAAAAAACACTTTGTATATGAATGGTATGCTACTTATAACTTTATAAGCTTCAAGTAATAGCTAGGTTTTTATGAGGTGGGAGCAAATGATTCTAGCTTTATTATTGATTTGAGCGTTTCTACTTTTTGAATTTGGTTCATCCGTGCTTAAGTTAATTGGCATGTCTAACAGTTTATACAATCAATTGTTAGTGATGAAAATCATCAGTCAATTTCATAGTACTTGTATCATAGGTCATACTAGATATTAGATCGGGCCGCGCGTTGCAGCGGTCGGGTCAGGCGTTCAGGTCTTACGTATGTGACTTTATCACTGCGTTGATAAGAAAAAGTATCAGGTCATGTATGTCATGTCATCATGCCGTAATATGTCACACATTAAAAGGTAAAGAAATTTAAAAATTAGAAGTCAACATGATACCCCAGTCAATAGTCAAAATAGAAGTCGATGACTAAAACCGTAAATACAAAAAAACAAAAAAGAGATATGTGGCAACACGTGGTTGGACCATGTGTCACCACGTGAGAAGACACACCACAAACTACCTTCCTTATTAGGAAGGTTATAAATTACGAACATTTTTTACTACTGTATCTTATATTCAACTGGCGTATTATATCATACTATGAACGTCTATTTTTAGGTACATACTTATCATAGAATATTAAGTTTTAATTATTTAAATTATTTTTTTAATTCAATCCGTGTGTACACACGGGTATTAAACCTAGTATTTTATAATTGCATCTCTAATCGTTTAGTCCATTAAAAAAAATAAGTGACTAGAAAAAAAGGGTGAAACGATAGAAACATTAATAAAATAATAGTATTAACCTGGCGGGCGATAATTATTGATTTTGAAATGTTGCATATTGAAACATATACAATACAGCTAAACTCGTTAGTCATTACTACCAAGAGAACATGTGAGGTTGAACTATAAGAATCTTATTGCTATGACTAATTAATTACTAAGCAATAATTTATTATGAAACATATATTCTGTCAAGTTAATTAAGTTAGATTTTTTTTAGGGGTGTTAGTTTCGACACGACACGAAATATGATCTGAACACGACACAAAAGTAATCAGGTTTTGGATTAATAATTCTAACCCGTTTAAAAATATGAGTCATATTCAGGTTGACCCATTAACCGGTATAAAAAGAGTTGTTTTCGGGTTGAATTATTTAAAGAGAGGATTGACCCGCCAACAATTTAGATTGTAATTTTCCTTTTGTTATTTTTCTTCTTTTTCTAAAAGTAAATGTTACATAGTACATACTTCTATTTATCTTTGGTATTAGTATTAAGAGTAAATAAATTTATTTATCATTTAAACTTTTTATATTTATATTTTTAAAGTTAAGTATTTAATTATTTTTCTGTTTGCTATAAATAAATTTGATTTAAATAATGTTTTTTATGACTTTAGTTTCAGTAACTATATGATTAGTTTTTATAACAACTTTTTTAATTAAATAGCAATATACCTAGTTGTTATACGCAAACTCATATATTATACATGTCACCCGGTTTTAACCGACTTACACAACAACTCACTTATACACGTAAATTTATTGGGTTTATTTTGATAAATAGGTTAAACGGATCATATTCGGGTTGACCAGAATTTATGTTATCTCGATTAGTGTTGAAATTTTTTACACGAATATGAATATGGGTCGGGTGAGGGTTGTATAATTCAACCCACCAACCCGACACGATTAACACTCCTAGATTTTCTTAACAACCAATTCATTTAACAAAAGAAAGAAAACACTAGCAAGGAGCTAGAATACAATCAACGACAAACATATATAAAGCTAGACCGAAATATATAACTACCAATTAACTTTATGCGACGAATATGAATAAGACACTAAAAAGTTGAACCTATCGCGTTCATTTATCAAGGCACAAGAGTTGCGACACGAAAGTTATTTATTACAACAATAAGAATAAGAATATTATAGTGTTTTTTCATTTATCAGGACACGTCACTTGCGACACGAAAGTTTATTGAGAGCGCGATAAATCCAGAGTAAATTAAGGTTTATACATGTGAAAAAAAGTTACAAATGTTGCATTCGGTTACATAAATTTGGAATGTTTGGACGAAACAAATACTATATATCGATTCCAAAAATAGAAAGAGTATATATGAAAGAATAAGGCTATTTCTAGACCACAATATATATATAGGCCGGATGAACGTAAAGTTGAAAAACGGAGTAGGTATAACGTGTTGTTTGGACTTGGAAAGAGTCGCATGCATCAAGCTGAATTAAATAACTAACAATTTTTTGTCCATTTCGTTTTACCTAGCTTCAAAACAAATTATAGTGTGTTAAAATGTAATTTAAACTATATATGTATATCAATAAAATAATAGATATTAAAACTTTTTTCTCATGAAAATTGATTTTAATAATCTGAGCTTAATTTGACTTATTAGTCAGGATTAATCTCAACTCAAGAAAGTGACTCAAGAAAGTGACTGAGAGTCCTAATTTTGAATGTATTTTCTTATAGAGATGTTATAGCACAAGTGTAAGAAACAGTAAATTGCAGTTTTGGTCCATGTGTTTTGATATTATTAACAGTTTTATTCTCACCTTAACAGTTTTGGTCCATATTTTTTGTTTTCTAACAAGAATGGTCCCGAAGACTAACTTCATCCAATTTTTCGTTAAGTCTCTCACACGCACACCGCATTTGAAGGGTAAAATATCATTTTCCCCCCTCTTTATCTAGGTCATCATATATGATAACATTTTTATTCAGTGGCATGTCAAAAAGAGTTGGAGAAATGACATTTTTACTCGAGTATGTGAAGGAGACTTAACAGAAAATTGGATGGAGTTAGTGTTCAGGACCATTTATGTTAAAAAATAAAAACACATGGACCAAAACTGTTAAAGTGAAACTAAAACTATAATGATACCAAAACACATGGATCAAAACTGCAGTTTACTATGTTAGAAATAATAATAAGCAAGGATGAAATATTTATCATGCAAGAAAATATATTGGATATTTTTTACACTTACGTGATAATTTAATATCTAAGTGATAATTGTATCGCATAAATTACACTTTATATTTTAAACATATATTATTCTGGTATAATATTGTTTTTTTTTCGTGGTTTAGGGTAATTTGTATGTGTACTTTATATATAAAGAAGGGTTATTGGATTTTAATAATCCGAACTTTAATAAATTGGCCGATATTAATCCCAACTTTAAAAATTTCTTCTGACAGTCCCAACTTGTAATTTATTTTCCTCCATCGAGCCTTTTATAACGGATACTCAAAACCTACCAGACCATTTTTGTGTCTCATTAAACCTTACCCGACCAATTTTGTGTCACACTTATAAAATGTTCGATGGAGGAAAATAATTTACAAGTTGGGACTGCCACATGATATTTTTAAAGTTGGGATTAATATCGCCCAATTTATTAAAGTTCGGATTATTAAAATCCAATAACCCTATAAAGAATCTTGTACAATTGAAATTTGCATTTGTGTAATTCCTTAGAAGGTAGATGGTATTTGTAAGGCACATGTATATATAGCTAGAATATTAAACAATATTGCAATTAAATTAAAACATGTGTTAATTCGCAATAACTAATGTGTTTCAAGTAGCTAAAGTTGAATTTTGTTTGTTGTATGTTTAAAAAAAATACGGGCATTCAAAAAGTCTAAAATGCAAATATTAAAACATGCATGTGCAAAATATAAAAAGATATATGTAATGATGGAATTTATATATTAACTAGTGTAATTCGCCCGCTCGCGCGTTGCGCGAGCGTTTTATTTGACGGTTAAACAAACAAAACAAAACAAATATAATGGAGTTCATAGCTCGTTATCACAACATAGCCCAATAGCAATTATTAAAAACCAAAACAAATCAATCCAAACAAAGTTTAACAAACAAAGTTTAAAAGGGGCTCAGAGATCGGTGAATGAATCGTGGCTGCAGTGGGATTGCACGTGCTAACCTACAATCCACAAAATCTGCCACGCCCACGAAACATCATAATGGATTGACGTCATCTCATCACAGCCCAATTTCACCACATGCAACAATCAAAACAAAATATGTTCTGCAATGGTTCAAAGGAAAACGTTTTCAGCAAAATCCAATGGTCTATCAGTTAAAATGGGTCAAACCAAAGTTACACCAGGGTCACAACACCAAACAGTCAAACAGATCCAAAGAATTACAACCATCCATGCTACCACCGTCACAACCGTTTACAACCAAACAGACCAAAGATCAAATAATCACAGCCAAGTAAACAGGTCCAGAGTTCGGCGCAAATAATATGACTGTCAGAAAAGGTTACAGCCAACCGAACAGATCCAAACCCATGCCACCAGCAAAGAAAAATATCACCAAATTGCAATCTGTAAGTTGCAACACATTTACTTAGATTTTGCATCACATAAATCTAAAAAAAATCACCAACCACACAATTAATTATCCAAAGTACTAATTCTCTCATCATTGATATCATGTAAATCGATTAATTCACATGCTTCCAATATCTCAATGAATACTTTAATTTTGAGTTTCCGATTGTGAATGGCTATGAAATCTTGAACCGGTTCGATAGAAACTGATTACGAACGATCTCACACCGCCGTCACAACCACTTACAAACACCATGCAACAACAGATCGAACACCGCATGTCACACAGATCTAAGATCGACAACCACAACGGTAACAATCATCACAACCATAGGCCGCGCAGATCGAATGATCGGCAACCATCATCGGTAACAAACACTGGCAAGAACAGCCGTCAGTGCTACTCAAAAACCACAGGCCGCACAGATCGAAAGATCGGCAACCATCATAGGTAACAAACACTGACAAGAACAGCCGCCGGAGCTACGCCGGAAGCACATGTCGTCTTCAAATATAAAAATACCAACAGCAAACAACTATGAAGAAAGAACCGAAAACATGAGCAGCAAACAATAAGAACCGGGAAAAAGAAGCTTTTGCTTTAGATACAAATATAATATAATATAACAAAACCAGAGGAAAAAACTGTGGGCAGGACACGTAATGATGGCAGTACCACTAATCACCCACTACAATCATAGCATGACACGTATGATAGGACATGGTTTTACTGTTCATTATACTTCAACTTTCAATTAAAAGAGAATGGTTTGTTAATTTATAAATTGCCTGTTCTAAAAGTGGATAAGACATGCCATTTACAAAAATAAACAAAGGCACAATTGCATACGTCCTTAAAATATAAACTAAACCAATGAACTTAAACTAATTGAGCGTTGAGAATTTTACAAGTCATTAAGTTTCATTGGCACGGGTGACATGTAGCGAAGACTAGGTTCATCGGGATAGTGCTCGTCGGCACAAGGAACTTCTCTTGTATAGTGAGAGTTGAAAAGTTAATATATGACAATGATCACCTTCACATTATCACATAAAAATTGTATGCAGGGGCGCATCGTAAGAGGGATAAACGGGGGCTTCGGCCCCTGCGCGTTTTTTATCCTGATACTTTAAATGTTTATATATATATTGATCTTGCCCCCGTGTAAAAAAAGTTACATGTGTTATATATATATTGAGCTCGTGGCTCGCCCCCGTCAATAATAAACGACACGTATACTGGTTGCGTAGTCGGGTACTCGGGTCATTAATCCATTACAATTTAAATCCAACTAACAAATTGTTAGCCTAAACTACACATTAGCCCATTAATTTAATTGGGTAGTGGGCCACAAAAACCCAACTACACATTACCCATATCCCATGACCCACCCATTAACATGAAACAAAAAAAAACGCAGCCATTGATTCTTTGTTTTCAACAGAAGAAAATTGAACAGGAGTATTCAATAGAAGAAAATTGAAGACGCAGGCAACGAACGAGTGAACGACCAGCAGCAACGACTCAACGAGCAACACTCCGAGTCTCCAGCAGCAACGAACGACCTAACTCCTAAGGTTCGTTTTCTTTCACTTTTGTTGGTTTAATTTGAGTTTAGGATCTAGGGTTTTATATTTTTAAGTTTTTTTAGACTCGTCTTCGCAATAAGATGTCAAATGAGTATCTGGCGGATAGCTTGGTGATTTACGTGGAAAAAGAAATTGCTGAAAAGTTTGATTATGACTCCATAATCGATGAATTCAAAGATCTTAAAGGTCGTCGGGCAGCGTTGTAATTCTTTTTTAAGATACCCACAATTTCTCTCGTATTATCATATATTTTAGATCTTTGTTTTGTTAACACTTATCTAGTTTTTATATGTGTTGTTAGACATCTAGTGTTGTTATTGTTTGACCCGACCCGAATCAAATCTTCAATCCGAAAAATATAACCTGAAACATAGTGATAAGAAAAAAAAACTCGGGTCCTGTAATTTTCAGCCCCCGTGCTGAAAATGTTCAGAATCCGCCACTAATTGTATGCATGATGTGTCAAAACAAGGGACTTTTCTTTTAAGGGGCATGCTACATTAACAACGGATTTAATGATTTTGACAAGGTTATGTACGTTCATGTGACAAACAAACGCCATGAAGTCTAAGTTAGTAAGCTCGTTAAGTCATATGAGCCTTAATTACGCCTCGCATGAGAACCAGACATAAACATCACGTTAGTCCTCTCCTTTGACCAACGGATTCAGAATTCGCTTGTCACCTTAGTGAACACACAAAATATATCCACTCCCCCGCCTGAGCGGATATGTGTCAAAACAAAAAAAATATTGAATCCGCTTCTTGATGTAGCGCAATACATACAATGATACAAACCAACGACCACATTTCGATTTCGAGCTCGTTAAAAACCACTAAAAATCCACTATGTCCCATAAATCGGCAAAATTCATACTTACTATTTTAAGTTATAATATTATAACATTTGTGGGTCATAATTAAACAGACCAGAACAAAAATAACAATACAAAGAATAAAATAATCAATGCACGACAAAAAGATTGAATCGTTAAATACCTAATGAATTAACAATGCAAACACAACATGACTCAACTGGTACAACTCTAATCTTTGTACAATTAACTTGTGTGCTCTAAAAGTGATCAATGGAGGAAAACATCATCCGAAGCATAAGTAGGGGAGTTGAAGATGTGTTGTCCATACGCTCTGGTGGCAGCCCGTATTCTCGAAGCAGCCCCAGCTCGTTCGCAGACGAGGAGGCTTTGCGATGGGCTGCTCTCGAGAAACTGCCAACCTACAACCGCGTACGAACAACCATCTTCAAGAATTTCAATATTTCATCCGACCTTAAAGAGCGAACACCGTCCGAAAGGCTATTGTTGGATGTTGGAGAGCTTGATGCAAAAGCACATCAAGAGTTCATTGATAAGGTGTTCAAGGATGCTGAAGAAGATAATGGAAAGTTCTTAAAGAAATTCAGAGATAGAGTTGATAAGTAAGCCTTAGAGTTCATTATTTTTACCGATCTTTAAACTTTAAATAAAACGTCATCTTACTTTTATTTCATTTCATTTAAGCTTTTACAATAAAGTAGCAGTGACGGTGACATGTAACTTTATAAAACATTAAACACATCTTTGTATTTCAGGGTTGGCATTTCTCTCCCAAGCGTAGAAGTTCGATTTCAAAACCTGACCATAGAAGCAGATTGCTACGTCGGTGAACGAGCGATTCCATCGCTAGTAAACGCAGCAAGAAATTTGGTTGAATCACTCTTGGGTGCTATTGGAATCAATTTGTCTAAGAAAACCAAACTGACCATTCTTCAAAATATATCAGGGATCATCAAACCTTCAAGGTACTTATACTATGAGCATATGTACTTAGTAAGTACACTAGGCTACGATGGGAAGAAGCATTTCCTTATAAATTATTACTCTATCCGTCTCATTTTAAATATCAATCTTTTCATTTTCAGTTATCTTAATTTAAATATCAATTCTAAAAATATAAGTATAGTTTTCAGCTTTGCCCCTAATATTATTGACACAAAAGACGTCATTAATTTTAAGTAATGGCATTATTGTCATTTTATAGTTAGAAAAATATAATAATATAATGTTATTTAAACTTTGTGGTTTGGGTCTCATGGCAACTTATATAGGACGGAGAAGTATTATTTAAACAATGAACCGTAATTTTTCATGTTACAGAATGACACTTCTGTTAGGTCCACCATCTTCCGGGAAGACAACTCTTCTGTTGGCTTTGGCAGGAAGGCTTGATTCCAGTTTAAAGGTCAGAATAATTATAAACTTAAGTTTTGTTTTTTTCTTTTTAATTTTCAAAATATTTTTATTTTATAAATTTAGAAAAATGACCTAATTGCTTTTATTAGCTCAAAATGGTTTTTAGTACGTGAATCATCAAGGCCACATATAATCGATAAACAAAGAAAAACTTTATTATTGCAAGAGAAACTCATTTAAAAACTTGTTATAATAACTCTCAATTGATCGACCAGGCCAAGTCTTCTACCCAACCCTTATATTTACAGTTCCAACATACGCGTGTTATACTATAATACAAATAGCTAAACATGATTTATTGCAAAATATTATGAATTTGACATAACTTGTCGTATCATATTCAAACTCTACCGGAAATTTAACTCCAACAAATAAATGCTTGATCAAGTAATGTTTTGAATACGGACCGGACACTGAATCGGTCTTATAAATTTTTACCAGTTGGACTTAGGTGGGACAGAATATATATTTATCAAAGTAATACCATAAAAATTCTAATTTAAACACATATAAGTTCAAAATATTAAGTTATACTACAAACGTCATAATCCAAATAAGTTCTAACGACAAAAATTACCAAAAATCAAAATTTAAACATGTTTTAACGTCAAAATAAAACCAAATTATAAGTTATAAGTTCAAAAGTGATCACGACAAGTATCCAAATCATCATCATTTAGTAAAAATAGTTCATCGTTTAAAACATCAACATATTTACTTTCATCACGTAAAACACAAAAATAAATAGATGTAAACATAAATCCAAGAAAATTAGAACAAAAATATATATATATATTTTCAGACTAACCCGGTTCAACTACGGTCCGCTTTCAAACCTGTTCACAAACACGTATCAAACCGTTTGTAATTGAACCGGGATTCTTAATTAAAAATGCGGTCCAATCGCCATTGGACCGACCGGATTAACAGGATCAAGTAAGCTAATTCAACCCATTCTCATTTTTTAAAAGACTTGTGGTTTTTTTACTCCTAATTAAGTTGCACAAGTAATATAGATAATGTCTAGATTTTAAACATGAGACCTTCAAGTATAAGGTAAAAAAACACTTGAAAAAAACTTGATAGTTTAGATTGTCTAATGTTCTCACTCTGTGAATGTTATTCTTATCATAATAAATAAATAATTATTTGGACACAGGCCGACTTACGGTGAATTATAGATCTTTCATCTTTGTTTGTCGTATTTCTCTCGTATCAAATAATTATTATTTTCAATAACTAGTTAAGTTATAAATTTATAACTAGGTTTAGTCCTGGGTCGCGCGATGCGGCAGCCGGATCATTATTGGTATGTTTTCAATTTATACATTTACCGTGTTTTACGCCAACATAGTTTTTTTTTACTTCGTTACACATGTTAAGAACCTTTTCAACTTTGACACGTGTGTTGCAACGACAATTTCGTTTTACTTAAGCTGAATGATGTGTCGGTCGGTCAAGTTTTAGTTTACATTCTTTTAAATTTGAAATGTGTTGTGTGTTCGCCAACGTCACACGTTCAAACACGCATGTGACTTCGTTAAACTCGTTATGTTCATGACAACAACGTCGTTAGGCATACATAGAAAATAGTGTTATGTCTAGTATGTCATTATGGTCGCGCAATACGTCGGCCGGCTCTTAGATAGTGCATGTCAGTGTCGCCTTATGTTTGTGACATCATAAGACGTGTTACGACGCCTTTTTCACTTTGTAACATTAATATGTTCACTTCATTACAAGCATTATAAACAAACAGTATTATGTATGGGACACAATATAATGAAGTTGACTTAACGTCGAAACAATTAAAGCATGTAGAAAACATGATATATGTGCCATACCCATCAACGCGAAAAGTTAATGATTTCACAAAAAATAATAGTATGCCGCCATACGTTGCGGTGTTGTATTTTGTCGTTCCGGTTTAAAGTCGTTAACATAATATACAAAGTTTATTAAAACAAAAGAAAATAACAAAAAAGAACAAACTCATAAAACACCCTTAAAACACCCTTGTTATGTCAAAGTAATTAAAGAATAGAACTAAATAATAAAAAATGACAGAAAGCAAAAAAAATAAAATTCACAAGTTGTGGTATCGAACCTGCACCGTCAAAAGCATAGAGTAAAGTGGAAAACCACTCAAGCTAGGCTCCATAGCTTACAAAACTTGTAGCTAAATGTATATTACATAATTAGACCCAGATAATGACAAACAGCCTAACCGACCTTTTAAATTAGTAGTTATATAAATATAAATATAATTGGTTTTATTTCTCGTCTTTAATTTTGTTTCTATTAAATAATAATAATGATTTAAATATTTATTCTAATAATTTATTAAAGCTTTAGTCTAATCTATATAATATTTCTAAGTTTTTAGGGGGTTATATTTTGGGGGGAATTTTTTTATAAAAGGAAACTTGGAAGGGAAAACTAAGTAGAGTTTTTCACCATGCATAAGGTGATGAAGATAAATTCTTAAATATAAATATTTATAAATCCTTAAATATAATGATTATAATTTTTATATAAATATTAACACGGGTGTTAAACCTAGTGCTTTATAAGAACATAACATGGTTGAAAAAAAACAAATCAAAATAAAACAAAAATAAAATCTTATTTCTTACACGCTCCGTCTTCTTTATAATTGAAACTATCCTTTGTAACACCCCCTAGCAACTAACACCACCAAAACCTCCTTTAACCATCTTCTGCCCTTCTGCCTTAACCCTAGTCAACTAGACCCCAAAACAAATTAGAAAAATTGAGGTGGTCGTCGTTGATGATGTAGATGGTGGTTAACGGATTTATATGTATACTTAGTTACACCCTTTCAGAATCAGCCTAGTTAGCATTTCATATCGAATAATTTTTCATTCATTTTCACTCATTCTTTCTATAATTAACTTTACTCCTAACTACACAATATCCACCCTTCCACAATCACCCATTAAAAACAAAAACAAAAGAACAAAACCAACACACATAATATATATAATAATTGTAAGCTCCACAAAAACCGTCCTTAGGGTGTCATTGGTGAAGGCCGAGTGACGGACGAGCAGGGTTGCCCAACCCAAACCCTCTGCAAGGTGGAAAGAACATGGGCTATGGGTGGGCTATGAAAGAGTATTGTAAACGGTCTTAGTAAATAATATTTTGATAAAAATTCAAGTTAACTCCATACACTTTTCGTGCTAAATCAGTTTGTATTTGATCTATTTATATATGTATGTAAATATGGCATGTTTGTAGTCAATAACGCTACCCTCAATGGTAATAGTCTGTCCTTCTAAGGATCAGCATCATATCAGTTTTTTACTCACTTTCATTTGTCTTTCCCACAAGCAACTTTTATCCTCAACACTATCTTTCCTACAATCACCTTTATATTTCCAACTTATAAAAAGCATGCACACTATTTAGGTTGAAGGAGATATTACTTATAATGGTCATAAGCTCAATGAATTTGTACCACAAAGGACATCAGCCTATATTAGTCAATATGATGTTCATGTCGGAGAAATGACCGTTAAAGAAACCTTAGATTTCTCAGCAAGATGTCAAGGAGTCGGATCAAGAATAGGTAATAGCCTTTTTTCAATAATGTTGTAATAAAACTTCACATAAACTTGTGCCATGAATAACTTAAATATCATGATATAGAATTGTTGGCGGAGCTGGCAAGAAGAGAGAAGCAAGTAGGGATTTTCCCAGAAGCTGATGTGGATCTTTTTATGAAGGGAACTGCTATAGAAGGAGATGCTAGCAGTTTGATTACTTACTACACTCTTAGAGTAAGATAAAGCTTTCTCAAAATTCATTACTTTCATATTTCTAATATAATTTAATGTTAAATCTGGAATATGTTTGCAAAACAAAAAAAATGATATGTTTGTTCAACGAAAATAGATTTTGGGCTTGGATATATGTCGCGACACTTTTGTTGGTGATGCAATGAGAAAAGGAATATCTGGTGGACAAAAGAAGCGAGTAACTACAGGTTAACTGCTCTCCATATATCTCTATTTATCTATCATTATTTTTCTGGTTTATGCAAGCTTAATACAATTAGCAAATACTTGGTTATGAAATTAAACGTGTTAACCGAAAGACAATGTACTCTACACTGAATAAAGAAGCTATGTAAATTTAAACTAGCGATCGAAGAAACTCAACCTACTTACATAAATACTAAGAAATCTATATATAGTTTCTATAAATTACCGTTTGACACTTAAATTTATAAGTCATGCCAGTTAAGACTTTTTTTTGTATATCTAATAGTTTTCTCAAACTTAAAACAGGAGAGATGCTTGTTGGGCCAGCAAAAACTTTGTTTATGGATGAGATATCCACGGGTCTAGACAGCTCCACCACATTTCAGATAGTGAAATGCTTGCAACAAGTTGTACACCTTACTGAGTCAACAATCTTCATGTCCCTGCTACAGCCTGCTCCAGAGACTTTTGATCTGTTTGATGACATAATATTACTATCAGAAGGACAGATTGTGTATCAAGGACCACGAGACAATGCTCTTGAATTCTTTGAGAGTTGTGGGTTTAAGTGTCCTGAGAGAAAAGGTACACCTGACTTCTTGCAAGAAGTTACCTCTCGAAAGGATCAAGAACAATATTGGGCAGATAGAAGCAAGCCATATGAATATATCCCAGTATGTGAGTTTGTTGAGCGATTTAAGCAATTTCACGTGGGCGAGAAGCTAAACAACGAGCTTTCCATTCCTTATGATAAGAGCCAAAGCCATAAAGCAGCTTTAGTTTTCAAGAAATACACAGTACCCAAAAGAGAGTTGTTTAAGGCCTCATGGAATAAGGAATGGCTATTGATGAAAAGAAACAACTTTATCTATATATTCAAGAGTGTACAATTCTCCATATTAGCCTTTACTGGGATGACTGTGTTTTTTAGGACTAGAATGCATACGAGGAATGAAGAAGACGGTTCAATCTTTATAGGAATACTTGTGTTCAGCTTGATCTTAAACATGTTTAACGGGTTAGCTGAAATTTCTTTTATTATAATAAGGCTTCCAGTCATTTTTAAGCACAGAGACCTTTTGTTCCACCCACCATGGATTTACACACTTCCCACATTCTTGTTACGTGTACCCATTTGTGTATTAGAGAGTACTCTTTGGATGGCCATACTATACTATGGTGTTGGCCTTGCGCCTGAAGTTAGCAGGTATAAAGTATTTTTTATCGGTGCAAGATAGTTATTGGTTTAATTTACTATTAACCACTAACAAAAAGATGATTCATGTTATTGTTCATTTATAGGTTCTTCAAGCACTTTCTATTGGTGTTTATGATCCAAAATGTTGGAGGGGCATATTTTAGGGTTATTGCCGGAGTATGTAGGACAATGAACATTGCAAACACGGGTGGAACCCTGTCGCTTCTCTTCATAGTTGTTTTGGGCGGTTTCTTCATTCCTAGAAGTCAAATTCTTAGTTGGTGGGAGTGGGGATATTGGTTATCACCGTTATCATATGGTTTCAAAGCCTTTGCGATAAATGAGTTCTTTTCACCTAGATGGATGAACAAAATGGTTAGTTATTAGTTCTTAACATAAAAACACAACACTCTTTAAGTATATGTATTTGTTTACTTACATTTGTGTTATTGTTCACAGAGTACAGACAATACGACTAGATTGGGCATAGTAATTCTAGAAAACATGGACATCCCAACTCAAGAAAGTTGGTTTTGGATAGGTTTGGCTTCTCTTGCAGGTTTTGGAGTTCTATTCAACATTCTCTTCACTTTTTCCCTAACGTATTTAGATCGTGAGTTTCTCCTTTAAAAGCCATTAAAGAATATTATCTTAGGTAGTTTAGTAGTAACTAACCTTCACTAGCTTTCAAATTAAATGATCAGCCCTTGGAAAGCCACAAGCAATCATCTCCAAAGAAGCATCCACAAGAACCAATGTGAAAAACGGTACACACCAAAAACCAAGACCCAAAATGATTACAATTAATATAGAAGTTCTGCAACAGTTATTCTTTATTTATACAATTGACATACAAAAGCACATGTTCCATGTAAACATTGTATATGTGTGTATGGCTTTTGTAGATGGGTCTACAGAAAAAGAACTTATAAGAAATCAATCAGACACTTATGCTTCTAAGGCTCCTAAGAAGGGAATGATTTTGCCGTTTACTCCGCTTTCCATGTCGTTTGATAACATGAACTATTTTGTTGATATGCCCCAAGTAAATTCTAATCTTCTTTAACTTATTCCTACTTTAATCTTACACTTAGAAGTATAAATATAAACATAGAATAAGTTAAGATTGTTCGGGAAACTAACATTTTTATTAAACAGGAAATGAGAGAACAAGGGGTGACCGACAATAGGTTGCAATTACTTTGTGAAGTAACTGGTTCATTTAGACCTGGGATTTTAACTTCATTGATGGGAGTTAGCGGAGCTGGTAAAACGACATTGCTGGATGTTTTAGCAGGAAGAAAAACAAGTGGTTATATTGAAGGAGATATACGAATATCCGGATTCCCAAAGAAACAAGAAACGTTTGCAAGAATATCTGGATATTGTGAGCAAACTGATATCCACTCTCCTAGTATCACTGTTTATGAATCTTTGATATACTCAGCTTTCCTTCGCCTCCCAAAAGAAGTTAGTGATGAAGAAAAGATGGTACACACAATAACACAATCAACTTTTGTTAAACAAAATGCAAAGAAATTATGATGTGCTAATTTATATCTTGTTATTAATTACTTTTCAGATTTTTGTACGAGAAGTTATGGAGCTTGTTGAACTAGACAATCTTAAGAATGCAATAGTGGGACTTCCAGGAGTCAATGGTTTGTCAACAGAACAAAGAAAGAGGCTAACGATTGCTGTAGAGCTTGTTGCTAATCCTTCAATAATTTTTATGGATGAACCGACTTCTGGGCTTGATGCAAGAGCAGCGGCCATTGTAATGAGGACTGTGCGAAATACTGTTGACACGGGGCGAACTGTTGTTTGCACCATCCACCAACCTAGCATTGATATCTTTGAATCCTTTGATGAGTTGCTACTATTAAAAAGAGGTGGGCAAGTGATTTATTCAGGGCCACTAGGCAGGAATTCCAAAAATATTATAGACTATTTTGAGGTATATTACAAGCATAACTAAAGCAATACAATGTTTAGTTTGATTCATACTAAGGTATTCTTAAACCAATTTTCATACAATTAGGAAATTCCCGGGGTTTCAAAGATGCCAGAAAAATACAATCCGGCTACATGGATGCTAGAAGTAACTTCCACTATTGTAGAGAGTCGGATTGGGATTGATTTTGCTGAGTACTTTAAATCATCAGAGTTGTATCAGTAAGTTTTCCTTATTATAATTATGAAGTAACAAAAGTCATCTAAATATTATAATTTGAAATGATACATGTGTGCGTGTATGTATGTATGTATGAACCATAGAAGGAACAAGGATTTGGTGCTGCAGTTGCGCACGCCTCCTCCTGGAGCAACAGATCTTCATTTTACGACGCAATATTCACAACCTTTTTTGGGACAATTCAAGTCTTGTATATGGAAGATGTGGTGGAGTTATTGGAGAAATCCGGATTATAACCTTGTACGTAACATCTTCACGTTGATTGCATCAGTATTGATTGGGATAACATTCTGGAAGATTGGTGAAAAAAGGTTATTCTAAAACTGATCATATCATTATAATACTAACTTTGACGATCTTAATTCTTATATATGGAAACGTTTCCCCTGATACATGATTTAATATACGTATGCAGAGAAAATAGCAACAATTTGACTACGATTGTCGGAGCCTTATACGCTGGAGTATTCTTTGTTGGTATGAATAATTGCCAAACAGTGCAGCCTGTAGTAGCTTCAGAAAGAACAGTCTTTTATCGAGAAAGAGCGGCCGGGATGTACTCAACATTACCATATGCCTTGGCACAGGTGAAATTTTGAATAAATGGTTACATGATTAATTTGCGGTTGGTTATAACTCAGCTTTTTAAGTAACAAACGGGGATTCAATATTCATTCAGGTGGTTGTAGAGATACCATACGTATTTGTTCAAACAATATATTACACTTTCATAGTGTATGCCATGATGTCATTCGAGTGGTCTACAACAAAATTTCTTTGGTTCTTTTTCATCAACTTCATGTCATTCTTATATTTTACATACTATGGATTGATGACCGTTTCCATCACACCAAACGAGCAAACAGCAGCCGTATTAGCAGTCTTATTCTACGGGCTCTTTAATTTCTTTTCAGGGTTTTTCATCCCAAGACCCGTAAGTCTTTCATCAAACACAAATTCTATTTTATTTTTTCGTTGTATAAACTTAACACGTTTTTGAATTTCAGAGAATTCCAAAATGGTGGGTATGGTATTATTGGATATGTCCGATAGCGTGGAGTGTTTATGGGTTCATCGTTTCACAATACCATGATGCTGAGGACACGATCAAAGTGCCTGGGATGTCATACGACCCGCCCATGAATTGGTATATAACCGAACACTTTGGTTTTAGATTAGATTTCATGGGTCCTGTAGCTGTAGTTCTAGTTAGTTTTTGTGTTTTATTTGCTTTCATATATGCCTTTTGTCTAAGGACCCTCAATTTCCAAGTAAGGTAAACATGCATCACATACTTTTTAGGTAGAAAAATGTGGTCTTTCATACTTTATTTGAAACTTGTTGATTTTGCTGTATTGTTTTGTTGCGTTAACTAATCATGGATGTTTTGTGTATGTAATTCATTGGTTTTCTTGGTTATTTATTATAGTAAATGTACTATTTACGTTATGTTAATTTAGTGCTATTAATTTATGTTTTCTTTTTTTTCAACTTTGGAGTTTTAGTTTTCTGTCCATAAATCTCGTGCCATTTACATGCTTATTGGTTTATTTACTACTTTTAGAAGTTTAAATTTCGACACTCGAACGGCAACTCATTATCAAAGTTTTGTGTGTGTGTGTGACACTACCCTACATGACTGAAAAACGACAACTTGAAACAAAAGAGCGGAAACGCCCTAAACTAATCACATCGTCATATCATATATCAATACGATAGACTGTATTCGATACCCTAGGCAAAACTAAATAAATAAAAACTATATCCTGGATTTAAAAGAGAGGTTGCTGGACTGAAACCCAACAGTGAAAAAGCCACAAGCAACAAGAGCCTGTTCTCTTTTGGCCCACTAACAAACGGGCTTCAGTTGCAAGAAAAAGATAGCCATGAGCCCATGAGGCCCAACCAAAATAAATTACTTTTTGTTAGGTGTGACTTGTTGTCTTGTTGCGTCTTATTTATCTAAAGATAACTTTATAAAAACATAACCAAGTTTTGATTTTGTTTTAATTGTTTTGTTTTAATTAGGTAGCTTATATTTAACTTTTATTTCAATTAACTTATTTTAATATCTTATTTATCACCACTCTCACTTTCCAAAACTTCATTGCTATATATTCAAAATTTTTATTATAACCAAGTAACCAATGAAAAGGTGGGTGGGGGTGTGGGTAAAAGGGGGGGGGGGGGGGTGTTGTTAAATAAGATTTGAAAAATGCATGGATACAAATGGTTAAGACTAACAAAAAAAACCTAAATGAGATAAATGAGAATTTACTCTATATATGACTTGAGAAAAATGAATGCAATAAAATTAACCAGAAAATTTAAAAGGATGTAAATGAGAATTTACTCTATACATGACTCGAGAAAAATGAATGCACTTAATTCTAAAAATGAAACTAGAAATGATTATGTTCTTGTTAGTCTTAACCATTAGTAGGATCAGTCAAAGTTTGGAAGTGAGGTTTGATTTATCACCCCGTCAAAAAGCAGTGGTTTCATGTCTCCAAGCTCCTCGGGCTCAAGATTTTTTGACTGTCATCCCCATTGAAGGACTAGGGCAACATATGTCACCTTTGGAATACCGTGCTATCCTTAAGTATCGGTTAATGATTCCTTTGTTCCCGATTGATGAGCCTTGTCCCGTTTGCCGCAAGGTTTGTTTGGATGCTTTTGGTGATCATGCAGTCCATTGCAAGGAGTTACCCGGCTTCAAATACAGACACGATTTGGTTAGGGATGTCCTATGTGATATCCTTAAGCGAGCAGGGGTTTCAGCTAAAAAGGAGGCCCCTGTGAACTTTTTGACAGATCCGCTTGAGGGTAGGTCTACCTTAAGGCCGGCTGATATTCTAGTGTTTGGTTGGAAAGGGGGAAAACATGCCTGTCTGGACCTTACAGGAGTGTCCCCCTTGGTTGCGCTCAGGGACACTGGATTTGTTGCTCGACAAGCGGCATCAAAGGCGGAATCATGCAAGATTGCTAAACATGAGAAAGCATGTTTGGAAAATCAACATGTTTTTATTCCATTAGCCTTTGATACGTTTGGTTTCCTAGCCACTGAGGCAGTGAACTTCTTGAATAGGGTTCAACGGGTCATTCATAGCAATGTTTCGACCCCTAAGGGCCAAGGTTTTGTATTCAGTAGGCTAGGTTTTGCTATTCAAAAGGGGGTGGCGGCGCAACTTATTGCCCGTCTACCTGCTACCTTATTGTAAATTCATTTGGTGTTTAATCTAAGAAATTAAGATGGTCAAAAAAAAAAAAAAAGTAAAAAATGACTCAAACAAGTATGTAATTGTTATCGGGGCAATAATAGCCGTGCACAAAATAACCGGTTCCGAAACCGACCCGGTGTACCCGAACCGGAACCGGAACCGGTCATACCCGAACCGTAGGGTACACATGGGTTCCGGTTTCTCCAAGAAAGTGGAACCGAACCGGAACCGCTGGAACCGGTTCCACCTCAACCCGGTCAAAATCGGACCCGAACCTACCCGGAACCGAAAAAAACCTGGCTAAACCGGTCAAAACCCGGTCAAATACCCGATCATACCCAGAACCGAACCCGACCCTACCCGGTTCTTAACTTTGTTGACCAAAACCAGAACCGATTCCTACCTGGAACAAGTTCTTAAAAAAACCCGGTTTGTGCACGGCTAGGCAATAACACTCTATTAGCTAGGTTGAACTTATAATACTAAATTTATTGATGAATAACATGTTTTCTTTAAAGCTTAAAATCATCACATGGGTATTATAGGGTTTAAACTCACAAACATGTAATTGAAAAATACATGACTAGTTTACCATGAAACCATCCCATTGAGTACACATGTCATATATATTATTAGGGGAAAGTGAATATGAGGCTGTAACACATCTAAGCTTACATGCGAAACACTCTAAAACTACGTAGTTTTGTTTAAATCAACATCAAAACTACAATTTCAATTAGTTTAGTTCAAATGATATCTCCTAAATTCAACATCAAAACTACAATTTTAAAAGTAATGCATGATTTTCGAATAGTCTTCTTTGTTCGATCTATTCAAATCACATATTGACTTATATCACCAGTTTAAAATAATAAAATTTACTACATTCTCTTGATCCTATATGAATTTCCTTTCGGTTGGTTAAATACATTTTTTAAATGCAATGATTCATTTTGAATCAATAGATTACAGCATATATGTTGAAATATAGTATGCATATTATAATCGTAATTGTGAACCTAATAGACGAGAAAGATACGTGATAATAAGGGAGTAATCTAATAGAGTTAAGGAATTCTAGTTAAATCTAATGAATCTATTGGCTGAAACTACGTAGTTTTGATGTTGATTTATACAAAACTACGTAGTTTTAGAGTGTTTCGCATGTAAGCTTAGATGCGTTACAGCCTCATATTCACTTTCCCCATATTATTATTATTATTAAGTTTAAAATGTTAAATATGGTATATACTCTTTTTACCGGTATTGAAAACATAATTGATAATGACAAGAGCCATTGAATCAGGACCCAACATGCTACCCATCTCGTATAATTCGTAAAACATGTGGAAGTTTTTAATACTCCAATGACTGTGACTGTAGTGTGTGATAGAACAACAAATTATTAGGCCTTGGACCTACGCACGCACTTAATTTTGTCCAAAATCTTTTGAGGATGAGGGAATTTGTGGCACACACTTATACAATGTGCTGCACATTTTATATTTTGAAATAAACTACTAATAAAAGATGTGGAAATATGTGGCTAAACACTAACCACATAAATCCACTCGCTCAATGAGTTGTCACTTACATCTGGTCTATTGATATTTGTCGGTGTTTGATGAAAAGCTTGGTGGATTTAAGGTCAAAAGTTTAAATGTCATGAGCTGGTCGTTTCCTCCTGGAACATGATGACATCCGGATGTCAAACTAATGATTGACGGCTGGAATCATGTCTGAGATATGGACATATTTGGACTATGAAGAGACAAGCCGCTGAACTCGATCAAATTGCAATTGGTGTTAGAAAAAAAGTTCCTTGGCGAGTTGATAGTATCGAAATACAAGCCAAGAGTTACCTAAACACCAACTCATATGAATTTTGACAGCATAAAACGCTAAGTTCTTATTCATGGTGTCGAATCCACCAAATAATATATATATAGTAAACCTACGAGTATATCAAAGTAAGGTTTATGTTCTTAGGGATACAACTCAAGTATTTTATGCCAAAACGTTTTAAATGCAATTACGATTATTAAAAATTAGGGGTTTTGATTTAGATTAATTGACTAAAGTAATAAAGTGAAAAACAAAATTATTATAGAAAGTAAAAACTACAAACATATAGAACACTTTTTGTTATATCATTAGTTAAAGACAAAAAGTGAAGTTTCATATATTCCTAATGGACCAAGAGTGTAATTTACTCTTAAGTTTATAAAGAGCATATAATATATTTAAAAGCTAGTAAAATGCCCTATCTATTCCCACACATTTTGCTTCTATCCTCAACCCCCCCCCCCCCCCACACAACCTAACGTCGTGCATAGGACTATGCACGACACATAAGGCCATCCGACACATTAAATAACCTCATACTGATGAGTAATAACCTATGGTCAATACCTATGCGCAACATATGGCATTCAAAGAAACTATATATGCAACGCATAGGCCTATGCGCAACATCATGTATCATTTTTTTAACATACATTTTTATTAAAAAGAATTGTTTTTTGAGTTGTTTAGTGTTAGTGTTTGGGTTGTTTTTTTTACTTTTATAAAAATATACATGTTTTTTGTATTTTTTTGTTAAAGAGTTTTAGTTTTTAATTTCAAAGAAACATTAACTATCCAATATAAATCATTAACTATATATGTTGTGAAACAAACATTCAAAAAATAAATAAAAGTTCAACTACATCAATAAAAATTTAACTAATACAAGCATTCGAATCAAACATTATACATAAATGTTCAATGCCTTTTTTAATTAAAATGTGTGTTAAAAAATTGTTATATAAGAATAAAGGGTTTGTATGAATGTTATATGCTACGTATAGTTCTATGTGAGATGTTTGAAGATTGTTTGAAATAAATGGGTGTGACTGTGTGAGAATAAGATGACTATGTTAAAAAATAAAATTTTAAAAGAAAAATTCAAAAGTTCAAAAGTTACATCAAGCACTTAATAATTTAAAGGGGTCAATAATTGTGCACTTTTCTGCCAATCAAGCATATTAATTTCGATTTGCACCCTATCTACATGCATGTGCCTAAAAAGTAAAAAGTGCTACCCTTTTTTACTATTTTTGGCCGTGTGTATACTGCTAGTGCATGTTCTTATTTAGTTTTGTAAAAACCACGTTATTAACTTCGGTGTTGTTTTGGTGGGACTGGTGGATTGGGCCAGATCCTTTAAAAGATTTGTTCCCTGACTTGTTTTTGTTAGGAAAAAACAAAATGTGCAAAGTATCCGAAAAAAGAGTGATGCAGGTTGAGAGAAATGATTGGCGTTGGGAATGGGTTCGGTCTCCATCTTTAAGAGCCGAAACGATGCAGTTTCAGCATTGCTTCCAGCTACTGCAGGGCTTTGTGGCCTCGGGTGATTCAGACAAGTGGAGTTGGGAAGCAAATGAGGAGGGTTGTACTCGGTCAAAAGTCTTAGACATGTGTTGAAACTAAACAGAGTGCCGGTTGATCTAAATCCGATTACATGGTCTAATTGGATACCGTTGAAAGTGAGATGTTTTGGTTGGAAGGCGAGGTTAAATAAAATTCCGGCTAAAACGGCTCTTGCGAGGCGTGGTGTTCAAGTGGGGTCGGAAGAATGCTCGATGTGTTTTAATCATTTAGAGACTCCAGATCATGCGTTAGTTCATTGTTTTTTTGCCACAAAGGTTTGGGAAAGAATTTTTAAATGGTGTGGTTGGAGTGGAGCCATGGGAGAGACGACTAGAGACAGAATCGATTGTCACACAAACTTAAGCGGTTCGGAAATGTTAAAAGAAAAGGTGGCTACTATTCTTTTGGCAACAGTGTGGTTCATCTGGCTCGCTAGAAATGACCTCATATTCAACTCTATTCCGTTAAATGTGGATGGAGTCATGGAGAAGATTAAAGTACATTCTTATTTATGGCTTAAATATAGGGCGAATAGATTGAGTATTATGTGGCACAGGTGGTTTGACAATCCTATGTTGTAATATTGGTTGCCTTGTTTGTTTCTTTGATCCTAGCTTCTTGCTAGTGGCTTTTCGTTTTGTTAAATAAAAATTGCCGTTCAAAAAAAAAACTTGGGGTTAGCACTTTTTAGTTTTGTAAAAACCACGTTATTAATATGGGTTAAAAATTAATGTAACTATGTCAAAATTGGGGTTACTTTAAAAAACTACATTTAGCGACGACATGCTCTAATAGCTAAAAGTTCATATTTAAGTCGGAGGTAAAATGCCAATATATCAAACTTGAAGGGTCACGTAGGACAAGAAATTATTAGTAATATATATTATATAAATGATAAGAAACAAATATTACAAATTAATAGTACGTGTAGTATATAAATGATATAAGAAAATAATTATAAATTAGATTAAAAAAATCTTAATTTTTATTTGTTTTTATAAAAAAAAATCTCAACTAAGAAAATTCTTGTTAGAGGTCCCAACTTTCAAACGTATTTTTTTAGAGAGCCCTGTTAAAAATACTTAACGCTGTTAAGTTTTTTTCGAATTTGAAACTAATGTTTTAGGCTTTTGATCGGGCGGAGGATATGAATCAATTGTTCTAAAAGTTAATTCGAATGAGTATTCCAAATGATCAAACGACGCTTCAATTGATGTAACATTTAATGTATCGTCAAACCGTTTAATCGTTTGGATCACTGGTTTGAGGTAAATTTTACATTATCCCATTCATATCCTTCTCCGATGAAAAACCTTAAAACATTAATTTCAAATTCGAAAAAAACTTAACGGTGTTAAGTATTTTTTTAACCGATGCTTTTTAAAAAAAATATATTTAAAAGTTGGGATCTCTAGCAAAATTTTCTCTGTATGAATTATTTCTGAACAACATATGAAAGTTAAGATTTTTTAACTCTAATTTTTCAAATTAAAAAAGGTTGTTAGTTTTGATCTTACATGGTGACTTTATATTATAAAATTTAGTCGTAAAAAATTCTAAATGTATGTGTAGTAAATCTATACAAGATTACAAGATATAAAAAAAATTGTTGCGCCTTTTTCGAAATGAATTAATTTTAAAGATTTGTGGGCCAAAAAATTTGAACACCTATAAGTTGTTTCCTCACCCACCTTTTCGATGGACGGGTCGACACACCTGTAATTTATTTCGGTAACCAATTGTTTATTACTTTTTTTTTCTCGAAAATGACGTAAAGATTAAGGCTGGCTATAGAACATTTCAAGCAAGTAGATTTAACATCGTAAACGAAATTGCTTAAAATAATTACAATCATAATCTTAATTCATCCTTGCATGTTCTAAGATCACCACTAGCATAAATTTAGGAACATATATAACCAATGAGTGAACTTAATTGATATTTTAAAAACAATAAAACAAGCATACAACAACTCATACCGGCCATGAACTAAATTACCAAAAGAATTGTCGTTGTCATTTTTAAAGTGCGTTTGTCATTTTTAATTTTATTATCTTTTTTTGTTTGACTAGCTTGTTCAAATATAAATATATAATTAACCTATATGCCAATATAATGATATATAATCCAATGATGCTAAATTTAATTTATTCAATGTGGTTAACTCAATTCATGTTTTCAGTCTTTCGGACGTAGAGTTTTTTTTTTATTTTATTTATCAAACTAAATTTCATTGAAATACAATTGTGGTACCCTCTTAGTTATTTAATCGTATCGAGATAAATTTGAAAGTAATTTTGTTAACGCCACCACACACGTTTAGACCATATATAGGAGTCAAATCGGATCGATCGATATTAATTAGAAAATAATTTTGTGAATCTTAACTTTCTTTGAATAAGCTAGCTAAACATAAAAAGTGTTGTACTGTACCCGGTTAGTTATTTTATATTTCTTTGAATAATAAAGCAGCCATGTATGTACGTATAATAAGAGCCATGTGACATGTCTCCTTGTTTGTTTCTAAAGTCCCATCATGTGAGTGTCTTCATAAATTAACTGCAAGTGGTACGTTCCCATCAACATGAGACTATTTTTTTCAAACAATGTGTATTATCAATTTATAACCATCATATTATTATTACTTCATTAATAACAAAATAATGCCGTTTGCAATTTCTGACTCATGTAGAACTTGATAACAAATAAAATAGCATATATCCTCTAGTAATATAAACTAGACGACAACATGGTAGCAGTTAATATGATAGAATTATGTGTAGAAAATACTATTTACACTAATACTAGCTAAACTCATTTACATATAGAAAATTAATTATAGAAGAACAAACATAATATATGTTACAAGTTACAATATATATTATATTATCTTGTTGTGAAGATAAATATATATAGCTTTAGGTAGCAGTAGATTTTGCTTCTTTTGTGAGAGCTTCATCGATATATATACATGGACAAATGGAACAAATGTTGGCAAAGAAATATTGTGTTTTTGTTAAAAAGTACATTTTTGGCAGTGTCAAAAATATATGTACGTACCTGCTGAATCTCATAAAGCCTAATTAACACAAGAATTTTAAATAATTTTTCTATATTTCAAATGTTGATAAAAATAAGGGAAAACTTCACTACTAAAAGGTAATCAACTTTCATAAGTGTCCTAATTAAATTAAACTTTTATGTTCTAATTTAATACCTTAACTTTTATTTAACATGTTATTATCATACCTTTTACTTGTTTAACAGGTAAACTTTATATTAAGTCACTCTTATAAAAAATTTTGTTATTGAAATCTTGTTACATGGATTTAAATTTCAATAAAACTTCATATCCGTATGGTTCATGTATAGGTTTGATTAAAAACCTTGCCAATCAAACAAAAACCAAACATATAACCTGATCGAATGAAAAAGGGTTATTGGATTTTAATAATCCGAACTTTTGTATATTGGCCGATATTAATCCCAACTTTAAAAATTGCCTGTGTCAATCCCAACTTGTAACTTATTTTCCAACAATGATCCTCCGTTAAGATTAACTTAACACCGTTAAATTTTTTTCGAATTTTTGACCGAGGCTTTAGAGCTATTGATCGGGAGGACGATAGGAGTCTATTCATGTAAAAATTACCTTGAGCCGACTCTCCAAATAACCAAACGACCTTCAATCGGGTCTATAAACCTAACGGTGCTTAAATCGCATGTTAAAATTTCTTCGTTTGGAGCATCGACTCAAGTTAAGTTTTACATAATTAGACTCGTATCGTCCTTCCGATCAAAAGCCCTAAAGCCTCGGTCAAAAATTCGAAAAAAGTTTAACGGTGTTAAGTTAACTTTAATGGAGGATCATTGTAGGAAAATAAGTTACAAGTTGGGATTAACACAGGCAATTTTTGAAGTTGGGATTAATATCGGTCAATATACAAAAGTTTGGATTATTAAAATCCAATAACCCAATGAAAAAAACAAAACATACAAAACCAAGAACACTAAAATATCAAAAAGTTATGGTGTTGTTTGATAGTTACATGCAAATCAAATTAAACATAAATAAATTACACTACGTATCAAATCAAAAAACTACATCATCGATCATCAAAATAACACACAAAAACGTAATGTTGTTCAATTAAAAAACTAGACCTACTGCAATCGTTGCGATAGAATCTTCGATGTCGATCACTCCTACAAACTTTAAAGCTTCAATCCTACAATAAACGTGGAACTTGCCTCCAGATAAAAAAACCCACTAACGTTTTATTAATATAAAGTTTACCTGTTGAACAAGTAAAAGGTATGATAATAACATGTTAAATAAAAGTTTTGGTACTATATTAAAACATAAAAAGTTTGGGGTATTTAATTGAGACGCTTATAAAAGTTGGTTACCTTTTAGTGGAGTTTTCTCTTAAAATAATTGTAAATTTAATTACCAAAGCTGTATTTAAGCTTAAATGGTTAAAGTTAAAATTAAATATATTAAACCTAATTCGGTTATGTAAAAATTTATAGCGTTATTGTATTTTATTACGTACTCTCAGTTATTAAATATTGATTGTTTTTCCCCCAACTAACAAAGTTGTGGGACAAACTACGTTGAAAAAAAATCATACAAAGTTGCTAAACATGAGAAAGTTTGTGTAAAGAATCAATACATGTAAAACTCTTTTTGATTTCGATACATTTGGTTTTCTAGCACTCCGAACAAGGTTCAAGGAATCATTACTATTAATTTTTCAACCCCACCTCTGACCGTGTTTGACTTAATCTTTCTTAGTTTTCGTATGGAAGTTCAATTGAATGGGTAGAGATTTTTGGGCAGGCGGTCGTAATTCCAGAGAAATTTTAGATTTAATTTAGTATGATCCCGAGTCATAACTAGGGGTGTTCATCGGTTTGGTTTGCGGGTTATTCAGTTTGAAATTTTTTTAGCTTGAAACCACAATCCGAACCGAACTTAATTCATGGAACCTAATTTAAGCCGAAAACCACTTTCTAATTCGGATTGAAGCTAACAAACCGAATTAGCCAAAAAATACTTTAAGAAATATTTTTTTTCTTCATAAACTACATTCAGTTTATCATTGAACTCTCAAAATAATCGATCTAGGATAATCAATATCATAAAAATATACAAGGTAAAGTTAATGATTTATGATCTATATATGAGTTATCGGTTATTGAAATAAATGAATTGAGTCAGCTATAAAATACAAATTAAAATATTGCTATCACCCAATTTGATTTTTTTTACTCAAACCTAATTTTAAGTATTGAAACCTAAACCTAACCAAAAACCTAATATTTAATTTGATTTGGTTTTAAATGGTTTCGGTTTAAGCTCGGTTAGGTTGTCATCACGGATTCAAAACAAGTAGTGTTGCTATAGTAAGATACTAAGACCTAAGTTGGTTTGGGTTTATGGATGTTCTTTTGCCTAAGAGATCTAGGGGTACTTCTAAGAAGCAAGAAGCATCATTAGTCTCATCACACTAGCATGTGCAAGTAGATCAATTGACTGTCGATCTGAGATTTCTGACTTAATTTATCTCTCTTATGTATCGGTTGATGTTATAAACTTCTACTCACTAGAACAGAGACAGTTGCAACACCCATTATGTAAACAGATAAAAATATATATGAAACATATACTTTAAAAATATTGTCATACGAGTAAACAACGATTAAAATAGCTATTAGAAATATGTGGTATTTAAATGAGCATTTATTACTATCCGAGACTATCTAATAATATAAAATATATTATAATTGAAGTTGTTTCGTTTTTTAAAAAATGTAATTGACACTTACAAAAATAAAATGAGTTCGTCTCATTGGTATATATTTGGTTTCATAATAGGGTATATTTATAAATAGTATAAGAGTAAAATTATATTTGAGGTAAATTAATATTAATAGTTAAATATAATATAATATCTTAGCTTACCTGAAAGTTGTGTGTTAGTATTATATTTTTTTTTCTGCGACTTGCATGAATTGTGATGAACGTAATTCCCGTTACATGAGGATTCCTAAACCAAGTTAAGCAATCAGGCACGTTGTCTTAATCGGGTCCACGTGATGCATTTAACTTGACATGATGCTCACTGGAAAACCCCCCACAGAGGCGTAGCAATCGTTAACAAGGATTGAACTCTTGTCTGTGGGTAAAACATGTTTCTCTCACCAAAATTAACTAGATCATTGACTGGTATACTGAAAAATAAGATTTGTAAGAGTTGAACCTGAAACATTTGGTAGTTGGTACAAGTAACAACCTTACCGCCGCACCTAAATTCCTATTTTAATATTATATAATACATATGTCTTTAAATTGGAAATGTTGCATACATGCATGAACATAAAACGATTTCGACGGTCGGTTGAACATCTCTATAAATATGAATTGCTATATATATTTACTTTTTAACCTTCACTTCACTCAGGTTAGTTTCTATATTTGAAGTTTTATAACTAATTTTTATTAGACATAAGTATAACATTAGGGGTAGAGTTAAGGGTCATAATTAGGGTAGATGTTGAATAATTTGACCCTAACTAATACCATACTTCTTATATGACTAGCATTTAAGATTGTCATGGTTTAGTTCTGATCATAAAATAAAGTTTGGGCTAGTATAATGATTAGCTATAAAGCAAATGTGAGTTTTATGAACTTTTTTTTAATGTGAGCATGCTTGTCCTAAACGGTAATAATACATGACTGTTGTACTTGAGCATACATTACACGTGTATATTGGAGACCCTTATAAGTTTTGTTACAACGGAATTGTCAGTACTACATTGGTCATGTGTTGACGCATGTGGAGTAGTGGGCAATGATTGCATTGGGATTTAAAACATTGGCTCATGTGTTGGGCGGCTGTGGTGTTGTTATGTTATAATGACATGGGAGAGTACAAGTCATTATTGTAATAACGTGATTTACAGTTTGTGTATATTCATAAACTCACCAGCAATAGCTGGCGTGTCTTTTAAGTATGTGTCACAAGTAACGATGGCTAGTTCTTGTACATGTTGACTATCCTAGACCTATGTGGTCGGGTGGAATTTTGTTTATCAGGCTAGGAATAGTCTGATTAAGTTTTATGCTTTTAAAGTTTCAACTTTCGCACCACATAGTTTATGTTAATAAAATAAGAACTCTACTTGTAAGTTGATACGATCAATTGTGCGTTTGACATCCTTATAAGATATTCGGATGTGATGTCACAACATTGTTGGATGTTTTAAAGCTCCATAAAGCCCTAAGTGAGCATTTAGGAATTTATCAAATTTACAACTTTTTATGAGATAAACAAAAATTGTCTCTCATTAAATCTCACTTAATACTATGGTCTCACATTATGAAATAAGTAAAATAATGAATAGCATAAAGTATATTTTTTTTATTTTACACAGTTACATCGATTTATAGTAAAACTGAAATAAATTACACCGGTGTAAGCTACACTACACTGTACATATACACATACATAAAAGAAGATAATGTTATTTTATTGTAATGACGTTATTTGAAAAATAAAAGTTAATTATTTTGATTGATTTGACGCTAAAAAATACTCAACATTAGAACCCTCCCTAGAGTATTCCTAGAGTATATATTTGGAAAACATAAATAATAAACGGTACAGAAGACAAATAAAGATAATAGAACTGAGTAACAGAGAATAAAGAAAAGAAGAAACAGTAAAAGAATTATGACCTTAGTACAAGTAGTAAAAGTGAGAATAAAGAAACGCCCAGGCTATTTACACCGCATGTTTTTGACAAAAAACCGTCTTATACGCTGCGTATAGGGCTATACACCGCGTATATGGTACGATGGCAGGTATGTCAGTACGATTTACAGACCAATACGCCGCGTATAGCCCTATATGGGGCGTATTGAGTACAGACCAATACGCCGCGTATAGCCCTATATGGGGCGTATTGGATATTTTTTTTTTTTTTTAACATCGAAACGAATAAAGCCCGGCTACCCGATGAGATTAAATTTGTTAAATTTTTTTCAAACATTTATTAAAAAGTATAATTATAGATTAAGGATTTGGAAAAATAATCCAACCTTTTTTAAAAATGATCCAACATTTTTTAAAAAAGTTGGATCATTTTCCAAATCCTTAATCTATAGTTATACTTTTTAATAAATGTTTGAAAAAAATTTAACAAATTGACCCCACCGGGTAGCCGGGCTTTATTCGTTTCGATGTTAAAAAAAAAAAAAAAAAAAAAAATCCAATACGCCCCATATAGGGCTATACGCGGCATATTGAAGTACTCAATACGCCTCATATAGGGCTATACGCGGCGTATTGGTCTGTACATCGTACTGACATACCTGCTATCGTACCATATACGCGGCATATAGCCCTATACGCGGCGTATAAGACGGTTTTTTGTTTTTTTTCCCCGGTGTAAATAGCATTTCCCTAAAGAAAAGATCGAAAAGAAATGTGATCACAATCCCTATGGATTCCTTTTAAAATTACAATGCTAAAAAAATGGTGGGGTTTATGATATATTTTTAACAAATAATAAAAATAAACAAAGCCCTAAATATCCCATAATTTCTCACAAAACAGCAACAATTTATCATTATTTTATTGCAATCTAAAAAGTATAACTAAGTTATAAAAAACTAGTTTTGTGGCTAAGTTGCCACAAATATTACGACAACCAAGTGTTGGAACAAATTTGTAGCTAAAGTTGTCGCATTATTGTCAAAAATACATTTGTTACGGAGCTTTTTCCTACAGCAAAATTTTTTAGAAAGTGTCGGTACATTCGTTTGACGAAAATATTTGTTTGTCTTAAAATTTGCATTTTTTTAATGGGTTATTGGATTTTAATAATCCGAACTTTAATGAATTGGCCGATATTAATCCCAACTTTAAAAATTCCCTGTGACAGTCCCAACTTGTAAATTATTTTCCTCCATCGAACCTTTTATAAGTGTGACACAAAAATGGTCGGGTAAGGTTTTAATGAGACACAAAAATAGTCTGGTAGGTTTTTTGAGTATCCGTTATAAAAGGCTCGATGGAGGAAAATAAATTACAAGTTGGGACTGTCAGAGGGAATTTTTCAAGTTAGGATTAATATCGGCCAATTCATTAAAGTTTGGATTATTAAAATCCAATAACCTTTTTTTAATAGAGTAAAAAAACTCACCAAGAGATATTAAGGTATTCTTATATAATATAGCAAAACAAAAAAATCCTATGTGGCATCCTTTCATGGCTTTTAGCTTATGTGGCATTATTTGAGAAATTATATCACAATAATGATTTTTTTATTTAAAATATGCATATAAAATTTATTATAATAAAACTAATTACATTTTTGGTCCCCTAATATTTTGGAGAATTCTAAAAAATTTAAGAGTATTTATATTTTTAACCCTTTACTACAAGGGGTGTACGTGAGTCGGTTTATATTTGATAGGGTTTAAAAATGAAACTTATGGATAAAGTTAATAATAACATACAATTAAAGACCTCAGTGTTTTATAAATATACATAACATTTTTATATGATTTTTTTAAAAAAAATTACACCATAAAACTAATCACTTTATTCTCTTTAATTTGAGTATAATATTGCTATACTAAAAATCTAATTTTTAAAAATATATCATGTGTTCCGTTTTATCACGGTTTTGTCTCAAAACTAAATGGAACAATATTCATGAACATCCTTAAAAGCATCACTTGAATTGTGTTCTGAGCGTAGCGCGGGCACTAAACTAGTAAGTTATAATCACTTTTAAAAAAACATAAAATAATTATGACCTTTCGACTTGCATGATCAGAATATTGTCCCGGATCCCGAATCTCGTTATTCAATAAATAAGTTAAACACATCTGCAACTCATGTAAGTTAAAATTTGATCCAGTGGCCGGGCGGATAAGTTAAGTTCGATCGAGACTAAAAAAAAGTTACATGATCGATCAAGCAACAATTTCACGCTGCTAGCACATCAAGTTTGACCGCAATAAAATTGTCAACATGTGTGTAATATAATATGCATGGCAAATTAATTAAGGAATAATTATTATAATTTACATAATACAATTCCATTTGTACATATCGACAGTTTATAGTATTTGTCGTTCACTAACGCACCCATATGCAAGACGATAATATATTCTACACATGCAAAAGCCGGTCCCAGCGTCAACAATGATAATTTGAAGATGCGTTGAATCGAATTTAAATCATCTATAAGTAAAGCTCCTGCATCACTCTATTTCTGAGTTTAATTTACATCCATCGATCGATCGATCGAAAATGGAAGGAGAACCGAAGATGAGTTTTAGCCGAAGTGTGGGGAGAAGCATAGGCAGAAATTTAAGCAGAGCCGCGGGGAGTTGGCGGATGGAAGATGTGTTTACTCCTGGAGGTGGTGGTAGTCATGACGGACGAAGGAGTCGTCACTCGATGGAAGACGAAGAGGCCTTGCGATGGGCTGCTTTGGAGAAACTGCCGACGTATAATCGATTAAGAACTACAATCTTTAAGTCTTATGCTCCAGCGGATCAACAGCAAATGCCTACTGAACAGATGTTGCTAGATGTCCGAGATCTTGATCCGCAGGCTCGTCAAACCTTTATTGATAACATTTTCAAAGTTGCTGAAGAAGATAACGAAATTTTTTTGAGGAAGTTCAAAGATCGCGTTGACAAGTAAGTTTTTGATGGAGAAAATAATAATCACTTGTCAATTTCTTGATTTGTTTTTTGTTATTTGGCTACAAGATCTAATTATTCCCATAATTAATTAGGTCCAGGACCATTAGTTTACGTACATGCATGGCTTTCTAAGTCATGTTGTAATTATCTTAAGTCATGAATGATGAAACTAATGAATACATATTATTTTGTTAAACAATATCAGAGTTGGAATAACCCTTCCAACGGTAGAAGTCAGGTTTCAAAATTTGTCCGTCGAAGCTGATTGTCACATAGGAGATAGAGCACTTCCGACGTTGATAAACACAGCTCGAAATATCGCTGAATCACTTTTAGCTACCATTGGCATTAGTTTCACCCAAAAAGCTAAGCTACGCATTCTTAAAGATACATCCGGGATTATTAAACCAGGAAGGTATGTTTTCATATAGTAATATTCTGATTTGAAACTTGTTATTCAGTATTTCGATCTAGACTGAACGTAAACGTGTTTTGTAATCAACACAAGTCTTCGAAAACTTTAGTGCATGTTACAAGTGAAACGAAATGAAATTTACAGGATGACACTTCTGTTGGGGCCACCATCTTCCGGCAAGACAACGCTTTTGTTGGCTTTGGCAGGAAGGTTGGATCCTAGCTTAAGAGTTGAAGGAGAGATAACATACAACGGTCATAAACTTAATGAATTTGAACCTCGAAGGACATCAGCATACATTAGCCAAAATGATATTCATGTTGGGGAAATGACTGTTAAGGAAACGCTAGATTTCTCTGCAAGATGCCAAGGAGTTGGATATCGTTTAGGTAACTTAATTAAGCCCATTTTCTAGATCATTTTACTTAGCATATGATTAATAAACGTAAATGATGTGATACAGATATGTTAACGGAGCTTGCAAGAAGAGAAAAAGAAGCAGGGATCTTTCCAGAAGCTGAAGTTGATCTTTTCATGAAGGCAACCGCAATTGAAGGAGATCAAAGCAGTTTGATTACTTACTACACTCTCAGAGTAAGAATTAGTCTTTTGAGTTTACTAGTTTTGGTAGAATATTTTTTAAATTAGTATATTCTTATGTTTGTTACACTAAAAATCAGATATTGGGCCTTGATGTATGTCGTGACACATTTGTTGGAGACCAAATGAGAAGAGGTATCTCGGGGGGACAAAAGAAACGTGTAACCACGGGAGAAATGCTTGTCGGGCCTGCTAAAACTCTATTTATGGATGAAATATCAACTGGGCTAGACAGTTCAACTACCTTTCAGATAGTGAAGTGCATGCAACAAATAGCACACTTCACCGAGTCCACAATCTTCATGTCCTTGCTACAACCTGCCCCCGAGACTTTTGATCTTTTTGATGACATCATCTTACTATCTGAAGGGCAAATCGTGTATCAGGGTCCACGAGAACACACTGTCGAGTTCTTTGAGAGTTGTGGTTTCAAATGCCCAGAAAGAAAGGGAACTGCTGACTTCTTACAAGAGGTAAAGACTTAAAACAAGTTTCTTTGAATGTGTTATATGTATTATGGTTAAATTTCCAGACAATTAAGTTATTATACTTTCTCGAATGCTAATGATAGGTAACATCAAAAAAGGACCAAGAGCAATATTGGGCAGATAGAAATCAAGAATACAGATATATCCCAGTGAGCGAGTTTAGTGAACGATTCAAGAGTTTCCATGTAGGGGAGAAACTTCAACAAGAGTTATCAGTCCCATATGACAAAAACCAAAGCCATAAAGCCGCTTTAGTGTATAAGAAATACTTAGTACCCAAAGTCGAACTCCTTAAGGCCTCATGGGATAAAGAATTGTTGTTGATGAAAAGAAACGCTCCTGTTTTTATTTTTAAAACCATACAAATCATGTTTATGTCATTAATTTGCTCAACGTTGTATCTTAGGACCACAATGCATCACATGAACGAAATAGACGGGTCATTTTACATCGGTGCACTTTTGAACAGTATGCTTATTAACATGTTTAATGGCTTTGCTGATTTGTCACTCATCGTGATGAGACTTCCCGTTATATACAAACAAAGGGACCTTATGTTCCACCCTGCATGGGCTTTCACACTTCCGGCTTTCTTACTTCGTATTCCAATATCCGTAATTGAAAGTATTATGTGGACCATTGTTCTCTATTGGGGTGTAGATCTTGCCCCTGATGCTGCCAGGTATTATGTATATACATCCTAATTTTACAAGATAGAGAACTTTCTAACATAGCATCCTAACTTACTATGCATCATGTAACATAGGTTCTTCAAGCATCTGCTCTTGGTATTTCTGATACAAAATGTTGCAGCGGGATTGTTTAGGCTGATTGCTGGAGTTTGTAAAACGATGAATATTGCAAACACGGGTGGAACAATTGTACTTCTGATTGTATTTTTGCTTGGTGGTTTTATTCTACCAAAAACCCAAATTCCAAACTGGTGGGAATGGGCTTACTGGCTATCACCTTTGTCATATATCTTCAAATCCATTACCATCAATGAGTTTCTTGACTCTAGGTGGACCAGCCAAAGAGTATGCTATGAATTCTTAATATAAAACTTAAAGGAAGAAAATATAACATATTTGATATATTTTTTTACAGAGTACCGATAATACAACCAACTTAGGATTTGCGGTTCTAAAGAACTTGGATATCCCAACTTCAGAAAGTTCATACTGGATTGGTGTTGGTGCTCTTCTTGGTTTTGTTTTTCTCTTTAACATTCTCTTTACTCTGGCTCTAATGTATTTTGAAGGTATGTTAGTTGACTGTTTACGATTCTTAGAGACTAGTATATATATATATATATATATATATATATATATTAATAACTAACCATGCATGCTGGTTCTTTTACTTATGAGAAGCCCCTGGAAAACCACAAGCAATAATCACCAAAGAAGAAGCTGCAGCCATGGATGGTCATGCCACAGAAGGATCCAGTTCAAGTATGAAATACTAGTTCCAACACTTAGCTAGGTTTATTCTTCAAATGCAAATGATTTACAAGAATTTCTAACTTATAATAAATATTGTAGAAGGAAAGAAGGAATTGCACCAAATTTGCTCGTTTGTTTCTGATGTTAATAGTGAATCTAAGAAAGGGATGGTTCTTCCTTTTACCCCACTCGCCATGTCATTCGAAGACATGAATTATTATGTGGATATGCCTGGTGTAAGCCCATTTATCTAAAATCACATCCTTTTAGCTGGATATCTATTTATCATAGCTTAAATCTTGTTGATAATTTATTAACATAGGAAATGAGAGAACAAGGGGTGACAGAAACTAGGTTGCAATTACTTTGTGATGTAACTGGTGCTTTTAGACCTGGGGTCTTAACTGCATTGATGGGAGTCAGTGGTGCCGGAAAAACTACTTTAATGGATGTTTTAGCTGGAAGAAAAACTGGAGGTTATATTGAAGGAGATATTCGAATATCAGGATTCCCCAAGAAACAAGAAACATTCGCAAGAATTTCTGGATATTGTGAGCAAACTGACATCCATTCTCCTACGGTCACTATTCATGAATCTTTGATATACTCTGCCTTTCTTCGTCTCTCAAAAGAAGTTACCAAGGAAGACAAAATGGTAAAACACCATCTTTAGTATTTATTAATCTATAAAGTATTATCTTCTAGTCTCTAGTCTAAAAAATAATAACTGGTTTTATGTATTTAGATATTTGTAAATGAGGTGATGGAGCTAGTAGAACTTGACAATATCAAAGATGCAATAGTAGGACTTCCCGGGGTTAGTGGCTTATCAACAGAACAAAGAAAAAGGCTTACCATTGCAGTTGAGCTTGTTGCTAATCCTTCAATTATTTTCATGGATGAACCAACTTCTGGGCTTGATGCTAGAGCAGCAGCCATTGTTATGAGAGCTGTGAGAAACACTGTCGATACAGGAAGAACAGTTGTTTGCACCATTCATCAACCTAGCATTGATATCTTTGAATCCTTTGATGAGTTGTTACTATTGAAAAGAGGAGGGCAAGTTATCTATTCGGGTCCACTTGGCAGGCATTCACAACAAATTATTGAGTATTTTGAGGCAATTAACGGAGTTCCAAAGATCCCTGAAAAATACAATCCAGCAACTTGGATGTTGGAAGTGAGTTCAAGTGCGATAGAAATGCGATTGGGAATTGATTTTGCTGATCATTTCACTTCATCATCTCTACATCAGTGAGTCCTTTTGATTATAATGATTAAAAACTACGTTAAATTTTTTTTATATACATATAGTTAAGAGTTAAGTGTGCTAATTACAGGAGGAACAAAGCACTGGTTAAGGAGTTAAGTGTGCCTCCTCCGGGGGCTGTTGATCTTCACTTTGAAACACAGTATGCTCAATCTTCTTTGGGACAATTCAAGTGTTGTTTATGGAAGATGTGGTGGAGTTACTGGCGAAATCCTGACTATAACCTTGTTCGTTTCTCCTTCACTTTACTTTGTGCACTCGTCGTTGGGAGCATGTTTTGGAAAATTGGCAACAAAAAGTAAGCTAGCCTTGTGTGATCTTTACTTCAAAAACAATTCTAAAATAGTTTTATAGACTTAGTTTCTTGATTCTCGGTGTAATAATTCCAGGTCCAGCAACAAGGATCTTAGCGCTGTGATTGGGGCCATGTACTCAGCAGTGTTCTTCGTTGGTCTTAATAATGCACAGACAGTACAACCAGTTGTGGCTACAGAAAGAACAGTTTTTTATCGCGAAAGAGCAGCAGGAATGTACTCTTCATTACCATATGCATTGGCACAGGTTTGTTTTCTTTTGATAAGAATTTTCATTTATACATTCACAACTCCATCTTAAGTGAAAGTATTATTATGATCGAAATTCGTTGTAGGTGTTCGTAGAGATACCGTATGTATTACTTCAAACAATATATTACACTGGAATTATTTACTCCATGGTGTCATTTGAGTGGACAGCAGCTAAATTCTTCTGGTCTTTCTTCATCAACTTTTTTTCATTTCTGTACTTCACATACTATGGAATGTTGACTGTTTCCGTCACACCAAACGAGCAAGTAGCTGCTATATTCGCTGCTAGCTTTTACTTGCTTTTCAATATCTTCTCTGGGTTTTATATCCCACGGCCCGTATGAACCTTTACCTTAAATACTTGTTTTTGTGATATTTTGTTTTTCTGACAATATATCTACACTTTGACTAATGTTGGCATTTGTTAAAAAAAATTAGAAAATTCCCGGATGGTGGATTTGGTACTACTGGAGCTGCCCAATGGCATGGACCGTGTATGGGTGCATTGTTTCGCAATATCATGATGCGAATCATGAAATCTTTGTGCCTGGGATGAGACAAAACCCGACCATGGCAGAATATATCAAAGACTACTATGGTTTTGAATTGGATTTTATGGGTCCTGTTGCTGCGGCTCTTGTTGGGTTTTGTGTGCTTTTCGCCTTGCTTTACGCCACCTTCTTGAGGACTTTGAACTTCCAAATGAGATAGAAAGAAGAAAACTAGCTTGTGGAGTGTGTAATATTGCTTGTTCATAACTTTTTTTTTCTTCTCTGTTGATTTGTAGTATCATTTTGTTTGCTTTTAAAATTTTGTTTAGTTATCTTTTGTAGCCAACTTAACCCACATTTCAATTTCGTTATTTGTTGCATCTGCATGCTGCCTTTTAGTAACGCTTAAAAATAATTAAATATCATGGATTTAGAGGAAATCTACACCCTTATCCACTATCAACGCTTTTATATTTGAGTTATTAGATTTTAATACTCTCAACTATGGGGTATTGGTCATTGCCACTCCCAACTAAAATTATCACTCCCAACTATGGGGTATTGGCTGATGTCACTCCCATCGTTAAAAAACACTAACTCCGTTAGTGTTTGGGTCAAAAGTGTCACTTTGCAAACTTGAGGGAAAAATTTTATTTTTGTTTAATACATATATATTTCACCACTACCACCCACCATCCTCACCACCACCAACTCCGGCAACTTTCCGGCGACTCCGGTCACCACCACCAACTCTGATCGGAGTCGCCGGAAATTCACCGGAGATGGTGGTGGTGACCGGAGTCACCGGAAAGTCACCAGAGTTGGTGCTGGTGAGGGTGGTGGGTGCTAATGGTGAAATATATATATATATATATATATATATATATATATATATATATATATATATATATATATATATATATATATATATATATATATATATATATATATATATATATATATATATATATATATATATAGAGTGAGGTTCACCTACATAGTGTTATAAATCTAAGAAGGCTAAGAAGCAATAAGAGATTGACATGTGGCATCTAGGAAAATTAGGAGAGGGGGTATTTTAGTCATGCCCACTTTTTCAAATATTCTCTCTCCACATGCAAGTCACATGTCAATTCCCCCATTTTTTTAAAACGTTTATAACTTTTACATACGACATTATTTTTTTAAACAAATTACACCATAAAAACGAGAATTTTTTTCTCTTTAAAACGCGTATAATATTGATATATAAAAAACGAACTTTTTTTTCACAATTTTTCAGCTCATTGTGTCTAACGTCAGGTCATTGTGTCTTCCGTCAGGTCATTGTGTCTTTCATCAGGTCATTGTGTGATTGTGTCATCCGTAAGGTTGTTGTGTCATTCATCGGGTCAGTGTGTAATCTTATTTGACAAGTATTACATAATGATCTAATAATAATTACACAATAACACAAAAAGTATTTCAAAGATCTTGCTCTCACATCATCCTCCTTAAAAAATAAATAAACAAAACTTAAAAAAACTACTATTTTCTCATTGTGTCTTTTTTCATTGTGTCTAATTTAAAAAATAAAAAAAACGGTAATTTTTTTAATTTTTTTTAATTTTTCGTTTATTTATTTTCTGAAAGAAGAATACATGGGGAACAAAGTCTCCGAACCACTTTTTTCAAATTTGATTTATATTGTGAGTTATAATTTTTTTAAAAGTGTCATTGTGTCTTTGTTTACCATTGTGTCATTCTCACACTTTGTAACAAAAAATGACGTTGTTTTTGAACATTTCTCAAACACATATTAACAATTTGTGACACGGTGATAATTTCTAAACACATAATATGACACAACAAATATTTATAATAAGATGATATTATATAATGACTTAAGAATGAACCGATAAAAGTGATATTTCACTAGTTATAATAAAACACAATCACATGATATTACACATGGACTAGACAAGTGCCGAATTTTTTTTTTATTTTTTATATATCAATATTATACGCGTTTTAAAGATAACAAAACGCTTGTTTTTTTGGTGTAATTTTTTTTAAAAAATAATATCGTATCCAAAAGTTATGAAAGTTTTAAAAAAAGTGGGGGAATTGGCATGTGCCTTGCATGTGGAGAGAGAAAGTCAACAAAAGTGGCTATGACTAATATACCCTTCCACCAATTTCTTTTCCTATAAATTGATCTCAACCATTAAAAAGAGATTTAAAGGTCATAAATCCTTCTTAGCCTTCTTAGATTTCTAACACTATGTAGGATAACTCTCCTCTATATATATAAATATATATAGGGGAGGGATCAAGAGAGAACTCCATATTAAGTTGAAAACTAAAGAACTAAAAAAAAGGCATGGATGGAATTTTTAAAGGAGGGGTAAAATTGGAACTTTAAATATGTAAATCTTTAAACATTTCTATCTTTTGCATACGTTAAGTTTTTTTAATTTTTTTTGCACCATTAGATCAAGAATTTCATTATCTTTCATTTGAGTATAAATAACATTAGAAAAAAATAATTTTTTCTCGTTTTTTTACTTTCAATACTGCATATATGTAATATACGATACCGTATGTTTTTAAATTGGGGAAATGAATACGGTGTTGTTATGAACCTAAATTACCCAAGAACACATCAAAACTACATACTTTGATAAAATATCAAAAGTTTAAGGGCACTGATTTCGATGACGTTATCACAAAAAAACAACATCATCATGCCTCAATTCCAAATTTGGATGTTCTCATATGATCGTATTGACATTGCTAGCAATAACTTGGTTCACGTTATATGATGTGGTATGAATATGTGCAGCATGCGCATATCATAATACCAATTATATGAGTTATGTTATATTAATCTGTTAGTTGGAACTGAGAAGCCAAATTGAGTTACGATCGATTTTTAAAGGGCAGATAATATTTTACTAAAATGAATGACGATTATTGAGTAAATGAGAAAGAGAAAAATTATGATCTAAGAGGAGAAGACTGAGTCGTCCATTAACATTGAATAAAGATCAATGAGTTAAGTTTTCTAATAAAAAAATTTAAGTTAATTTATCAAAGCTACGTAATTTTAATGGTTTTACGTGTAACTTAGGTGCATAACATCACCATATTCACTATCCCCTTTTAAAGTTTATAGTATTGCATATATGCAGTATCGTATACTACATATATGTAGTATCAAATTACTACATATATGCAGTATATGCAATGTTGATGCATTGTTATCTTATAGTTTGAATTTCAAGTTTTTTTTTTACTTTTTTATGATATTTATCATTGGTTTATTAGTTTATTATTATATTTATGTTTAGACATAGTATAAGTATTGGTTTTCTTTTCATTTGCCATAAGTTTTTTAATATGAAAGCTTATGAACTTTGTTATTGGTTATTTGAGATCATATGTACAGTTTAAATAATTATTAGACTCTTGAGTCATTTGGCCACTTAATAAATGCATCAAGTACATTGATACTACATATATGTAGTATCAAAAAAACCAAAATGTGATTTTTAAAATTGTTTAATGTAAATAACGTATGAAAAAGTTAGTAACTTTTAAAGAAAAGTATAATCAAATACAATATCGCAATACTACATATATGTAGCATGAAATTTAAAAAAACGAGAAAAAAAATATTTTTTTATGACGTTATTTATACTCAAATGAAAGATAATGAAATTCTTGATCTAATGATGCAATTTTTTTAAAATAATATTAACGAATGCAAAAGATAGAAATGTTTAAAGATTTATATATTTAAAGTTCCAATTTTACCCTTCCTCTTTAAAATTCCATCCCTTTATATTTTTAGTAGTTCTCTAGTTCTCAACTTAAAATGAGTTCTCTCTTGAACCCTACCCTATATATAATATATATATATATATATTAAACAAACATAAAATTTTCTCCTCAAGTTTGCAAAGTGACACTTTTGACCCAAACACTAACGGAGTTAGTGTTTTTTAACGACGGGAATGACAACGGCCAATACCCCATAGTTAGGAGTGATGATTTTAGTTGGGAGTGGCAGCGGCCAATATCCCATAATTAAAAGTATTAAAATCTAATAACCCTTTATATTTAAGTTTTTTTAATTAAGGATACGTATTAGACTTTAATACTTCTAATGATAGGGTTGGTGGTTGTCACCTCAAGTAAGACCCTAGCTCACGATCTCACCACTCTCAACTAAGCATTACACTTACTGTGTCACTCCATTTTTATACCACATAAACATGCCACGTAGGATAAAAAAACCATGTGGATAAAAGTGGAGTGACATCACATCAAGTGAAATGTTAGGTTGAGAGTGGTGAGGGTAAGAGTCTTAGTTAGGAGTAACAACGGTCAATACCCATAGTTAAGAGTATTAAATTTCAATAACATTTTAATTAAAGAGGAGCGTATTACATATACCTCTCTACGAACTTGCATAATTATATATATATGTTTTTAAATACAATTTTTTAATGTATGATATATAAAACATGATTTAAAAAAATATGTAATTTTATCAAGTAATGGTTAAAAATAATAAAAAACTGAAGCACGTACATACTAGTTTGGCTAAAAAATTTACAAAATAATTAACTGACCAAAAGTACAATTAGTTTATATAAAATGCAGATTGTAGTCTTTTTCTACTACTTTTTAACTATATTTCATCACATTTTAAGATATTTTCTATATATTTATTATCAAAATCTGATAACAATAAGGTAAAATTTCAAAAATGTCAATTTTTTACTAAAAATGATACAAAATGTTCATGTTAACTTTTTATGTTCATAATTTTCATTCTGAACGACTTAAAAACACAACCGCATACGAGAAGACCCATGTCTATAAAAATATCAAAGTTTTTTTTAATAAATAAGTAGTCCGACTAGAAATGACATTCATACGACTAGCTAGAAAAGACAGTCAATAAAAGCATTTGACTTTTTTTAAATAATAAAGTCGTCTACGACTAGAAAAGACAGTCAATAAAAGCACTTGACTATTTTTAAATAATAAAGTCGTCTGACTATATAGCATAGTCATACGACTAGCAAGAACAGACGTACGACTAGAAAGGACAATTGTACGACTAGATAGGACAAACGTACGTTCAGAAAAGACAGTCCATAAAAATACTTGACTTTTTTTTAATAAAAAGGTCTCCCGACTAGAAAGAATAGTCGTACGAGGTACGACTAGATATATAGGACAGTTGTCTAAAAAATGTCCGTTTTTGTTTTCTAGTTGAACGACTATTAAAGATAATACGGACATAAAAAAGTTAACATGAACATTTTGTATTATTTTTATCAAAAATGTTAAAAATGAACATTTTAGGAATTTTCACTAATAAAAAATAAACATAATTAATGACGCAAATTAATATTCTTAAATTTATGTATACGGTATGGTACGTTGTCCTGTGTTTCAAATGTTGTGATATGTATTTCTTGTCGAAAGATTGTAAAAATGCTTTGTGGGTATATTATCGCAAAGTTAGAACAAATCATTCTTCTTGCTATTCTGTAAGAAGCTTCATTGCAAATTCGTTGGAAAAAATTTCCAATGAGCTCTTCAATTCCGACAAACATTTTTTTGTCGTATTGTCGCTAAACCCCTCTTCAACGAACTCTTTAGACATCAAAATTTCAGTGTAATTTAACATAAAATCATAATATTTGACAATTATTAATGTAATAATATTTGGTGTAAATTAAAACTAACGACAGATTAGACGTATGGTTACCGAACATTGGTATCATGCTGTGACAAATGATGTGTTTTCATGCCACTTATAGCCTCTTCCCCATCCATTAAGTTTTCCTAGATTTGATCTCTTACGTATCTGCTGACATAACATTCTAGAATAACTTCTACACACTAACACATTGTTGCATGTTTTTAAGCTATTTAAGTAAGAGGTAACCTCAAGGAGATTAGCACATTCGAGTTTCGAAAATGGAGGAAGAACCGAAGTTGAGTTTTAGCCGAAGTGTGGGGAGAAGTATAGGCAGAAGTATAAGTCGAGCTGCCGGGAACTGGCGGATGGAAGATGTGTTTGCTCCTGGTGGCGGTGGTAGCCATGACGGACGTAGCAGTCGTCACTCGATGGAAGACGAAGAGGCCTTGCGATGGGCTGCTTTGGAGAAACTGCCGACGTATAATCGATTAAGAACTACAATCTTTAAGTCTTATGCTCCAGCGGATCAACAGCAAATGCCTACTGAACAGATGTTGCTAGACGTGCGGAATCTCGATCCGCAGGCTCGTCAAAGCTTCATTGATAAGATTTTCAAAGTTGCTGAAGATGATAATGAAATTTTTTTGAGGAAGTTTAGAGATCGAGTTGACAAGTAAGTTTTATGTAAAATACCATTCTCAAATTTAAGTCTCTACTAATATGGGAAAATTTATTTGGACATGACTTTAATTTTATTTTGCACCTATACACCTCGTATACAGGGTCTCGTATAGGCGTATACATGTCGTATAGAAATTTGGGCCGCCCTTGACTTTCATCGGATTCAGTACAATCGTCATTATATGCCTCGTATGAGGCTATATACTAGATGTACAGCTAGGGGTGTCAGTTTATAAGAAGTGTGTGAATAATATGACCCTTACGTATATGCATGGCTTTCATTACTAACAAAACATATTGTTTATTAAACAATTTCAGAGTTGGAATTTCGCTTCCAACGGTAGAGGTCAGGTTTCAAAATTTGTCTGTTGAAGCTGATTGTCACGTCGGAGATAGAGCACTTCCTACGCTAATAAACACTGCTCGAAATATCGTTGAATCGCTTTTAACTACTATCGGCGTCAGTTTCTCAAAGAAAGCCACGCTTCGCATTCTTAAAGATACATCAGGAATCATCAGACCAGGAAGGTATATATTTCTTAATGTACTAATCGATCTAGTACTGCTCACTTTAAGATTTTGGTACAAATTATAAGTGAACCAATATTTATAGGATGACACTTCTGTTGGGGCCACCATCTTCTGGTAAGACAACACTTTTGCTAGCTTTGGCAGGGAGATTGGATCCCAGCTTAGGAGTTGAAGGAGAGATAACATACAACGGTTATAAACTCGATGAATTTGAACCTCGAAGGACGTCAGCCTACATTAGCCAAAATGATAATCATGTTGGAGAAATGACTGTTAAGGAGACCCTAGATTTCTCAGCAAGATGCCAAGGAGTTGGATCGCGTTTAGGTAACTTAACTTTTCTTTTTTTTTCAAGATCACTATATTTTATTTGATGAAAGATTAATAGTTGTAAACGATAATATATAGATATGTTAACGGAGTTAGCAAGAAGAGAAAAAGAAGCAGGGATCTTCCCAGAAGCTGAAATTGATCTTTTCATGAAGGCAACTGCCATTGAAGGAGATCAAAGCAGTTTGATTACTTACTACACACTTAGAGTAAGTATCGGTCTTTTAAGTTTTAGTTTGTTTATTCTAGTATTTCCATAAGTATATTAATAACACGCTTGTTGCACCAAACATTAGATATTGGGTCTTGATATATGTCGTGACACATTTGTGGGAGATCAAATGAGAAGAGGTATATCTGGGGGACAAAAGAAACGTGTAACTACTGGAGAAATGCTTGTTGGGCCCGCAAAAACTATGTTTATGGACGAAATATCAACTGGTCTAGACAGCTCAACTACGTTTCAGATAGTGAAATGCATGCAACAAATAGCTCACTTCACTGAGTCCACAATCTTCATGTCGTTGCTACAACCTGCACCCGAGACCTTTGATCTTTTTGATGATATCATCCTACTATCTGAGGGCCAAATTGTGTATCAAGGTCCACGAGAACATGTTGTTGAGTTCTTTGAAAGTTGTGGTTTCAAATGCCCGGTAAGAAAGGGTACTGCTGACTTCTTGCAAGAGGTAATTAAACAATAACTTGTATATTGTATTTTTTAGCTTTGATCACAAATTACTCAAACTTTGTTTTATGTCATTGATAATAGGTGACATCGAAAAAGGACCAAGAGCAATATTGGTCAGACAGAGACAAAGAATATAGATACATTCCAGTAAGCGAATTTAGTCAACGTTTCAAAAGTTTCCATGTAGGAGAGAAGCTGCAGCATGAGTTATCAGTCCCATATGACAAAAACCAAAGCCACAAAGCCGCTTTAGTTTATAAGAAGTACTTGGTACCCAGAATGGAACTCCTAAAGGCCTCATGGGATAAAGAAATGTTGCTGATGAAAAGAAACGCTCCAGTTTATGTTTTTAAAACCATACAAATCGTGTTTATATCGTTTATTTGCACGACTTTGTATCTTAGGACCACAATGCACCATAGGGACGAACTAGATGGGTCTCTTTATGTTGGTGAACTTTTGAACAGTATGCTTATTAACATGTTTAATGGACTTGCTGACCTGTCACTCATCGTGATGAGACTTCCTGTTGTTTACAAACAAAGAGACCTAATGTTCCACCCTGCATGGGCTTTCACACTTCCGGCTTTCCTGCTTCGTATCCCCATATCCATGATAGAAAGTATTATGTGGACCACTATACTTTACTGGGGTGTTGACCTTGCCCCTGATGCTAGCAGGTACGTATTATGTTGATTATCATTCTAACTGTAATTTAAATGTTTAATATATAAAGCTGATTTTCAGCATAATATGCTAAATGAATGTGTATTGTGTAATGTAGGTTCTTCAAACATATATTGTTGGTCTTTCTGATACAGAATGTTGCAGCCGGACTATTTAGGCTCATCGCTGGAGTTTGTAAAACAATGAATATTGCAAACACGGGTGGATCGGTTGTACTTCTGCTTATATTTTTGTTAGGTGGTTTTATTCTACCTAAAACTCAAATCCCGAACTGGTGGGAATGGGCTTATTGGCTATCACCTTTGTCATATATTTATAAAGCAATTACCATCAATGAGTTCCTTGACCCTAGGTGGACAAGCCAAAGAGTATATCTCTAATTCTCAAATAGAATCTTAAATATGAAACGGAGACGAATTCAATATATTTACGATTTTTTTGCAGAGTACAGACAATACCACCAACTTAGGTTTTGCCGTGCTAAAGAACTTAGATATCCCAACTTCAGAAAGCTCATATTGGATTGGTGTTGGTGCTCTTATTGGTTTTGTTGTTCTCTTCAACATCCTTTTCACTGTGGCTCTCATGTACTTGGAAGGTAAGTTAGTTAAGTGTATTTAAGTTTTTAAAGACTTATAGTTTTGGTAACTAAACTTATTGATTCTTTAACTTACTAACCAGCCCCTGGAAAACCACAAGCAATAATATCCAAGGAAGAAGCTGCAGCTATGGATGGTCATGCTACGGAAAGAATCGGTTCAAGTATGACATACTTCCATAAACCTTCTAGCTAGTTATATACTTAACACACATATGATTTACCAGCTACATATCTAATTAATGGTAAACTTTGTAGAGAGAAATAAGGAACTACGGCAGGTCCGTTCTTCCATTTCCGATGCTAATGGTGCGTCTAGGAAAGGGATGGTTCTTCCATTTACTCCACTTGCTATGTCATTTAACGACATGAACTATTATGTTGATATGCCTAGTGTAAGCTCTTTTATCTAAATTGTTATCCAGTTTATATGTGTATCATAGCTTAAAAGCTCATGGACTTTATATTGAAACAGGAAATGAGAGCACAAGGGGTGACAGAAACTAAGTTGCAGTTACTTCGTGATGTTACCGGTGCTTTTAGACCTGGAGTCTTAACCGCGTTGATGGGAGTTAGTGGTGCTGGAAAAACTACTTTAATGGACGTGTTAGCGGGAAGAAAAACCGGTGGATATATAGAAGGAGATATTAGAATATCAGGATTCCCAAAGAAACAAGAAACATTTGCTAGAATTTCTGGATATTGCGAACAAACTGATATCCACTCTCCCACAATCACTGTTCGTGAATCCTTGATTTACTCCGCTTTTCTCCGTCTCCCCAACGAAGTTAGCAAGGAAGACAAAATGGTAAAAAAAACCCACCAATATCATAAACTACTCATATTATAAAGTCTCCATAATCATACTAATAATAATTAGTGTTTTTCTTTTAGATATTTGTTAGTGAAGTGATGGAACTAGTTGAACTAGACAATATCAAAGACGCAATCGTGGGACTTCCAGGAGTTAGTGGTTTATCAACTGAACAAAGAAAAAGATTGACAATTGCAGTTGAGCTTGTTGCTAACCCTTCAATTATTTTTATGGATGAACCAACTTCTGGGCTTGACGCTAGAGCAGCAGCCATTGTTATGAGAGCTGTGAGAAACACTGTCGATACAGGAAGAACAGTTGTTTGCACTATTCATCAACCTAGCATTGATATCTTTGAATCATTCGATGAGTTGCTGCTACTGAAAAAAGGAGGTCAAGTTATCTATTCAGGTCCCCTTGGCAGACACTCCCAACAAATCATCGAGTACTTTGAGGTATTTATACACTACATTACCTCCATAAGTTCATAATTAATATGAAACACATAAGAAAAAATCAAATGAAATAACTTTTTTTGATTTGATTTATAAATTTTCAGGCAGTTAATGGAGTTCCAAAGATTCCGGAAAAATACAATCCAGCAACATGGATGTTAGAAGTAAGCTCTAGTGCCTCAGAAATGCGAATGGGAATTGATTTTGCCGATCATTTCAATACCTCATCTTTGCATCAGTAAGACATCTGCATTATGATGATTGTAAACTAAAGTTAAATCATTTGATAAAACATTTATAAATCAAATTTCTAACCACAGGAGGAACAAGGCTTTGGTGAAGGAATTAAGTGTACCTCCTTCAGGGGTTGTTGATCTTCACTTTGAAACACAATATGCACAATCTTCTTGGGGTCAATTCAAGTCTTGTATATGGAAGATGTGGTGGAGTTACTGGCGAAATCCTGATTATAACCTTGTTCGTTTCTGCTTTACCTTACTTTGTGCACTCATGGTTGGAACCTTGTTTTGGAAAATTGGCAACAAAAAGTAAGTCTTGCTTGATTATTTTTCTATAACAAAAAATGAATTTGTAAGCATAGTTTCTAATTCTTGGTGTGTAATAATTTCAGGTCCAGCAGCAATGATCTTAGCACTGTGATTGGGGCCATGTACTCTGCTGTATTTTTCGTTGGGATTAACAACGCGCAGACAGTACAGCCGGTTGTGGCAACAGAAAGAACAGTCTTTTATCGCGAAAGAGCTGCAGGAATGTACTCTTCATTACCATACGCCATGGCACAGGTCTGTTGCATTTTCCTAAAGAAATATTAATTTACGTCTTCACAAATCTTAATGAAACTTGTTATAAAATTTGTTTTAGGTGTTCGTCGAGATACCATATGTATTACTTCAAACGATATATTACACCGGAATCGTATACACCATGGTATCATTTGAATGGACAGCACCTAAATTTTTTTGGTCTTTCTTCATCAACTTCTTTTCATTTCTTTACTTCACATATTATGGTATGTTGACTGTTTCCGTCACCCCGAATGAGCTAGTAGCAGCTATATTTGCTGCTGGATTTTACTTGTTATTCAACATTTTCTCAGGGTTCTATATCCCGCGACCTGTAAGATCTTAAATCTTAGTTACTTATTGTTGTACTATTTGTTTCATAATTTTACATTTGTCTTATGTTTACCCTTTATAAAAATTCAGAAAATTCCTGGATGGTGGATATGGTACTATTGGATATGTCCAATGGCTTGGACCGTTTACGGGTGCATTGTTTCGCAATATCATGATGCAAATCATGAAATTTTAGTGCCTGGGATAACACCTAACCCAACCATGACAGCTTACATCAAAGACTACTATGGTTTTGAATTGGATTTTATGGGTCCTGTTGCCGCGGTTCTTGTTGGTTTTTGCGCGTTCTTCGCCTTGCTTTACGCTTTCTTCCTAAGGACTCTCAACTTCCAAATGAGATAGAAGGAAGAAAGGAACAATGCAGAGTGTGTAATGTTTGTCTATACAAACAATTTTTGATGATTTGAAAAATAACTTTGTTTGCTTTTCAATTTTTTGTTTATACTTTTGTGTTGTAACGAACCTGTAATTGACTCTTTTTTCTTTTTTAGTTATGCTAATAAATACCGGTAAAAGTGTGACATTTTGGTTAACATCTCTTTCTTTTCTTCTCCTTCAAATGAGTTAGTTATAAATTATGTTTGTCGTCCAAAAAACTAAACTATTAATTATTAATAATCATACGTTGTAAATTAGGAGGTCAAAGTTGTATAATATTTTTTTAACAATATCATTTTATACGTCATAAATATTAATGTCTGGACTAAAACTCAAAACCTTTAAAAAAAATCAAACTTTCTCTTTAACCACTAAATTAAAAGATCACCCATATCTCATATATAATTTTAATGTTTTATATTTTTTTTCTTATTACATACGCTTTAAATATCATTTATTGACCTGACATAATCAATGTTGTTTACCATCTTACGCCAACATGTAATACATATGAATTTATTAAAAAAATTCTATACTACAGCTGGTATTTGAAAAAAACAATCGAACAATATAAAATTTAACATATATATAGTATATTAACCATAAATCTGAGTGTAATGTGAATAGCGACCACCATCTCGTTTAAGATTTGAAAAATTCTCTCTCTTACGTTTATGATGACGTAACATTCTAGAACTTCGTTGTCGGGCGTGTTTAACATTTAAGAGACTTGAGTTATTTGTGACGTCTACAGCCGTTTACTGATGGCTGAACTAGTCAGTTGCTTGAAGAAAAATATAACAGGTCAACGACCATTTTTAAGCGGCATGTCAAGTTTGACCGGCAACAAAATATAATTCCAAAATGTCTTTTACCCTTTTCTTTTTCCTGGTCTTTAAAATATTCTTTTGAGACAAGACGAAATTGGACAATCGACACCCAAGTGTACTTATAGCCAATGAAAAACAAATATACTTATTTTTTTTAAGTTACAGAAAACTCTATACTCTAATTTTTTTAAACAGCAACACATTAATTTTTTAAAAGAATACATCACAATCAACTGACAGCAGGATTAAAACATCTAATCTACTGATCTTAACATAAATGTATTACCTATATATACCCCAACATATTTTTTCTCTATATAGTGATCCAACTCTTCGTTATTTTGCCTAAAATGACCCCATGTTAAAAAACACTTATTGTCATTAACTTTATTCGAATTTCAAACTGACGTTTTATGACTTTAATAAGGAGAATAATAGTCTATTGATGTAAAATTAACCTCGAACCCGTGCTTCAAATGACAAAACAACGTTTCTAAAAGCCCTAAAACGATAAAACTTACATCAATTGACATGTATTCCTCATCCAAATCAAAAACCCTAAAACATCTACTTGAAATTCAAGAAAAGTTAACGGTGTTAAATGTTTTTAATATAAGATCACTTTGAACAAAATAATAAAAGTTGGAACCACCGTAGAAAAAAAACGCAGTTCGAATTCTGATTATTTTAGAGAAAATGAGGTGAGGGCAATTTCGGAATTTTAGAAATATAATATTATTGAGGCAATGCAATACAATGGTTGTACTCACAGCATTTCCACTTCTCCATTAATTAAAAGTCAATAGTCATTAATATATTTCCTTCCAATCCAACCACACCCTTTCGACGATAATCATATTTTAATCTTTTATTTATGATTTTATCTAAATCGGGCCCCACCTGCAAAATTATTCACCATTGTTTTAAGCTTCCCTGGCCTTCAATCATCAACCGAACTTATTATAAATCAAGGTCAATTTCCCCATTTCATTTCATTTTCTTCAACTCATCTGAGTTGCAAAAATGGACGAAGAACCGAAGATTAGTTTCAGCCAGAGTGTTGGAAGAACAATAAGCAGAAGCTTAAGCAGAGCCACCGGAAGTTGGCATATGGAAGATGTGTTTTCACGGAGCATCGGCGGCGGTAGTCACGACGGCCGGAGCAGTCGTCATTCAATGGAAGATGAAGAGGCCTTACGATGGGCTGCGTTGGAGAAACTTCCGACGTATAATCGATTAAGAACTACAATTTTCAAATCTTATATCCCAGCGGATCAACAGCAAATGCCTAATGAACAGATGTTGTTAGATGTTCGAGATCTTGATCCGCAAGCACGTCAAAGCTTTATTGATAAGATTTTCAAAGTTGCTGAAGAAGATAACGAGATTTTTTTGAGAAAATTCAGAGATCGTGTTGATAAGTAAGTGTTTTTATTCAACTGCTTCACTTGTACACAAACTGTTTGATGAAATGCTTCAAACAACTTTTTTTTTAGTTTGTTTAAACTCAAACACATATTTCGCTACTTGAATCGAACACAAACATTTCTTGATTGTATAAAGTCAACACTTATTATGTTGGTTGTTAAATCAACACAAATAGGACTTGAATCAAAGACAAGACAATAGGACTTGACTATATCATAGTATAAGTATTTAACTGTTTGAATTTTAACAATACAGCATGTTGAATAATAAGCTTTGTGATTGTTTTAAAGTCAAAAACTAATTATTAACAAAATATATATTATTTTATTAAAAATTTCAGAGTAGGAATTTCCCTTCCAACGGTAGAAGTTCGGTTTCAGAATTTGACAGTTGAAGCTGATTGTCACGTCGGAGATAGAGCGCTTCCGACGCTGATAAACTCGGCTCGAAATGGCATTGAATCATTGTTAGCTAATATTGGAATCAGTTTCGCCGAGAAAGCGAAGTATCGCATTCTTAAAGATATATCAGGAATCATCAGACCAGGAAGGTATGTTTTAGTATCATAATATTCTGATTTTAAATTTGTTGTTCAAGATTTGTTGCTTTATTCCTGAAACATATTTTGTAATGAACACAACTACACAAGTCTTGATTGATTGCTTTAACACTTTTAGTACAAAGTTACAAGTGAAGTGATATTTACAGGATGACACTTTTGTTGGGGCCACCGTCTTCTGGTAAGACAACGCTTTTGTTGGCTTTGGCGGGAAGGCTGGATCCGAACTTAAGAGTTGAAGGAGAGATATCATACAATGGTTATAAACTTGATGAGTTTGAACCTCAGAGGACATCAGCCTATATTAGCCAGAATGATATTCATGTTGGTGAAATGACTGTTAAGGAAACGCTAGATTTTTCAGCAAGATGCCAAGGAGTTGGATCTCGTTTAGGTAACTTCCAACTTCTTTTTTCAAGATAACTCCATTTTGGTTAGAAAAATATATGGTCGATAACTATAAATGATGAAATGCAGATATGTTAACCGAACTTGCAAGAAGAGAAAAAGAAGCTGGGATCTTCCCGGAAGCTGAAGTTGACCTTTTCATGAAGGCAACTGCCATTGAAGGAGATCAAAGTAGTTTGATTACTTACTACACCCTCAGAGTAAGTATTTTCTTTACAAGTTTTAATATTTTAGCACAATCTTTTTAAATCAATGTTTTAATGTACTTGTTGCATCGAAAATCAGATATTAGGTCTTGATGTCTGTCGTGATACATTTGTTGGAGACCAAATGAGAAGAGGTATTTCTGGGGGACAAAAGAAACGGGTGACCACTGGAGAAATGCTTGTTGGGCCTGCAAAAACTTTGTTTATGGATGAAATATCAACTGGTCTTGACAGCTCAACTACATTTCAGATAGTGAAATGCCTGCAACAAGTGGCTCACCTCACTGAGTCCACTATCTTCATGTCCCTGCTACAACCTGCCCCTGAGACCTTTGATCTTTTCGATGACATCATCCTACTATCCGAGGGCCAGATCGTGTATCAAGGCCCACGAGACAATGTTGTTGAGTTCTTCGAGAGTTGTGGGTTCAAATGCCCGGAACGAAAGGGTACCGCTGACTTCTTGCAAGAGGTAAAAACTAAAAAACTCTTTTTAACTATGTGTTATGCAGGCCGTTAATTATAATCACAAATAACTTACTTTTTTTATTTGTTGATGATAGGTGACATCAAAAAAGGATCAAGAGCAATATTGGGCGGATAGAAACAAAGGATACAGATACATTCCAGTAAGCGAATTTTGTGAACGGTTTAAAAGTTTCCATGTGGGGACGAAGCTGCAACAAGAGTTATCAATCCCATATGACAAAAACCAAAGCCACAAAGCTGCTTTAGTGTATAAGAAATTCTTAGTACCCAAAATGGAACTCCTCAAGGCCTCATGGGATAAAGAAGTGTTGCTGATGAAAAGGAACGCTCCTGTTTATGTTTTTAAAACCGTACAAATCCTGTTTATGTCATTTATTTGCACGACTTTGTATCTTAGGACCAAAATGCACCACAAGAATGAAATAGATGGGGCACTTTATATCGGTGCACTCTTGAACAGTATGCTTATTAACATGTTTAATGGGCTTGCTGACCTGTCACTCATTGTGATGAGACTTCCTGTTGTTTACAAACAAAGGGATCTCTTGTTCCACCCTGCATGGGCTTTCACACTTCCAGCTTTCTTGCTTCGTATTCCCATATCCATAATAGAAAGCGTCATGTGGACCGTCATTCTCTACTGGGGTGTTGAATTTGCCCCTGATGCGAGCAGGTATGATTATGGCTATCGTTTTACATTTTGTGATAATTTTATTCAACATTATATGATGCTAATAGAGTATGTATGATGTAATGCAGGTTCTTCAAGCATCTCCTGTTGGTGTTTCTGATACAAAATGTTGCTGCGGGTCTGTTTAGGTTGATTGCTGGAGTTTGTAAAACAATGAATATAGCAAATACGGGTGGATCAATCGTTCTTCTGCTTGTATTTTTGTTGGGTGGTTTTATTCTGCCTAAGACCCAACTTCCAAACTGGTGGGAATGGGCTTATTGGGTATCACCTTTGTCCTATATATTCAAAGCCATTACCATCAATGAGTTCCTTGACTCTAGGTGGACTAGCCAGCGGGTATGCCAGTAATTTTTTATTAAAATCTTTATAATCCTACATTAAAGGAAGAAAAGGCCAACTTATTTGATGTTTTTTTCCCAGAGTACCGACGGTACAACCAATTTAGGGTTTGCTGTTCTAAAGAACATGGATGTACCAACTTCAGAAAGCTCATACTGGATTGGTGCTGGTGCTCTTCTTGGTTTTGCTTTTCTCTTCAACATCCTCTTCACTCTGGCTCTAACGTATTTAGAAGGTAAGTTAATTATCTATTTTGAAGTTTTTAGAAACTTGTATTATAATACGTAACCTTGTTGACTTTTTTATTTACTCATCAGCTCCTGGAAAGCCACAAGCAATAATTTCCAAGGAAGAGGCTGCAGCCATGAATGGTCATGCTATTGAAGGAGCTGGTTCAAGTATGAATTATGGGTTCACCATTTTACTAGCTTTACAATTAAGATACAAAATGTTTGCCAGATTTTCTAACGTGTGATAAATTTTATAGGAGAAGAAAGGGAATTACGCAATTTTGATGCTAATGGTGTATCTAAGAAAGGGATGGTTCTTCCGTTTACTCCACTTGCCATGTCATTCAATGATATGAACTATTATGTTGATATGCCTAGTGTAAGCTCCTTTCATCTAAAATGTAAATCTATATATCATAGCTTAAATCTTATGGATTATTTACTCAAATAGGAAATGAGAGAACAAGGGGTGACAGACACTAGGTTGCAATTACTTCGTGATGTAACTGGTACTTTTAGACCTGGAGTCTTAACAGCGTTGATGGGAGTTAGTGGTGCCGGAAAAACTACTTTAATGGATGTTTTAGCAGGAAGAAAAACTGGCGGTTATATTGAAGGTGATATTAGAATATCGGGATTCCCAAAGAAACAAGAAACATTTGCTAGAATTTCCGGATATTGTGAACAAACTGATATCCACTCTCCCACAATCACTATTCATGAATCCTTAATCTACTCCGCTTTTCTCCGTCTCTCGAAAGAAGTTAGCAAGGAAGACAAAATGGTAAAATACCTTCATTATAATTAATTCATCTAAAGCATATTATTAAGTAGCAGTAGTAATAATGATGATTGGCTTTATGTTCTGCAGTTATTTGTAAGTGAAGTGATGGACTTGGTAGAACTAGACAATATCAAAGATGCAATAGTAGGACTTCCGGGAGTTAGCGGTTTATCAACAGAACAAAGAAAAAGGTTGACAATTGCAGTTGAGCTTGTTGCTAATCCTTCAATTATTTTCATGGACGAACCAACTTCTGGACTTGATGCAAGAGCAGCAGCCATTGTTATGAGAGCTGTGAGAAACACCGTCGATACAGGAAGAACGGTTGTCTGCACCATTCATCAACCTAGCATTGATATCTTTGAATCCTTTGACGAGTTGTTACTATTGAAAAGAGGGGGTCAAGTTATCTATTCAGGTCCTCTTGGCAGGCATTCTCAACAAATCATCGAGTACTTTGAGGTATGTATTTACTGCACTACCTCCATGGTATGAGGGAAGCAAAAAAGAAAATAAAATTCGAGATTACGTAATTGTTTTGTGTTTTGTTTTTATATATTATCAGGCGGTTAGTGGAGTTCCAAAGATTCCTGAAAAATACAATCCAGCAACATGGATGTTGGAAGTGAGCTCTGGTGCTGCAGAAATGCGGTTGGGAATTGATTTTGCTGATCATTTCTCAGCATCATCTTTGCATCAGTACGACCTTTACATTATAACGATGAATAACTAAAGTTATATATGTATATTAAACAGTTATTAATCAAATATGATAACTACAGGAGGAACAAGGCTCTGGTGAAAGAGTTAAGCGCACCTCCCCCAGGGGCCGTTGATCTTCACTTTGACACACAATATGCACAGTCTTCTTGGGGTCAATTTAAGTCTTGTATATGGAAGATGTGGTGGGGTTATTGGCGAAATCCTGATTATAATCTTGTTCGTTTCTGCTTCACCTTACTTTGTGCAGTCATGATTGGGACCGTGTTTTGGAAAATTGGCAACAAAAAGTAAGTCTTATGCGATCATTGGTTCTTTTCTCAAGAGTTATAAAATGACTGGATAAACTTAGTTTCCTGATTCTTGGTGTAAATGTTTCAGGTCCAGTAGCAACGATCTTAGCGCTGTGATTGGGGCCATGTACTCTGCTGTATTCTTCGTTGGTGTTAACAATGCGCAGACAATACAACCTGTTGTGGCTACAGAAAGAACGGTCTTTTATCGTGAAAGAGCAGCAGGGATGTACTCTTCATTACCATACGCCATGGCACAGGTCTGTTTAAACTCCAAAACAAACGTTTCACTTGCGTATTCACAAGTTTTAATGAAACTTATTATGAAATTTGTTTTAGGTGTTTGTGGAGATACCATATGTATTATGTCAAACCATATATTATAGCGCAATTGTGTACTCTATGGTGTCATTTGAGTGGACAGCAGCTAAATTCTTCTGGTCTTTCTTCATCAACTTCTTTTCGATTCTCTACTTCACATACTATGGAATGTTAACTGTTTCCATCACACCAAATGAGCAAGTAGCTGCTATATTCTCTGCTGGCTTTTACCTGTTGTTCAATATCTTCTCAGGGTTTTATATCCCACGACCAGTAAGAACTTCACTCTTAAATGCATACTGCTGTGATATTTTGTTTTTGTTTACAATCTACAGTTACTAATATTGCTCTGTTTTTAAAAATATTAGAAAATTCCGGGATGGTGGATCTGGTACTACTGGATCTGCCCAATGGCATGGACAGTGTACGGGTACATTGTTTCGCAATACCATGACGCAAATCAGGAAATCTTTGTGCCTGGAATAACGCCTAACCCGACCTTGTCAGGTTATATCAAAGACTACTATGGTTTTGAGTTGGATTTCATGGGTCCTGTTGCTGCGGTTCTTGTTGGGTTTTGTGCGTTCTTTGCCTTGCTTTACGCTTTCTTCCTCAGGACTCTGAACTTCCAAATGAGATAGGATGCAAGAAACATGTAGAGTGTGTAATATTTGTTTATATGGGGGTTTTGATGATTTGAAAAATATTCTTGTTTATCAATATTGAGTTTTAGTTTTATAGTAGCAAACTTCTGGTTTCATTTCTGTTTCTTTCTGGATTTTATTTCTGTTTCTTTCTTTTTGTTTTTCTTTCTAGGTTTCATTTCTGTTTAAGTCATTTAACGTAACGTGACTGGGTCATAAAAAACTAACAGAGCTAACATACAGTTAATTTTACTTATGTTACACGTTACATCACATGTCATGTCATGTCATAAAAAACTAACAGAGTCAACCGACAGTTACACTCTGAGTATTATCATGAACAAAATCAAAAGTTGAGATTACTAACGACCAAACTATTAGTTAAGACTTAAGATTAACATTGTTTAATAGTCACTAGTTTGGATTAATAAAATTTATTTTTCAATGAACAAAAATCCAATACATCATCCACATAGTTTAAGTTTATCTTAAAAAGATTCATCTAATCCAATTATCCAAACATATTACAACGTTAGACTCGGATCAATCTACTTAATCCATACAGTTACATATGCCGAACAACACGAACACAATAACAAGTGTCCTCATCATCACAACTTTTATTCACCACACTACTATATATATATATATATATTCATCTGTCACAATCCAACCGGTCGTCACAAAAACCCACCCTTTAAATTTCAGTCGATCATAATATATTCACCGTAGAACATCTTCTTCACTCTTTGTCAAAATGTTCATCAAAGGAACCACATTTAAGGTAATTTTATAATCCTCTGTTACCCTTTCTTCAACGTTAAATGGTAAATTTGCAATCTTTAACGGTACATGTGCAATCTTTATAGTAAATTTGCAATCTTTAATTATAAATTTGCAAGCTTTGATAGTAAATTTGCCATCTTTAATGCTGAATTTGCACTCTTTAATGTTATATTGCAACCTTTAATGGCAAATTACTAAATTTGCAATTAGGGCCGGCAATTTTGTACACGGACACGAATACACGACACGAACCTACACGGTCTTAACAGGTAACAGGTAAGGCCTTAACAGGTAACAGGTACTAAACAGGTAGACACGAATCTACCTGTTAATTTTTGTGTATTTAACAGGTATTTACCTTTTACCTGTTAGTACCTGTTAATACCTGTTATGATTTTTTTAAAATAAAAAATATAATTTAATATAACATACTTACCTTATTTACCCTTATACTTATCGACAAATTTTATTTCACTAAATAGGTTTTTGAATACTTGTTTTTAAACAAGTCTTATCGTGTCTAATTGTGTCTTATCGTGTATACCTGTTATAAACAGATACAGGTACAGGTAATGGTAACAGGTACACGATAGCTTATCGTGTCGTGTACAGGTAATAGCTTAACAGGTTTGTGTCTTAACAGGTTCGTGTCTTAACAGGTACAGGTATACACGATTTGCCAGCCCTATTTGCAATCTTTAATGGTTTTTTACTTTTTTCAATCTTTAATGGTAAATTTGCAATCTTTAATAGTAAATTTGCCATCTTCAATGGTAACCTTGCAATCTTTAATGGTTTTTCACTTTTTTGTAATCTTTAATGGTAAAATTGCAATCTTTATTGGTAAATTTGCAATCTTTAATGGTGTTAGCAATCTTTCATAGTAAACTTGCAATCTTTAATAGGAAATTTTTAATCTTTATTGGTTTATTTGCAATCTTTATTGGTAAATTTGTAATCTTTAGTGTTATATTGCAATCTTTTGTAGTAAAACTTGCAATCTTTAATGGTAAATTTGCAATATTTGATGATAAGCATTTTAATCCCAAATTGTTGTGGCAGAACAAGTCCCTAATGGGAGTATCAACAATGACACAATCACAGTCGTTAAAAGTGTCGATTCATCCTCATACAGTGGTAGCTATGATGCACCGACCAGAAACTAGCGTTGGAGTTTCGGTAGACAATGGTCCGATGGTGGTGGAAGTTGTCGACCCTAAACTGAAAGAACATTGTACCGTCGTTGACAGTGGCTTTGATGACGTGTATGCTGAGGATGCAGAAGAAATTGTGACACCTTTTTCTGTTTCTATTGCAAGGTGACCACTGGTTCATTAACTCCCTGACTGAGATTGGTTTCAATGTGGGATAATAAAGGTTTTAAAGTTGAAATAAACATTTATCTTTTAGGACATGTGATAGTTATGTGTTATGCTTCGTGTGGTCCAACACAATGATTGAGTCGGCTAAAAACCAGTCGGTTTAGTTGGGAAGGGTTATTTGGTACTCTCGTATTGGTTGAAAGTTGAATAAAAGATGCTAAAAGTCAAATGTTTATTTTAGTTTTTCTGTCAAATATTCGTTTATTTGATTATCCTACGCGTATATATATTTATATTTTGCATATTTCGTTGAACTGAAAACGTGTTTTAGATAAAAACTTTATTAAAAAAAAGTGTACTTTTATATTCTTTTGTTGTCAAACTTGCATATTTTGTACTGTAACACTGATATAAGATTCTAAACTTTAGGCTAAAAGAGTCAAGTTTTACCAGTTTCAGTCTTGTTAGATGACTGCTAGATACATAAATAACAAATACATACAAACCACTTTGGCAATGTAGTGGGTGCTCGTTGCTGCGCAACCCACGTCACAACAAAGGTCTAGCATTCACAGAAAAAGAAAGAGATGCTCATTACATGCGTGGTCTTCTTCCACCCGTTGTTATCAAACAGGAACTTCAGGTATTTGTTGTTCTTTAGGGGCTGTTTGGACTGCTTTGCGTCCTTGTCCGATTATTAATGAGTAAAATAAGCAGTTTGAAGTTATCAATACTCAAACACCATGCATGTTAACTTATCAATACTCAAAGAACATGTTGATTATGTTGATAACAAGGTCAAAAAGACGATGAATGATATCCGTCAATATGACGTACCTCTTCATAAGTACAAAGCCATGATGGAACTTCAAGTAAGCATTGAACTATTTAACTGTAATAATCCACTTTTTGTTCATTTTCTTCACTTTTCTTGGCTTATTCTGGTGTATAGGAGAGAAATGAGAGGTTGTTTTACAAGCTACTTGTTGAAAATGTTGAGGAGCTTCTTCCAATTGTGTACACTCCTACTGTTGGTGAAGCATGCCAAAAGTACGGCAGCATTTTCAAGCGGTCGCAGGGTTTATTCATTAGTATAGAAGATAAGTAAGTTTATATTTAGCTACTTATTATCTTTTATAGCTTCAACCTTCTAAATTTATAAACTTTTTTCATAGAGGGAGGATCCTTGAGATTTTAAACAATTGGCCAGAGAAAAACATTCAAGTTATCGTTGTCACAGACGGAGAACGAATCCTGGGACTTGGAGACCTTGGTTGCCAGGTTCACACCAAGCTTTTTTTACCTTTTAATCAATAACCGTATGGCGTATGCTGCATTAAACGATACAGATTATATAATTTGGTTAAAAGATTAACATTTCACAGGGGATGGGGATCCCAGTGGGAAAGTTATCTCTTTATACTGCTCTTGGAGGCATTCGTCCTTCGGCAGTAAGTATTTTCCCAAGATAATGATAAGAATATGATTTGGCGAATACATAGATAACAAGTTAAACACATGTTCAGTGCTTGCCTATAACCATAGATGTGGGTACAAACAATGATAAACTGTTAAATGATGAGTTCTACATTGGTCTTCGACAAAAAAGAGCAAACACGCAGGTTAGTTTTTATTTCTACTTTTCGCTCACAAGTATCACGTCAAAGTTATTAGTTAGTGAAATAAGTTGTATCAATATTTGTCAGGAATATGCGGAACTTATGAATGAGTTTATGTCTGCTGTGAAGCAGAACTACGGTGAGAAAGTGATTATTCAGGTAACTAAGTATACGTCGACTACGTTAACTTGCTAATGATATAAATTGTGAGGGATATATGATTCGAATGGAGGCTTTGATACTCATTGTGCAGTTTGAAGATTTTGCTAACCACAATGCATTTGATCTTCTTGCAAAGTATAGTCCCACCCACCTTGTTTTCAATGATGACATACAGGTACATAATGAAATATTAGTATTCGAGTTTAACGATTTTTTTTCTAAACTTTATTTGTTTTTAGGGGACGGCAGCAGTGGTACTTGCAGGGCTTATATCTGCACTTAAGTTAGTCGGTGGATCGTTAGCTGACCATAGATTTCTATTCCTTGGAGCTGGTGAGGTATGAGTATGTCATAATAAAAATAAATAGCACCCTCATTTTGATTTTTTTTCTCTTTACGTCTCAATTTTGTTTTATTTTTGTTTAGGCTGGCACTGGCATTGCTGAACTCATAGCTCTTGAGATATCAAAACAGGTAAAAAAACAATATTTTACTTCACTCATGCTACCAAAAAACTAAATTTAAAAAAAAGTTAATAAATGAGATGACATGTGTTCTTGTTATTATCTAATCATGCAGACACACGTCCCTCTGGAAGAGGCTCGCAAGAAGGTCTGGCTTGTGGACTCGAAGGGATTGATTGTTAAGTCCCGGTTAAACTCACTTCAACAATTCAAGAAACCATGGGCCCACGAACACCAGCCCGTTACAGATCTCCTAGATGCTGTCAAGGTGTGATTTTTATTTATTTTTTTCTGTGTCTGGATGAACGTATGTTTGATCGCCTAATTATGTTGTGTTTTCAGGCAATCAGGCCGACTGTTTTGGTCGGATCTTCAGGTGTAGGACAGACATTTACTAAAGAAGTTGTTGAAACTATGTCATCTTATAACAAGGTATTTTATTTTTTATTTGCATCTAAGTATAAGTTAATGAGCAATAAACAAGTGGTTTCGCAGAAACCTGTTATTCTTGCTCTTTCAAACCCAACTTCACAATCCGAATGTACCGCTGAACAAGCTTATACTTGGAGTCAGGTTTGACTTTTATCGCCTCTTTAACTAATTCATTGACTTTTTGTTATATTGACCTTGTGTAACCTTTTTGTTTTTAATTTTTATTACTTCTGTATATCATAGGGTTGTGCCATATTTGCTAGCGGGAGCCCGTTTGGTCCTGTTGAATATAACGGAAAAATCTACATGTCTGGACAGGTTGTTGAGCTTTTTATTTATTTAACATTTCAAATAAAAGATGACAGTGAAATATATTGACTTCTGTTACAGTCAAACAATGCATACATTTTCCCTGGATTTGGTCTGGGCTTGATAATTTCGGGTGCAACTCGTGTTCATGATGACATGCTTTTAGCAGCGTGTAAGTTCGCATCATACAAAAGTTTCATACATTATTGCATAAAAACAATGTTTAACATTTTTATTTACTGAACAGCGAAAGCTCTGGCTGCACAAGTCACTCAGGAACATTTAGAGAAAGGACTAATATACCCTCCATTCGCCAATATTCGAAAGATTTCCGCTTGTATTGCTGCCAAGGTGGCAGCGAAAGCGTATGAACTTGGTAAGATCACCCCCTACTTTAAGAGAAAACAATTCAAACGGGTCAAAAACTACTAAAGTGTATTTTTAATGCATATCAAAATTTTCTTTTCAAAAGTATCTAAGCTTAACTCGACCCGTTTGAAAACATGCCTATCAACCAATCCGCATGGTCTGTCGCGTACCAAATGTGTTTTTTGTTGTTTTTGTGTAGATTTGGCTAGCAGGCTTCCTCAACCAGAAAACCTGGTAGCTTATGCCGAGAGCCGCATGTACAGTCCTAACTATCAGATATATCGCTAAAAAATCATTGAAACTGATTATATATGTTCTTAATTTTTTTGTTTATTCAGAAAGCATTTTTGGTGGTTTTTTAAGTGAAATATTGTAGAGTTCATTTGACATTCGAAGCGTGAATAATGTAACAAATTATCTGTGTTTGCATGTATGTTGATTTTAGTTGATACGTTACCTGACTATGCAGTGCAAATAAAACTTTGTTTTTGATCATTGAATAAATAATCAGGAGAAAGAGAAACATGAAATGAAGATTTATTATATAATATAAAAATTATATACATTTCACTAAACCAAGGCCGGCTTTATGTTTAATTATTGGAGTCAATTGTTTTAATGAGGTTAGATACAGGGGAGAAGCTACTAACGAGGCCGTCGACCAGTCTATTTTTTTATTATTTTTTTCGTCTATGCTGTTAAATTTTGGTCTAGTAGTTTAAAAAATATCTGATAACTCCAACATTGGCCTTGGCCCCGTATTTTTTATTTGAAACTTTTTTCGCCCCTCCAGTAAAAACCTTCGAGCTCCGTCAATGGTTAGAAATAAGCTCCATGGTTATATTTAATTTTTATTGTTAGATATATATATAGTTGGATACTTAACTATTCTTATTAAGTTTAAAGATTCAAGTTTTATAATATGCAAATTTTAGTTTATTTGTCCTGGAAATTTTAGGATTGTTAATTTAAAAAAATTACATATATTTATGATTTAAATGTGTAGGTGTAAAGATAGAAATCAAAATATATTATTTTAGCTTGTAACTTCTTTTATCGGTGTAATGAAAGTTGTTAGCTAAGAATTTCTTCCTATTTTTATACAAATACTTCAAAGTTTGAATATGTTAAGTTATGAAATGAAATATTGTAAAATACATTAAAGTAATGTTACTAGGATTGTTATTATAAAGAAATTAAGTGTGCTAGCTAGTGGTATCTTTTTGTGATTATACTAAACCTAAGCTAGTGGTACCTTTGATTTCATCAAATAAACAATAACACAATATGATCAATTTGTAGATCTATAAGCTAAACAAAGAGCCAAGGCTCTAATGCCAATTGTCAACACTAAACTCTAAAGTCTTTGATTTTTGTTGTATGATTGTGGTTGTTTTAATCAAGTTTGTGATGCAGAAACTCATAAATCTAGCGATGATTTTGTGTATAGATCAATGAATCATGTTAAGAATTTGTTGTCTAAAATGTAGTTTTTTGATCCTCCCTCGATAGTAATATTGTAAAATTCAATCATCAGACATCTTTACGTCCAACAAAAGAATATTATACAAACTGAAACCAATGATAATAACTTTTATTGTATGATTATTAACAGCTAACAGTAAGAAATTAGATTATCTCTTATTCATTTTCCTTTAACACAAAAAGGATGTTTTTTGGATGCTAATTTTAGATCAAATGAAGATATGATAGGTTTCTTTTTTTAACATTTGTGACCGGCTCTCTAATATTAAATGTTTAACAAGTATTTAATATTAAAAAATAAATAAATAAAAAAAGGGGGGAGAGGATAAAATAAAAAGAAAGATGAAGTAATGTCAACGTGGAAGTTGATGATCCATATCCAATCCAATCATCGTCTGAGCTTATCCGCTTCATAAACGTGTCTTTGGTCAAATTTATAAAACAAATATTCCCAATTTTTAATTCTTTTTATATTCAATAACTACCATTATTCAAATAATTTCTGGCTTTCAACTTACTTAAAAAAAAAAAACTTTTATCTCAAATTAACTTTGTTTTGTAATCGAGGCTAGACCAAGCCAATGGTGATTTGGTGGCTTTGTTAATTAACCTTTTTAACTTTCTTATTTGACTAAACAGGATTATACAGTGCTTGTGTGTTAACAAACCATTTATAGATTAAAAATTTTGATCATCACAATTATTAAAACCATACATTGATTAAAATCAACGAAAAACAGATGTCATTCAACTTCAAACAAATCCAAACAAATAAACCGAAACATCGAAACAATCGAGACATATCTATTTGGAAAAACGTTATTTTATGAAACAAAATATCTCGATAAGTTATAAAACTGTCACAACAAAGAAAATTACCAAAATGGCCACTATTATAGTATATATAATAATTCATGTCAAGATCGGTTCTTTCTTTTAAATTCTAACAATCTAACTGAAACATATCGAGTCAAATCAAACCGAACCAAATAACTTTTTTAACTCAGATTAATCTAAACTGAGCTGAGTAAGCTTGGTAAACCAAACCAAAGTAGTCTCAAACTCAAGTCTTCAACTCGGTTAAAAATTTAAGTCGAGCTAACCTAACTTAGTTTAAAATTCAAACCAAGTTTGAGTTCATCATAACTAACTCAGCTCAGCTTATAACCAACATTAAAATAAACCAAACCGTGTCTTTAACCATAAACAACACGATATAGACTCAGTTTGTTACTTTCTTTGATATATCATTAGATGAAATTATGTAACTCTTTTATAGTTTTGATTGATATAGACCGTATACTAGATGTTAGAAATAATTAGGTTTGTAAAAGAGTGGCAAAATTATCTTGTTTAATAATGGTTCATCCATATCCATGTGCTACTGCTATTTCAACGTACCACCATATAATTGCCACGTGTCTGCACTTTTCTTGTTTCTCATAACAACCCATATTTATATGCTCCCCAAATATGGTTACAATTCTATCTTTGATTTGTGTTTCTCAAACACTCAATTTCTATATTTTCATACTCATCAACAATTCTCAACTTTATAGTAATGGGTAAAGATAAAAATCAAAACTTTAAAGATCATCATCAAAGATGGGCTATCATGAAAGAACATGACCAAGAACAAGAACATGAGCAGCATCCATGTTCCTCAATTGAAGAAGCTTCAACAATCTCAAATCTAACATCATCATCATCATTAACATGTTCTTCATCTTCTTCATCTGACACAGCAGATGATGCATCTTCAGCAAATTCAAGTAGATCTTCTTTGTATGATCTGTCAGACCTCATGTCACACTTACCCATCAAGTAAGTTCATTTCTTTAACACAAAAAGATTATAAATTTCATTGCTTTTTGGATCAAAGATTGTAAATTTGTAAACTTTTTACTGTTACAGAAGAGGGCTTTCAAAGTTTTATCATGGGAAATCAGACTCTTTTACATCTCTTGCAAGAGTCACAAGCATAGATGATATCCCAAAAAACAAATCACACAAGAAGATGATGAACAAGAGCTACAGATCTCACACACTTCCTAAACCAATCATCTCAAAGAAGAATTGCAGAAGGAAAAAGATTAGAACTTGCATCAAGAATGAGCTCAAATGAGTAGTAGTTATGCTATCTTGGTTTGTTATGTTCTTTAATTATGGTTGTAGAAATTTTTTGATGTAAATATGAAGTTTCTTGCTTTTCAAATGAGTTAAATCAACTGCATACATGAAGTAGTTATTACACAAAATCTAACAGTTAAAAGATCATCAATAGATGTTCAATGTCATAGTTTTTTTCCTAGTAAAAGTTTATGAGGCTGCTGATTCATGGAGACATGATGATGGATCTGGTTTTTAGTCTGCTTGATCTCCTCACTGGTGATGGTGTAACCACTTCTGCGAGTTTGCGTCTCTGTTCGAAATCGAAACATGTAAACATTAGTTTCTATTTAGAGTTCAAGATATGAGTAATGAATAAAAAGTGTTTAAAAAGTTGAAATTTTTACCTGTTTCTTGACTGTGTTAGAATCACATGTTGAGATTGCTATGTGAGAAGATTTTGTTTGGTTGGAAGAAACTGTTGTTGTTTGGATCAAAGAGTTGGTTGGGTGGTTTTCAGTTGATATAAAGCTAGTGATTTGTTCTTCACCAAACACGAATTCGCCTAACAGCTCGACTGACGGTATATTAACTTTTGAAGAAACTGTTTCTTGATGTTGCATTGAAGATTGTGGATTTGTGGAGGGTTCATCAAGATCCTTGAACTCTTCTTGTTCAATTGGTGTTGTAACAGAAGTAGAGGATGATTTGTTACACTTTGAAAGATAAATGACACCAAAAGATGTCAAAATTAGTATATGACCAATTACTAATGCAAGTGTTATATCAATGCTACTGAGTTTGATCAACATGTCTTTAGTTGTTATATCATTAAACTCTTTTTCCACCTCATCTGCCATGTCGTTTTCAAATTCGAATTCGGCCTCATTTGTTAACTCAAGATTCATTTCATTTGCATCAGAATCAACTTCTTCAATAAGATCATCTTCTTTAAAATCTTGATCTGTTTCAACTTCTACGTAATCGGTCTTGATCACTTCATTTGCTTCAGTTTCATGTTCTTGAATTATGACATTTGACTCATCTTTTCCCACTTCATCCTGATGAACAACTTCTTCATTTGAGTCATCATTTTCTACTTCATCCTTATGACCCAAATCAACAAATACTTCCTTCAATCTTCCCACCAATAAATCCGGTTCCATAATCAGACCATATCCAACTTCGGACGAGTTTAAACCACAAACACCATTATGCCAAACAGATCCTAAGCTTGTTGAATTGGATTGAGCATTCATTGAACATATGGCTTGTGTAGTTAAAATAACTGCAATCACTACAAACAAAAACTTAAAAAACCCCTTTAAACTACAACATCTATCCTCCACAAATTCATCCATCTCCTCCTCATCATCATCATCATCGTCTTCGCCTTCACATTCTTCACCATTTTCATCTTCAACTTCATTTTTCGCATCCGGGGCTTCATCCACATATTCTTGTGGAGAACAAGAACCAGCTTTATAGTAAGTACTAATTTTGACCTGATCCTCATCATTATTTTCTTGTAGATTCATTATCCTATTCCTACGCCTATTCGGGTTATACCTCAAGAACTTAGGCCTAGGAGAAAGGTAATTCTTAACGGGATCATACGGCTGCAAACCCGATTCACCAACAAAACACTTCTCCACAACATCATCATAATCAACAACAGAAGATCTAACAGATTTTGACCCAAAACTAGAGGACCTTTGGAGACTAGTTGATTCTACGGTTTCGTTCCTTTCGCCCAAGATTTTCTTTCTAGGTGCACCAGAAGCTTTAACTGCTGCTGATATTGTAGGACTCATAAAATTCTTAGTTGGTAGTTGTTTTTTACTAGGGCTTTTTAACCTACAATTCATTTGTGGGTTCAATTCATTCTCATTGTTTGATTTGTTTCCTCCTGCATAATTTAACAAACAAATCTCCACAATGAACACTTGACCAAACACAAAAGATAACAAAAAAAAAAATCAAATGCCCAGCTAAATTTAGCCGGGACAACTAAAAGTCTCCCGGCTACAATTTAACGGGGTGTAGCCAGAGTGACCTATGACCAATGCACTTAGAAGTGCGATGAACGAGACCAAAACTCCGCCTCTAACACCGACAAATATTTTTCGCCGGCATTGGGGCTTCTCTGTTACAGCGAACGCAGGACAGGAACCTTTAATCATGCCACGTTGCATGTGACTTAAAGGGGATGCATGACACCTTAATAGTTGGTTGAAAATTGACAAAAGTAGACTGAAAGTAAAATGTTGATTTTCATAATTTTCCTAAATAATAATTGCAATTGTCGAATGATAAAAACAAGTATTTGGTATAGAAGAAACGTACCTTTGATGGAGGTGTTGAAATTATCCATAATTTCTTTCAAGAACTTGAATAGTTTGCTTGCAAAAATGTAGTCAACAGGTGATTGAAATGAATCGAAATTTATCGAATTTGAGAGAGATATAGATTGAAATGTGACCGTTGCATTATTGGGCGTTTTTTTATATAGACTAGATTTTTTTTTAAATCGATTCTTTTTTGACCGTTGGAGCAGTTACTGATTGTGTGCTATTGTTGACCACAGTCATATGGCTTTTGTTGTGGATCAGTGCTTATGGCCCAATGGGCTAGTTCCATCAAGTTTATGTTGATGACTGCTTGAGTGCTTGATGGTTTGTTTACTTACTAATTACTATATCGTATCTAAATTTTATTATTAGTTTCGATTAGAGGATTAGAGGTGCACAAAAAAATCGGAACCGGAATTGATTAAATAACCGAAAATCGATTTTTAAAAGAACCGGTTCTACAAGAACCGAGCTGGGACCGAACCGAACCGTAGGTTCTTAATAGGTTATACTATTTTTTCCATATTATATGTTCAAATGAACCGGAACCGGTTCCTACAAAAAAACCGGTATGTTTTAATGTTGCTACTTATTTAATGTTTTAAAGGCTATAGATCTTGGAATATTAAAAGTTTTTAATGTTACTACTTATTTAGTAAAAAATAATATAACAAATTTATAACCATGGACTATAAATGAAAACCCAATGGGGAGTGAAGATTTGCAGCAGTCTAACGTTCCAACCTATCTCATAGAAAAAGCCATTTTTTAAGAACCTGAACCGGTTCTCTAAGAACCGGAAACGGTTAATAGGTTTTAGTTTTTTCACCAAAAACCGGTTCTAAAACAAAATCGGTTCTTGTAAAAACTGATTCCTTTACCGTCAACAAAAACCGAAACCGATTCTTAAAAAAACCAATTTGTTCACCTCTAGTTTTAACCTCTTTTGTACTTTAAAGTTATAGCATACCTATATCAAGATAGTTTTTTTACACTTTTTTTTTACCTTTTAATTAGTAAAGTAATTTTACACTAAAGAGTTAAGGTGTCTCTTTTCTATTTATTTATGTGGTCGAGGATTCAGATCATTCCGTCATCGGGTAGTTACATCATGTGGTAGAGTGTTTTTAGAACGGTGGTTGGTGCAATAGCTTATGACCGAAGTATTTAGATAGTAAGGATTGAGATCGAAACATCATCTGTAACACCAATAGATGTTTTCGTCGGCATTGGGGCTCCCTATTACTAGGTACGCAGTAGAGGTTCACAACAGCTCTCCTTACATGCCAAGTTGATTGGAGTCGAAACTCATCAACCAACTGTTTCAGAAACCGGGCAAGAACCTTTAATTATGTCACGTAAAACCCTTAAGCTCAGACACGAAGCCGGGTGGTATTCCTGGACGTGCTTCATTGTCAATATCCACCAAAAGTGACACTAATGGGAATTGAACTTAAGTCACGTATGAAGAAACAAGACATCTTACCACTATGTCACAAGTGAGATATACATATTGTTTATTTAATAGATCATGAGTTGTTTAAAAAAAGTAGTTTATATGATACATATAATAATTTTAATTATATGTATTTTTTTAATTTTTTTTGTTTTGTTGAAGAACTACAGTTATTTTCACATCAGTGGCTTTCATTAATGTAGTTATTTAAAAAACGCCTATTTACTTTTTAATATCCTGTGGTAGATTTAGAGTTATATGGAGGTTTTATTTATATATTTATAGATTTCAATGCTGGCTTTAATTTACGGCAGGTAACCTTTATTCATAAAACTACTTTATATGAAAGAGTATCAAAGTGATTCTTTTTGGGTATGAAATGCAATATTATTGTAAATTCGAAAGCAATGGAAACATATTCACTGTGTTTTGTCTTAATATTTAATTAATTAATCATGGTTATGTTGGTATTTTAAAAGGTTTTTGTACAAACATCGTAAAATGGGTTAGGGATATCTTCATTTCATATGTATTAGAAAAAGTTTGTACTATAGTTTTAAGTTTTCTTTATAGGAAAAGAACATCGGTTCATTTCTTATGGGTTAAAGTGACCTATTAAATAAATAATGTTACTTGATTGTTATAATCTTCATTACTTCATATATTACTAAACTAGGTTAGAGACCCGTGTTTAACACGGGATTTGATAAGAATAAAAATCATTAACAATATCATATTTGTTGATAAGATATACAAAAGAAACTCATGAAGAATAACAATGGATTAAACAAAAATTTCTAAAACAAAGATTGATGAAACATAAAATAATTTACATTAGGTTAACAGATAAACAATCGGTTTTTATCTATACCTGATGATATGTCACAGGTTACAAACGAGTCTTTAATTGACTTATGCACTTGTTAATGTGACATGTCTAGGGGTGTAAACGAGCCGAGCCGAGCCCGAGCTTAACACTTATCGAGCCTGACTCGTTTGAATTTTCTGAAGCTCGAGCTCGAGCTCGAGCTCGAGCTCGGTTCGAGTCTAAATTTTAAGCTCGAGCTCGACTCGTGAAGGGGGAAAAAAGCTCGAGCTCGGCTCGACAAGGCTCGTTTTGTATTAAACAAACCAATGTTTGGCTCGAGCTCGTTAAGGCTCGGCTCGAACGAGCTTTTTACCGAGTCGATCTCGAGTAGCTTGCGAGCTGACTTGACTCATTTACACCCCTAGACATGTCAAGAATAACAATTAAAGAATCATGACTTGTACCAGGTAAGAATGCTGTAATTAGTACCAACGCAATAACATCAGTGCCAACAAAAGATCTTGAAACATAAATGAAATATATAGAAAATTTACTTATTAGTCAAAACCCACATTTCAGTCTTCTAATTCATGCTCCACATAAGGTATCATACACGGGTCAGTTTTACAATAAGTTGTCAATGAAAATAAATTGCTTATAATCTCTCTTATAATAAATTGCTAACACAACTCCTCACATTAAGCCACTTGTCACCATCACATTCATCCTCATTTTTAGAATCATAGAAATTTTTGAAAACATGTAATTTAACATTTTTAATGTAATCATACTTTTAATTATGAGTATATTTTCATCATTGTCAATTTTTTCATGTTAATATATTTTTGTTAAATTTTTTTGTATTCCTATAATATAGGTCCAATTATGTATCTTTATTATATTTTATATATTAAAACATATAAATAAATTATATCGTTAACCCCGTGGGTACCCACGGGTTCTAACCTAGTTACATAATAAAAGTAAAAAAGGATAACTTAAAGAATGCCATTGTGTGCAATTAAGAGGTAGGCTTGCTAAAAACTTGACACATGGATAGTGATGGGTTAAAAGAATGTCATGTATACAATTAAGAGGTAGGCTTGCTAAAAAATTGACATTTGGCAAAAATAGGTTTGGTTTATTATATTTTATAGATTAGTTTAGTGCCCGTGCTATGCTCGGGAACACAACATTCAAGTGATGCTTTTAAGGATGTTCATGAACAGTGACGGATCCATGAATTTTTATCAGTGGGTTCACTATTTTTAGGCGCTCCAATTTTAATAGAACCAGACATTAAAAAAAATTGGGTCGGATCGACGGTTCGGATCGGGTTACCGGGTTAAGTTCAAAACATAATAACAATGTGATACAATCAGTCAATATTAAAAAACATGTCGTCTTTAAAAATAAAAAAACACACAATATTAATTAAGAAAAAAGATTACCTAAGGTTGTTCCCTGCGAGGTTTCATCTTTTGAAAACGTTGAATTACATCTTCGACCAAAACTTGTTGTAAGAACTCCCTTTCAATGTAACAAATGCAAGAATCATTCATGTATCCATTACCCATCCTATTACGCAAATCCGTCTTCACATGTTTCATTGAAGAAAAGCATCTTTCAACGCTTGCCGTTTCAATCGGTAAAACTAATTATAACTTAATTAAACGATAGACAAACGGATAATCAATGTGTTTTATTATTTCCACCATGGGTTTGACAAGATTAGTTACCCCATTCCAATTGACAAACCGAGTATCTTTTTTAATGTGTCATACATATATAACATGGATACTACCTATAGGCTAATCAATAATCTTGTTGCTGAAAGAGAAGTTTTTAACAAACAAACATCCAATAATGAATCAATAATCATTTATACAAACACTAATTTTCACTTCTTCATATATTATATATCAAACATTGAATCAAACCTCAAAGATTGAAGTAACAAATTAACAATCAAGCATCCAAGTTTATTCAACCAAACATTTAACATTCAATCACACAATTAAAGTATTAAACATTGATTAATAATACATGTTTTTAACAAAGTGTTGGAATGAAAGGGTTAGGGTTGGAGATTGAAGCACTAATAGGAAAAAAACACTAATTTTATTCATTTACATAAAAACTTGCCTAAATAAAAAAAACTCACCTAGGAGAATCGAACCTGTGACCTGTTTGAACTAACAAGCACGCTATACCAGTTGCTCTAAGGGAGTCTTGTTGCTGTCATTTACTCATTAATAACTATATGGGTTCACTCTGAATTTTTCTATGGGTTCACTACAAAAATTTCTATATAATTTTTATTAAAATTTTCTAACGCGGTGGGTTCCCGTGAACCCGTAGCTTAGGCATTGGATCCGTCCCTGTTCATGAATGTTCCATTCAGTTTTGAGACAAAACCATGAACCAGAAAACATGATATATTTTAAAATTTTGATTTTTTGTATAGCAATATTATACTCAAATTAAATAGAGTTAAGTGCTCGGTTTTATGGTGTAATTTATTTTTTTAAATTGTATAAAAATGTTATGTATATTTATAAACACTGAGGTCTTTAATTGTATGTTATTGTTAACTTTATCCATAAGTTTCATTTTTAACCTTATCAAATATAAACCGACTCATGTACACCCCTTGTAGTAAATGGTTAAAAATATAAATACTCTTAAATTTTTTAGAATTCTTCAAAATGTTAGGGGACCAAAAATGTAATTAGTTTTATTATAATATATTTTATATACATATTTTAAATAAAAAATTATTATTGTGAGATAAACTCTCAAATAACGCTACATAAGCTAAAAGCTTTGAAAAAATGCCACATAAGCTTTTTTTGTTTTCCTATATTATATAAGGATAGTAAAATAATAATAATTCATGTATTATATGTTGCTGCCGTAAATCCAAGTCCGGTGTCTTGCTTGATCCTGCACAAATTGCAAAGGCACGATAGAGAAACAAGATTGTGTGTTCTTTGTGATAACTCTCCGGCATGATAATAAGTATTTGATTGAACTGAAAAAGAAAAATCAGTGTGTGCTACATGTGTAGAGTTGAGAGGATCTGAAGAAGCCGTTATGTTAACTTCCTTTGTACACTTAATGTAAGAATTAGGGTTTGCCCACTGTGGATTTTGTTGGCCCTATTGAGGGACAAACTTTGATGCGGGCTATAGGTGATACGTGAGCATGCATTGTGATTGGTCAGGATCTTTTCCTCCTCTTTGTTGTTGCCAAGTGTTCCAACACGAATTAAAGCGATCCTTGTCGAGCGATGTTTCTTGGTGTGTCGGATATGCCCATGTATTGGCCCATTGAAACATGTTACTCTTCATACATATTTAAATGTAAGGTCTTTAGATCATTTGAACAAAAAAAAAGAGATTCAAAATTTCAAGAAAAGTATTAGATCGAAAAGGTGATTATCAAAGGATATGATGTAGGTGCGATGTGTGATTAATACAATTGGGTCAATTTAATTGAATGAAGTTGATTAAAAAAGAAACCGAAGGTTGGTTCCATGTGGTTTGGAAGTGAACATAGCACATGAAAGTTAGTCTCCCAAAGTTAATTACGTCATTACCTTAATTATTATCTACATAATAATTTATTTACATTTTCTTTGTTACTACTTTCCATAACATGCCTTCGATTCGAGTAATATGTGGTCCATTAGCCTCTATTAGATAATGCAATTCAATAATAATAGTTAATGAAATGTAGATATATATGGGTTTTTTAATTAAAATAAAATTAATGGTATAATTTGAATGTTTAAGTTTGTAAATATATATTAAATAAACCAAAAGTAAATCGCAAAATATGAAGGTGGCAAGTCATCTTAATAAGGTCACCCTTAATACGTTTAATATTGCTTAACATTATGATGTGAATGAGTTTGAAATATATATACTAGAGTGTAGTATATGAAAAGAGTTTGAAATATTAGACTCGTCGGGAGATCTTCCATAGTATCACCTTAGCTACCTTATGGTGAATTTGGAAAGCTACGAACAACCGTGTTTAATTTTATCAGGTAGAAGAAACACCCTAGCTAGGTGACGTTCTAATGACATCATATTGTTGTCTCTTTTATGTGTTAAATTTAGAGGTAAAGATGCTCGTTTATCCTGACCCTTATGGTGTAATTTCGATTTATAATCGCTTTGTATTTTCTTAGCGCCTTGGTAGTTCTTATATTGAATGGCTGTTCTAAAAAAAATTGTTGAAGTATAATAGTGTTAATAATGATCAACACATTTGTAAGTACATTAACTTAAAAACTAGCTAAAATGTAATATTCTATTGTTCTATAAACTTGTAGAACTTAGTCCATCAATACTTATTTTTTAAACTAGTTATATTATATCGTTATAAGCATAATGTTTTAACAACAATTCACAATTAAAAATATCCAATTTGTTAAAATTGCAGTATTTGGTTGAACAAACATTTAAAAGGAAGTATATGTACGTACAACTTGATGAGTAAAACACTATTATAAAAATAGTAATAAAAATGAGATAGGATGATGTAGCCTGTGTATAAAAATAATACTGATTAATGCTCCAATTGACTAATATATACAAAATATTTTTTTCTTTTTATATTATATTTTTGAATCCAGGAATAATGTTAAATTAAAAAATATAATAGCCGTTACGTTCAAATTCTCTTGGTGATGTACCTTCACAAACATTTCAAAATTCAAAGTTTAATATATTTTAAATACTAAACTTAAAATAATACCCACCCATCTCCTCGGTTTTCATTGATTAATACCAAATACCTTATTTTTCTGTATTTTAAATCCTTGATTTGCGTTAAATAGTGGGGTATTTATTCGTAGTTTTCAATAGTATTAGATCATGTAGACATAGGCTAGAATTAGGAGTAGCATTGTTTTTTAACCATATGTCTCCATGTCAAAAATTTCATTTTTTTAACATTCATGATTCATCTCAATGTCTTTTCCTCGTAGTAAGTGTTTGTACTTTTTTGTTATCAAATGTAACAAACAAAACTACCAATAGTTTAAGAAAAAAAGATACCCACAAAAGATTACAAACAAATCTTTTTAGTTATAGGCTTTTTCATTCTCCACAAACAAATTAATCTATAGTATAAACTCATTAGTAAAAGGTCGTTCGTATCCTTCAAACGCAGACAATCCTAGTGATTAAGCCCATTTACTATTCTAAAAAATTCACCACCTTAAGACCTACTGTAAAAAAACTCTTAACCAACCCTAAACAAATTACAGCTAGTGAAACTCGAATTTGTAGACCTCTTCCTAAATCAGTTAACTGGAGGCTCATTGTGTTATACTCGAATATATGGTATATATGATCAAAATATCTATAAGCAATGGATAACTAATTTAACGGTTGATGTGGTGAATTGAAGCAAATCCCACTTGTTATAAATAAATTGGTACACACTACACAAAAATATACCAACACAAACCTAGAGTAAGTACAATGATGGTGTTGTTAATGGGAAAGAGGGAACTACAAAATATATATTACTTTGTAAATCATTTGTATCATATTATTACTCTTCCCATTTTTACTTTGTAAAATCATTTGTATATATATCTTGTCGGTTTTAAATTTTTAATCTTTTAAATACAGACAAAATACAAAATTACCACCATTGGTTTTAGATAGAGATAGAATATATTATTACCATTGTTTTTTTTTTCTAATATATATATTAAACTAAACAACAATTCAAAATGGTTGATTCAAGACAACTTCTTCATACATTCAAATCTCAAAACACTTATAATATAATTTACACAAACAAAACCAAGAAAAAGGATTTCTTGATCCCAAATTATCTATCAAAAACAACACATTAATTGATGATCTAAGTAGCTAACTAACTAACCACCATTACAAATTAAAAGCTTCATGAACTTGAGAACAAGCCTTTTGCATCTTCAAACCACTTAAACTATATCTTGATGCCACTATTTCATTAAGTGACAACCTCTTTTTCGGCCCCGGCTCCGGCCTTTGTTTAGGTGCACTATGTGACCTCAGTTTCGCTTTCGACGACTGCGTGCTTGCCATGTAACTCGGGTGGTTTGAATACGGCCTGAAAAAGCTATCCCCACACACACTTTTAGCCGGTGTCACTGGCCCATTTGACCTGTTTGAGATAAAACGCGGAGTACTTTGAGCCGTGTTTGAGTACTTGTAATCTTCACCAACATATCCCCATTCAAAATCTTGAAGATGGTGGACTTCAGGAATCGACACGCACGCAGGGTTTTGACAATGCAGGGGTGATGGCATGTTGTTCATATAATGTGAATGTGAATGTGAATGTGAATGGGAATTGGAATGTGTATCCTCCCCGGAATCAGATGGACATGTGTTGATGCGTCTGGATCTCGACTGCGGCCTGTAGGTGTCGATTTCCACTATTTTCGGGCTCTCATCATACCCATTGGTGTTAGATTCATAAACTGATAGCCTCTTGCTATGGAAGTCATTTCTTTCATTGTCAATTTTCCCCTGTTAATGTTACACAATATGACAAGTTAATTAAAATTGTGTCACAACTATTAGTCATATATTATTTATTAGACTATGCTTTATTAGTACGAGTCTATGGAGTCAATTAGGTACGGTTTCTTGTGATCTCTATAGTGGACCACAAGAAACGTATATGGGCCCATAGACTCGTACTAATAACAAGCTGAGGATCTTACAATTGATTTTCTATGGCGGAACTCTGGCGGCTCATAACGATGGTCTTTGGTGAATGAACGACGAGCCCTTTCCGATCTAATGGCGGCTTGAGCTCTAATCAAAGCCTGCATACTATGAAGAGTAGCAGCTGCTCTTTTTCTAACAAGAAAACCCCTCACAAGAGCTTGTAATTTTACTAGTCCTTTTAAAGCTCTTAAAGCCTTTCTAGCCTGAGATTAACATCACCAAAAACATCATCAAGATTCTAAATCTTGCAATAAAAATTCAAACTTTATTCATTTCAAGACTTGGTATAGTATTTGCAATTTGAAAAACACCAAAAACATGATCAATATTCCAAATCTTGCAATAAAAATCCAAACTTTAATCATCTCAAGACTTGTTATTAGGGGTGTTCATTCGAATCGAATGCGAATTGGGCGAATTAGGCGAATCGAATTGGTCGAATTGGGACTTTTAAAAACTGTATTCTTATTCGATCCACATTCGAATAAAAATCTATGTATTCGATTCGATTAAGTTATTCGAATTCGAATCGAATTCGAATAGATTCGAATGTATTCGCTTTAAAAAAATATAAATAAGCAAACACATCAAGCAACAATACAAATGTAGCACAACATCACTCAAACAAAATGCAAAATACTAGCACTAAAACATGTTAACAAAAGGTCTAAAACTGCATAATTAAACACAAAAAAAGACTATAAACAAGTTTAAAACCCGTAGAAACAACAATTAAGAAGTTGTCACAGCACAAAATCATGTTCAGTGCAGAAACAACAATTAAGATTGGGTAAGGGTTGGGTTTGGGTATTTTTAACTTTACCATCAAGTCCATTAAATCATATTCATATATAGATAATTAATTAGATATATTAAAATATATATTAAAAAATATATAAATTTCTTATTCGAATTGGGCGAATCGAATGCGAATACAGAAAATCATATTCGTATTCGATCCACATTCGACAAAATTATTCGAATCGAATGCGAATCGAATTCGAATGACTGAAAGTCGATTTCGAATGGCCTTAATCGAATTCGATTCGAATCGAATTTCGAATAATTCGAATGGTATTCGAATAATGAACACCCCTACTTGTTATAGTAACTGAAATTTCAAAATCACCAAAAGCATGATCAAGATTCTAAATCTTGAAATAAAAACTCAAACTTTAATCATTTCAAGACTTGGTATGATAATTACAATATGAAAAACATCAAAAACATGATCAAGATTGAAAATCTTGCCATAAAAATTCAAACTTTAATCATATCAAGAAACAGTATTGAAAATTTACCAAATGGGATCTAAACACTTTTTGAATCTTGACTGCAGCTAATGTCTCTCTACCAGAGTTAAAAGGTGTTGTTGTTCTACGTTGATTAGTGAGACGCACAACAGCAACGGCAGCTTGTGCGGCGGCGACGGCCGCATCAGCGGCGGCAGCGGTGGCTGCAGCAACTGCAATTGCATGCTTGTTCTGTTCTTGCTCTGTTTCAGACATGTAAGATCTCAACCAAACAGTGTCAGTTGATGATGGTGTTGGTTGTTGCTCCTTCAAGGGTTTTGCAAAGCTCCATCTTTTCTTATCTTTCCGGTCACCGGAGTTGAAATTGTTAACATTTTCTTTATCTTTCATACCCAACAAGCCTTTAAACCATCTTGTAGCTTTGCCCATTATCCTCTGTTTCTAAAAAGATTGAAACTTTGAGTGTTGAGTATGTGTGGTTGAATAATGAGAGTAAAATGAGGCAAGTGGTTATTATGAGTGAAAGAACAATTGTAAGGACATTTAGAATCTTTAAACAAGTTGGAAATGCAAAGAGAGAGAAAGATGATATGATAATAAAATGGAACCAAAACCTTAAAAATATAAAAAAATCAAATGGTGTGTGTGTGTGTGTTGAGAGATAATGTTGTATGTATGTATGTATGGGTTAGTATTTTGAATTTTTATTCTTGTTTTTCTGACATTACCTCGTGATGAACTGCATTACATGACAAAAAGATGATGCATAAAGAAACAAAGGAAAAAGTTGGAATATGAGACACAAGTTTTTGATTGCAGAACAAATGATTCAAATCTTGAAACAAATGTGATTATGTGAAGAAGAAATAAGAACAAGAACATGTTGTTGAAAGAAATTGTAGAGGGAAGTTTGAAATTTAATAACATAACATATAACATATTAACATGCATGTTGGTGCTGGTGTTGCACAGAAACTGGAACTGGTTTAATTGAAAATTATGAACAAACAAAAAAGCATAATCATGAACCATTTCCACAAACACATAATCCAGTCAAACAAGCCAAGTATCAGAGACAAAATTAACTAAAGTTTGATCTTTTTAAAAGTTTTTTCATATGAAAAGTAGCAATAATGATGTCAACAAGCTCAACACTCAAAATGCCCACATTTACTTATAATTCATAAATTTCAAAAAAACACTCATTTAGCTTCTTCCCACTTGTCAATATCTACAAAATCAAGTCAAATAGTTCTAAGAATTAGAGACAAAATTAATCAATTAGTGTGAGAAAGATGAAATTATGATGTCAAGAAGGTAATTAGTACCTCTAAATTTCAAATTAACCTTTGATGATTGTGTTCATTTTCATTTTCATTTTCAAAACTTATGAGCAATGTGGACCTAAATGCTATAAAAATAATACTAATAATTTGTTGGTGGTTCATTGTCAAGAAACACAATAATAATTTTACTGGTTCATTGTCGAGATGTAGGGGTTTCAAATTACAATTGTACAATGGGTAGATGAACAAGTTTAATGATAAGGCATCAACTGATCTACACATAAATCTTTCTGCAAATTCTCTCAGAGAAATTAATTTACTTGGAAAATTTTCATGTGTTAGCATTGTTCAAATTGTTTAGAACTTGTTCAAAAAATGTTATTTGTGATCTTTGTTCGAGTTTGAGAATGTTTGAGCGTTTCTTGTCTTGCTAATGGACCATAAGGTTGAAAGAAAAATAGTCTGAAAGAGAATTTATTAAGGGTAAAATAAGGATATGACGTGGATGGAAAGAGTGTCACATATCGAATTTATGAGCTCATTTAAAGGCAATGTGATGTATATTTATGCTAATATATAAGTTATAACAAATATTATCTCGTGAGTTAAGAGATATGTGTTTCAAATAAGTAAATTAACTTTGTTAATATATTAAAATTGAAGAAGATTATTTTTCAAAAGTAAGAAAAAAACTGTAGGTTTTGACGGTACAACTCTTGATTCAACGAATATGTATTAACAATAATTAACCTTTGCATGCCCATTTGTTAGTATCATATAGTTCTAATTTAAACTATGAGATTAGGATGTTTTTGAAGGTGTGTGTTTTAAGTAAGTTATGTTTTTATAAAAACATAAAAGCCATTAGCATAATTATTTAATTAATAAATTCACACACGTTAGATTCTTTTAGAGAAATCAATGTTGGAAAAATAGAGATAATGAAAATGACAAGTCAAGTTTTGCTTGGGAATGAAAATAATAACTTTAGCGATTGAAAAAATATCAAATCTTATATTTATATTAAATTAATTGGTAATTTTCTATATTAAATTATATAATATTACCACTAAATCGTTATCTTAGTAAACTTATGTACATTTTTATTTTATTTTCTCTTTTACTTTTTACGTGTCCATCCACCAATACCAATCCACCCACATCTTACTGAAAATCAACAAAAAGCTATGTACATATATAAAGTTGATATACATTAAAAGGTGGTACTTGCTTTAGAAGTTCGGAAAAAATCTATTTAAGATTTTATTTTGATGTTTTTTAACCTTTCTATAATCAGTGTTATAAAACTAATATTTTTAACTTTTTCTTGTGCCTAAATGACTAAATTCATATCCAGTTAAACTAGTTTGTAGAAAGTATTAAAAGTAGATTTAATATTTATAAGTTATTACAAATATTTAACCAAAACTTATGTGTTTCCAATAACATTATATACAAACTTAACCAAAATAATTAGAACTAAAAAGACCATGAATGAGTAGAAAATGGGCCTAAACGAGATGAGCCCAAAGTCAGTTTTGGGTTAACCAGACTTGAACCCAAATAAAATAAGCCCATAAAGCCTAGCCCAATGTATACTAACAAGTTCCCATCCACTCCACACAAACCCAAAGGACAAATGCATGTTTTAATTGAGATTATCTTCCAAATTATCACACAACAAAGAGAACAAATACACAAAACAAGTCATGAGTTTATACACTCCACATAAGCTGATTATGAACCATCATTGCTTGTAGATGCTTCAACACTTTCGACACTCTTATCACGAGACGACTTGTAACCATCTGGGAACACATACGTCGGGATCTTCTTTCTACGCACATGAGAAACATATATATCCATCCCTGGTTTCCAAAACATACACATATTCACCATATGCCTAAACTCATCAACGCTTCCACTGATGTCTAACTGCTGACCGTCACTTTGTCTACTCTGTAATCCCATGAAGAAAATTTTGTGCGCACCTTGCTTTAACGGATCAGAATATGCATGAGGATATGGATGACACTGCAACATTCTCATTGTGTCTCGTTCAATCTATCACGACACAAAATATGTACGATCAAACGTATGCTTAGTCAACTCTTAAAGTCAATGATTAAAGTCAACGCTAAAATGACCATAGATATGTATGACACAATTACCATACCTCACATATTTTGTTGCCAAATAGGAACTGTTCAATCATGACACCAAGTGTGCTAATGGAAACATTAGAGCTAGAATTCATGTAGGGGTACGCAGGTGTTATGATCGGCATATGATGCTTGCGGTCCTCAGGGTTCTTACGCGGATCCCAAGAAGCAAACTCAAGCTCTTTCTCTTGTATATCACAAAGCATAACCGGATTTGGCCAACGCCAGTGTGTGTAAACCCTAAAAAATCTTGACACTAACATACTTGGAACAGCATTAGGATACAGTTGACAAACACGCGCAACCAAAATAGCCCAACTAACACCACCAAGAAATCCTGTCACCTGAACGAAAAGACAAATATGTAAAACTGTCAACGGTTTAGCTTTAAAAAAACTTTAATCTTGATCCATCTTACATTTGAATAAACACCACGCTTTTTGGCCCAAAACCTTATGCAACGAAGCGTTGTACGGAAATGCTGCAAAAAAGAAATAAAGTACTGATAAAACTCAAACAGTTGATGGATCATGATATGCAAGTAAAAATAGACAGGCATGACAATAGCACCTCAACATTTGGAACATGTTTAAGAATTTGATCAACGTCCCTGCAACAGGTAAGGCTCCTAGCTGTCGGCTCGTCAACATTATACAACACAGTATCTTCAAAAATGTCTAAGCCCTGCTAAAAAATATTATTAGCAAGATATAAGTTTAGTCAAAGTAGGAACAAAAATATCCCAACAACAAAAACTTACATGTGGAACAACCAAAGGAGAAACGCTAGCGTAAACAAGATTAATAGATATCCCGTCAAATTTGAATTTGATGACTGGTACATGATAATCAAGAACTTGCTGAAGTTCAGCAACTTCTTTTAACTCGTGTAATATATTGTGTAAACCCAAGAAGAAATCATCCTGATACATATTAAATAATTAGTAGCGCAGCGTGAGTTAAGGTTGTTGCATGCATGAAAACAGTCTGTTAACTTTCTTTAAACTAAAACTTACATCTTGATTCACATAACAAGGCCCGACACACAACGTGTCAATGCTTGCCCCAGGACCATGAACCTACCAATAAAGTTTAAGAACTAGACCATCGGTTATTAATCCTTATGACGGTTATATATTTAAAATTGAAGCAACAAGATAAAGAAACAGAATCACTTTACCCCAAGCTGATATGAACCAAAAGTAAACAATGCAGCATTTGCATCTTGCACCATATGATCATCATACCCTCGTATGCGAGTGATTTGCTTCACCCAAATAATTACAATCTACAGTAACCGATTCACGAAAGATGGTCATTCAAAACATAAACAGAAAGACTAAACTTGTAGACTAAAATTCATGAAAAACTTTCACACCTGTTCAATTTTAGCAAGAACCTCCTTTCGCTTAATGGATTCGTCTTCACTTTCGTATATTCCAGCATCTACCAACAACTTCAACAACCCAACAAACTTTTAACTAACTGATTACAAGATAAATAAAAAGTTGTGAAAGAAGACGCGACAAAGCGCACCTTATTCAGTTCCTCGGTTCTTAGTAGATCAGACTCTGATGGTCCAACTAGAGATATAGGTTTGGTTACTCCATGCTGCCATGACGGATGTAACGACTTTGAGTCCGCCATATATTGTAGTTGTAACTGTTAGAAGGAAAAAAAGAATAGGCAACCGGTCGAATGTTCAATCTATGATCTGTAAAAATGGAAGATTTATAACTTGTTTCATTGATTTTAAATTGTAGCATAACAAAGAAAAAATATTGATGTTTCCTGAGGAAATGATGTCTAAGGTCAACAGTTGACATTGTTAGTTGTTATTCAAGTTGCAGTATTTTAATTTGAATTATGGCAACAGATGCATGATCGAAGAATAATTCATACTCTTGAATTTTCTCAGTCTCCGATCGGTAACGACCTTAACATGCATGCCTTTATAGTTTATATGGACGTGTTCGTGCTTCAGGTACTTTTTTAGACGACGATACAAGTTCAAAATCACTTTTACTTGTGGCCATCAAGAAAGATGTAACAAGACTAAAAATCTAAACTTGATATCATCCCCACAAGGTTTTAACAACATACCACCACAGATCTTAAGAAAATTTGCTCAGTAAAACAATTTTACATGTTAATTCTTCCAACCAAAACACAACAACATTAGTCTCTTGTTCTTCAAACCATCTTGATATAAACACAACACTTCACCAAACAGCTACTGCTATTATTCTCATCATCAAACTCTATTCTTCTCTTGCTTACTTCCCACTGCAATTAACAATCAATAAAACTGTTGTTAAACAACATTATCAAACATATTACAACACAAACAATGAGTTTAGTTTACTCACAACGGGATATGTTGGAAATTTCACAACTCTTTATCACGCGCAGCCTCTTAACAGAAGAAACAAACATGCTGCAACCCACATGTCAAAGTTAGATCATTGCTGGTATATTCTTTAATCCCAAAAAAGCATATCAAATATGAAATAAACAACGATATTGAGCCGGCTAACAAATCAAGTGGCGAAATACAATAATAGACACACTTGACATTAGTTTATAAGAAGATATGAGTTGTCATCAAAACATGATTTTGATCTAGATTTATGTCTTTTAAAGGAAGCAAATTTGCACACAACAAGCATCTTATATTCTTGTATTATTCAAAACAAAGGAATTAAAAGAGGAATCTTAGTACACATAAAACCAAAAAAAAGTTGGTGTTTTTAGGCTTATGTGGGCACAAGAGAGAGATATAACAACTTGTTGGATGATATAAAAGTGGAAAACAAGACAATAAACACAAACAAACACTAAATGTCCCACTATTCATGTTTAGAAACGTCTCAATTACGACAAGCATTTATATTAATCTATTGACAAAAATGCATAAATAAGATTAAGTGATGAGATGCTTACTGCCATGGGACATCCCCAACAAGCATCCTGTCTCCTTCGTTATCCTCGTATACAAGAGTATATTCTCCTTTACCATCTAGCAAACCTGTAATCGGTTTTTCGTGTTCAAGATTACCGTTAACTCGAGATCCAGTCGTGTCATTTTGAGCTGCTAATATATGCATAAAAAAAGACCCAAGTTAATAAAAATAGGTAATTTCATATATATGCATTAAAAAGGTTGTGTTATCTTTATAAAGTTTCCAACTTTAATATGAAATTAGTATCAAATTTTACAAATCTTTAAAGATCCTTAACCTGCAAGAAGTCCTCTAAAGAGTTGATCAACAGCAACAGATAGCTTCTCATAGGTGTCATAAGCATTAAGATCAATTTTTCTACCAATTGGGACACCATTCATATTGATCTTCACAAAGAAACCTTTTTGGCAATTTTGGACCAATTTTTCCTTCTGAGTATCTTTGTTTGAAACAACAACCCCATTTTGAGAAACAGAAACAGGAGCCTGTTTTGAGCTGCTACTTGCAATATTCTTCCTAAATGACCTAATTGGAGGCCATCCCACAACTGGGGCAGGTGCACTTCTTCAAGATTTGACCAAATATCAAGAGTTAAAATCAAGAATCACTCAAATTTGCTAAAAAGATTAAAATTTTAGGAAAAAACAAGAAAATTAAAGCTAAAAATGAAAGAATATCTGGTTGTTAAAGTTTAGTACATCCTGCAAAAATTTAATGACAGATGAGATTTAGAAAATCAGGCAACAGAGTATCACCATTTGTGTCCAAGCAAAACAAAACAAAAAATACATGAGTTGGTGAGTTTCCCCAAAACATGAAACAGAAACATACAAAGATAAAAGAAAAAAGATATGAAATCCAAATTTGTACAGAAAGAGAGTTTGTTTACATGCATGGACAATGAAATACAAATATTTGAGAACTTTTAAAAGTTTTGTACCTTTTCTGAGGTGCTTTTTGTGGTGATTTGTAGTTTTTTTGTGCATCTAAAACAGACCAATCTTCAACTCCAGGTGGAGCAAGCCTTAATTCAAGCTTCTTTTCATCTCCATTCCCATGGCTACCTTTTGATCCTTCAATATTATTATCATCATCATCTCTTTTCACAAACCAGTTTCTCTCATTAGCAATCAAATTCAACAGTTGAGGATGAATCTCATCATTCATCCTGTTATACCCACCATCCATTTTGACCTTTTGTCTTCAAGAACCTCTTTTTAACCAAAACCCAGATCAAAAACCAACCAAGAAAGTATCTTTTACAAATCCCACTGCACAACATCAAACAACATATAAACTAACCATGAAAAAGATCAAAAAAGTATCAAAAAAAGTATTAAAAACAGTATAAAAATACAATCTTTTTGTACCTGTTTTGTTTGTTTGTTGCTTTGCTATCAAGAACAGCAGCAGCAGCAGCAGCAGCAGCAAGATGTAATGAACACCCCTATGAAATCAATATAACAGAACTTGAGATGGGTGATGGAAATAGGGTAGAAAAGTTAATTTCTTTTTGGGATTTGTAAGACACGGAATATCTTTTCTTGATTATGTTCTGTCTCTGCCAACTGTGTCTGTGTGTATGCTTTATGGCTATGGCTATGGCTATGGCTATAGTTGAGCTGTATGTATGTATTTGTATGTCTCAAATCTTGAAGATAATAGACCAATAGGGGGGAACAAGGGTATACAAAACTAAAGCAAAAATAAGGAAATTATCACTCAAAACACATACACATACGCAACCATGTTCCCAATATATATGTTGTTTGTTTGAGCAAGCAAAGCGTGCCTTCTTTCTCCCTCAACCAAACACTAAAAAGCATAAAAAAAATATTCTCTCTTGACACACATACACTTGTAGCTTATAAATATAAAAAATAAAAATAATAGGGGTCTATTTGTTTATAAAATAAAATTAGAATAGACTGTCACATACACATCACCTTGGCTCCCTCTTCTTCCAGCAACTTTAGCGTATGATAGCACACCTTCCCATGTTTCTTGTTTTTTTACAAGTTTTAATCTTTTTTAAATGTTAATAATGGAGTTTAAAGTTATCACTTATCACATTTTATAAGGTAATTAAAGAGAGATTAAGAGTGAAGCAATGTTATTTTCTATGGTAAATTAGATGAGCATATATGTTTCTAACAAACTTTTTTTCTTTACAATCATGTGAAGTGTATGTATGTTAGAATGTATTTTAGCTTACTTTTTATGTTTTGCTTTTGTGATCATGATATATTTTTACTAGATTTTCTTGAAGTGATATATTTTAGCTTATTAGTTTATGTTTATTATTCGGTTGTTTTCTTGTTTATTATTTAATAAACTATCTTTTTAAATCATTATTTGTTGTAAACGTTTTTTTATATCGTTTGTATTTGAGGCTTCCTTTTTCTAAAAAGTAGTCTTAAGAAAAAGTTTAAAAAATTAATGATGTAAAAAATGTTTGTAGAAAATAACGGTTTTAAAATTGTAGGCTAAGTTAGTTTTTTGATGCAAGGAAATGCAAACATTAGGGGAGTATATGAGATTTTCAAACTGTATGGTTGCAAATTGAAAAATCGTAGAGATGTAAATGAGAATTCACTTTAGAGATTTTATCTTTGTATGTATATAAGCTAAAACTTGATAGTACAATAGAAATAAAAAACAGGAAGGCAAGAAAAAAAGTCAGGCAATTATACGACTGAGAGTAATGAACCCGGCTAAAAGGAAAATTCAATAAAAAAACACCCGGTTTTATTAACCCCTACGTTAAGCTAATGTCATGAGACTACATGCCATGACCTAAGTTGATTGACAAACATACGATCATCACAATCATATTCAATTTTTCTAAGGGTGGTTTTGTGAAACGTTTTGAAAAGTTTGTTTGAATAAACAAAGTTATACTTCACTTGTAGTAACATTGTTTTGTAAAACCTTTTAAATATTTATACGATACTTTTCCCACATTGTTTCTACATATTTTCTTGGTCTATACTCTATAGAAGACAAATATTCAACTCTTAATTTATTATTAAAAAAGCTAATAGTTTATAAATGTAAAACATGACTTTGTTGACAAATGAATTAATATGTTACCATGTTGCTACTCAATGGGTGACTTCACGAACATGAGAACGTCAATCACAAGATGAAAGTTGGTTTTTTTATATAGATAATATTTTTAATAGATCATATCAAAAAATTATAATAAGATGTCAAGTAAACAGACGACAAGTTACGTCACAACCTCAGTTTAAATAACAAAACTAAACTTATTGATTGAGAATTCTGATATTTTTTTCATTAATTAATTACGTGTGTAAATTTAATACCTTTTGGGTCCTTGACTTTTGGGTTAGTCCCATCTTGTCCCCTAAACTCATCTTGTAACATTGAAATCAAAATTCACACTACAATTAATGAAACTTGTTCAATATTTTAGTTGTAGGTCTAATGTTCCCTTTGTCAACAATGTATATAATATCAACAAATAGTAGTTTATAAATGTTCATTTAATTCATGTTTAGAATTGAAAGCATAACCGGTACCTAATTAATTCAAGATTTTGATTATCATCCCGACTTTCTTTTTTGGTTTTTTTCTTTAAAACTAAAACATTATTATGGTGGTTGAATTTGAAAAGAGCTAACTTGAGGTAAGGAAATGTAAATAATGTGAACAATTTTTTTGTTGTGTGGAGTAAGATTACAAAGGTGTATTATTGAGTAAAGCCCTACATGGTTTGCCAAAATTGTCGATATACAGACTTTTTTTGTTGTGGAAAAGACTTCAAAGAAATCGTCGTTTTCAAAATACTATAACTTGTTAAAATCGGTTTCCTAGTCCACGTCGGCAATACAATTGTCACGTTAGTTAATAGGCAACACTTTCTTCTGATAATAAAGTGATTTATAAAAGGATATCCAGATAATAAAGCGATGTACTTTCCAACCAATTAAGCTGTTGTGGGTAGAAATTTTGTGATTGGTACAAAGTAACATGTAAGTGTGTACTGATATGTTAACTATAACATGAATGTTGTTGCTGGTGGAGAGTTGGCTTTTTTTTTTGAACAACAGCAATATTAATATATTAGAAAAAAGAAGCCACCAAGAATAATGTACAAATCAAGAAAGGCCATGGCAAAGACCGGACGGCCATCGCATCAAACTAAACAAAAACAAACCAAACTATAACATTTTTATGATGACATATATGTAGACCATGAGTTCCACATAGAATCTCCATTCTTCTCTCGGTGGAGAGTTGGCTTTAATGTTGTGTTTAAATGTTGCTGGGAAGTTTGTGTCGATAAAAACTTATTTGTTAATGATACAAGAGAGTTAAAAGATTCCATTTTGCTTTGTTTTGTTTAAGTTACTTAAATTTTATTTGTTTCAATTAGGTAACTTATTTTTAAGTTTTGTTACAATTAAATCATTCAATTTTATTTTTTTCAAATTGACAACTCATCTTAAAGTTTTGTTCAAACTAAGTCACTTAAACTTTGTTTTCTTAAGTTTAATTTAATACCTTAAGTTTAATAAGACAACTCATCTTAAACTTTGTTCACTTAAGTTTATTTTTTTCAATTAGACAACTCATCTTAAAGTTTTGTTCAAACTAAGTCACTTAAACTTCGTTTATATACCTTAAGTTTAATTTAATGTTTCAATCTTATATATATGAAATACATTTTTTAAAAATTGTGAAACATTTTTAAAAAATGAAACATTTTAGAAACTCCCAAAATTTTTTAAAAATTACTTAATTTTTTATTGTAATTTGAATATTAAAACTTATTTTTACATGTTATACAACTTAATTATTTAGAATGAGAACACATCCTAAGTTAAGTTACCTAATTAAAACAAAAGAAAACTTTAAGTGACGTAACTAAAATAAAATCAAAACTTCATTATGTTTATGTGAAATTCTCCTTAAAAGGAATTAACTTCTAACAAAACATATCATTAAGCGTAAAAAAAGTATTATGTGAATTAACACAACACATTAATAATATAGTGAACTGAACAATCGATCTATGGTAACTCTTATTGTAACATAGTGGTAAGAAATTTGGTCTCTTATAAAGAAATCTAAGTTCAATTCTCACATTTTGGTCAATGAATGGAGATTTATGTCAACACAAGTTTAATTCCTAAACCCAACGATTTTTACTGCTAACTTACTGTTGTGCTTATGGGTGGGCTGGTTATTGGGTTTTCCATGAACTAGGGTCGGGTTTTCCTTGAATCCGATGGGCTTGAGCTACACATCGTTGTCTATGTTCGTATAACTTATGAAGTGATCTTTACTCTTTCGTCATTTTATTACTTTAGATAGTTGGATTTTATTCGTTTTGATGTAATGACAATATTCATCTATTGTCATAGACAGATCCAATATATACTATATAAGGGGGTATGTGAGTACCCACTCAACTCTAACCCACAACCTAATATTACTTAACAAATTTGATGATAAATCTTATAAGGCTATAACCCTCATAAGAGTCAAAGGATGTAAAACAAAGTTCTTCAAGATAATCTTTGCTATATATAGAGCTTGCAAGCAAAACTATATATAATATATATTCATTATCTGCCTTAATATTTTTATTTTATGGTTTTACTCTTAGTTATATATTAAAGACGGTAATATTTCTTTTAATATTTTCATTTATCATGCATATTAGTATAAATATTTTTAAAACTTATTTTTCTATTAAAATTATACACAAATACTTTTTTTTAAAGTTGTGACATGGAGCGGTTTCTAGAACGCTCCAAGTGATCAAACCGGTGATAATTAGACAACTATTTAACTTGTATTTTGATAGTAACTTTTGCCTTTTAACCCGACCCGTTTTGACATTACACATTTTGTCACAAACGGTTATGTAATGATTATTTTGACACCCACTGAGAAAAATTCTTGAATCCGTTAGCGTCTATAGTGGTTAATTTATGAAACCTAGCTTAGGTCGGCGTTGATGGTGTTGTATATTTATATTAGTTGCATCATATTTGTTATTGTGTGACGTCATCAACCATAGCATATGGCAGTGTCGTCGCGTGAAGGTTTGGTGATGGAACACAATCACTACTTGCTTCATTATTCCAATTTCACCCACCTACGTTTTTATTTGACTTTAATATAATAACTTTGTTTAGTTGCAAAAATGTATGAAATTAATCAGATTGTGGTGGTTTGATGGATTTTAAATATACTCTAAAATGAATTCTAAGTCTTACATTAAATAAACAAGGTTTTCTAGTTGGGTAACGAAACTTGTTTATTTTGATAGCAGAATGAAAATGATCGTATGGCTCAGTGGTTCATGATTCAAAATTTCAAATCAATCACTTTTTGTAAATAAGGTTTTATATGATTATCTTAATAAACTCATGAACTATTTATTAGGTTCGCTTATGACGTGTTTATATATCATTTTAAAACTTTACACCATCACTGAAAATAATATGTAAATGTTAAAATGTTTATACTTTTAGAATTGGCAAATTGGCCTAAAATAATCTCAACTCAGTTTATTCCCTCCAGTGGTCCCAAATCCAACTTTTTTGGCCTACAGTGGTCCGCCGTTAAGTGCACTTAACGGTCGGTAACTTTTTTTCTATTTTTTTCGAACTTCAAACCGATATTTTAGTGATTTTGATCGGGAGGAGAATACGAGTCTGTTGATGTAAACCTTACTTCCAATTGTTGCTCCAAATGGTTTAATTTTGATATCCGGTTAAAGCACCGTTAGGTTTTAAACACCCGATTGAAGACCGTTTTGTCGTTTGGAACACTAGTTTGAGGTAAGGTTTACATCAATTGAATCGTATACTCCTCCCGATCAATTTCCATAAAACCTTGTTTTAAAATTCGAAAAAAATCAAAAAAAAGTTAACGGCCGTTAAGTGCACTTAACGGCGGACCACTGGAGGCAGAAAAAGTTGGATTTGGGACCACTGGAGGGAATAAACTTAGTTGGGATTATTCTCGGCCAATAGGTGTTAGTTGGGATTATTTTTAGTCAATTTGCCTTTAGAATTCATAGGTTTGTAGTTTAGAATAATGTTTTTATATTTTAAGGTAAACATAAATTAGCATCATAGGTCAGGGGTTTTAGTCCTGCTGATCATAAGTGATGATGTATTTCTCCTTAAAAATCAAGGTGTTACTGTTCAAAAAAAAAATAGAGTTGGTTAACTATATTATCTTGGAGATAAAAATGAGTGAGATAATGTTAACCAGATTTGAGCCGGTGTACTATAGCTCGATCAGGTTACTTAAAGCACTTTGTCAGCCTAAGTGTAGAGTGCTAAATTGCATTCAAGTTACTATTCAAAACATATACCATCCATAAAATCATAGTTATAGCTTCGTTAATTTAAGCCCTCTTTCACTGCATTTTATAAAAATCCCATTGCGAATCGTTATGAAAAATCAATAAATTCTGCACTTTACACATTTTGTGACACCCGGCGTTTTCGGGTTTAACTCCATTAACACAACTCTATTAATTATAGTATCGTAATCATTTATTTTAAGCAAATGAGCTCAAAGGCCCAATGAAAGGCCCAATGTGATAAATGAGGCCATTAAAGGTCCGGTACATTATAACGAGTGTTCGTTCGTCATATTAATATAAAAGGTATTTTATATAATTATAAGAAGTCAAATAACTAATCACATAAGAAACGAACGTAAGTAACTGTGAAACACGTATTTGATCAAGCACGTTCAAATACGTCAATTTACAATCAAGGAAAAAAAAAATACTTGAAAGCGATTTGGAATATTGTGAAAAAAAATGTAAGTTTTGACGGAGATTCGATATGGGAAACGATACTAGACGCGGTGGGTTGCACGCGTTAGTAAATTAAAAAGCCCACTAGCCAAACCCTACTTACAAATACACTTTATCATCTCAATTTCATCTTTTCAAAAACCCTAGTATCATCCCACACAACTTGCAGCCGTCACATTTCCGGCCGTTTTCCGGCAAGCTCCGACATCCCCAAAGGGCCTATTATATATCAAAATCTTCGTCTCGACGAGACGGTTCCAATGATAGTAAATGCGTCATCTAACTCGTAACGATGAAAAAGTTATGGCTATTTGAAGATTGCGGCTGCTAGAGTTTTACCCCTTCCTTCTTCGTTTTTCCGGCGAGATTCTGGCCAACTCCGGCGTCCCCACGAGGCGCATTATATATCAAAATCTTCGTATCGACGAGAGGAATCCAATGGTGGTGTCTGTTTTCTCTAAATCGCAACAAAGAAAAGGTTATGGACAGTTAAAGGTTACAACAGCAAGGTTTCATCCTTTTCTTTTTTCGTTTTTTTGGCCATGGCTTCTGTTCTACAGGTTTCTCTTCATCTAGATGCGATTTAGGAGAAGGTGAAGGTATGGTTATGGTGTCGTGATGGTGGGTTTAAGGTTGGCGGTGGTGGTGGTGATGTATGACGGCAACGACGTAGTTTTGGTGGTGTTTTAAGTGACATTCCGGTGTGTTGAGGGCTGTTACCGGTGGTGACGGTGATGGATGGGTGAATGGTGCTGGTTGGTGATTAAAGATGATGATGCAAACGTTGTACCGGCCTGATTTCCGCCTGTTTAATGGTCACTGGTGGTGGCTATGGGTTGAGTTTGGTGGTAACTCGGTGACGATGATGATGATTTGTGGTGACTAGAGGTTGTGGATGGTGATTGGTCAATCATGGTCAAACAACGGGATCGAGTCGAAATTGAGTTTATTGAGAACCTGAACAGAAAACGAACATTAAGGTATATCTCAAGTTAAGAAATTATTCAATTACAATATAATATGTTGTGAGTTGAGCTCCAAATAGAATTGATAAAAAAATATACAAATTGTAAAACCGAACAACAAATAAATATTATTATAATCAATCACTACACTTTAACTAGTACAACGAGCTCAACCGCACGTGTATAGTAACATTGTGCTAATGTTATATATTATTTGTTATGTGTACCCATAGGGAAATTATCGGTGAATATACTTGTGTGGCTTTCAATGTGGAGGTTATTCTTAGTGTATGTTTGTACATTGTGATTGTGTGAGCTTTTCAACGTGAACATGCATACATGTATTTGCTGGTTACTCGAGGTGAGTTTCACGGCCCCTTTTACGTTACTTTTACTTACTCTTTTTGGGGGAGATAACATGCCGTAAATTACTTCTTTTGCATTCTTGCTTCTTAGTATGATCACATGCGTACCTAGTGTCAGTACTTTTGCCTTACGTTTAGACCGTTAATTATATTGCAAAGCGAGGAAATTTTGAGTAGTACTACTGGGTTTGACAAACCCCATCCGGGCTGGTCGCGCCAGCACGACTAGAGGTCGAACGGGTGTTTAATTGTCCTATCATTTACCGTGCCTGGGAGGCATTGGCTTGAGGCATTCATTTCTTTACATTACTGTCAGCTTCGGTCGTAAACACTTTCGTACACTAGTGTAGCATGCATAGTAGTCTAGCTAACTACTTGATATACTAAGGGAACTACTGGATTTGCTTTTAGAACTTATTTTCTAGTTCTGTAAACCTATGAACTCACCAACTTTATGTTGACACACTTTAGCATGTTTATCTCAGGTTGTCAAGATCACACTCACGGATAGGGCATTCATTCATTGGTCGCATTGATTTGAGAACTCAACATTATTTATTATATTTGCATTTGTAAATTCAAACATTATCATCACTTTTACCAAAATGATTCTAATTTAATATTTACGCTTCCGCATTTAATGTAAAACTTTTATTTTTATTTTTATTACTTAATACAATACGTTACTTTTCAAAATCATATACGTCGTTTGGTGTAACTAATGATCGGATCCTGGTGTGTCACACTATTAACGGTAAAACTCCGTTAGTGGAATTTGGGGGTGTGACACATTTTGTGATCATGAAGCCCATTGCAAAAAGTTATGTATCTATATATGTGATGTCATATATATGTAGATGATTTTGTTAGGGATGTCATATATAAGTGATGTCCTTAAACGGCATAACTTTTTGCTTGTTTATCTATCACTCTATTGTAAGTTTTACCATAATTTTATCAAAATATATACTTACTACTACCAAGGGGGGAAAATTACACATTTTAACCCGCTTACCATCTAGCTAAGTTCTTTTTTAAGTTGAACTTTTCTTTTAGTATAAGCGAGTTTCATACATCGAAATAGAAAAGAAAACGACGACAAATTGTGTTGCTAGTTCTTTCTTTTTTTTCACATAACCTAGTCTTTAATAAATTATATTTTTAGTCTTGAGGTCATCACATTACTATCCATGACCCGTTAGATCCACATGTGTGTTTTCCTCTTATCAATCTAAATACTAAAATGTCAGTTGGTAATTTGGTATAGTGTGAATCTTCCTTCCAGTTGGTATGTCAAGCAATTCACAGGTGTTTATATGATCTTAACAGATATTCCTGCACGTCTATTTCAAAAAGAACGTTTCTAGTCAAACATGTTTGTACCTGAATTTCGGGAGTTCTTTACAATGTACTGCATACTCCTCGAAGGAGTCCAAACATGTCGTCTGATAAACATAACATATCTCATCAATCCCGGAATAAAAAAACAATACTTAAGAATGGTACGTAACTTCACCTGCGACATATGTTGGCCTAGCTCATCTATCAAAATATTAAAAAGAAAATCTTTACAATGACGTAGACACTCGAAACGCCTTTTTATCTAACAGTTATGTCAAAGTGTATATCCATGTTCTAAACCGTTTTAATGAATATGTTAATTTACCAAATTATGATATAACTTGCGTATAAATGTAATGTAAAGTAAATTTGTTTATTTTGAACTAACTTTTTAACTTACTTCTAAAAATATTGAATTGATATAGGGTATTTTTATACATACACCTTAATCGTTATTAAAACACTCACTCATCTTTATCTTTATCCTTATATAATATAGCAAAACAAAAAAATTCTATGTGACATTTTTTCATAGCTTTTAGCTTATGTGGCATTATTTGAGAGATTATCTCACAATAATGATTTTTTTATTTAAAATATGTATATAAAATTTATTATAATAAAACTAATTACATTTTTTGTCCCCTAATATTTTGGAGAATTCTGAAAAATTTAAGAGTATTTATATTTTTAACCCTTTACTACAAGGGGTGTACGTGAGTCGGTTTATATTTGATAGGGTTTAAAAATGAAACTTATGGATAAAGTTAATAATAACATACAATTAAAGACCTCGGTGTTTTATAAATATACATAACATTTTTATATGATTTTTTTAAAAAAATAAACTACAGTATAAACCTAAGCATTTTATTCTCTTTAATTTGAGTATAATATTGCTATAAAAATCTAATTTTTAAAAATATATCATGTGTTCCGTTTTACCACGGTTTTGTCTCAAAACTGAATGCAACATTCATGAACATCCTTAAAAGCATCACTTGAATTGTGTTCCCGAGCGTAGCGCGAGCACTAAACTAGTCTACATATATAGACACACACATATATAGTGAGAGATAAAGAGATGAGATGTCGAAATAATTATTCATGTAACGGCTTCTACTAGGTTCCCACATCTTTATACTTGTGATATAAAAATAATCCACGTTTTTTCAACGTCCAAAAATCAAACGTGTCATCATTTCACAACCACCCAAAAAAAAGTGTTGTCACATTCTTCATGCCTACCTTTAGTTTTCTACTTAAAGAAAATATTCTATTACAAGTTTTACGATGGTTATGTTTATATCACTTTATGTGAAACATCAAAATAACAATGTATTTTTATGAATGTTACATTTGAATTCTATTTTGTCACTTTTAAGAATTAAGTTCAATAATAATTTCGAATTTGATGAAATAATTTATATTTTTAGATAGTGGCAAGCATAATTTATTTCTTATATTTCTAGCATAAAACTTTAAAAAGAGGATAAAAAAAATACTCATTGGCTATTGAAGATTTGAAGGTTGATACTTGAGCATTAGATTGTGGTGAAAGAGGATAATATAATAGTTGATATCCATTAAAATAGACAATAAGGATAACTACAAAACCACTTTTGAATAAAGAGAATGAGCATGAAGACATGAAGATGACATCTTACTTTATTATCACCATGTCAAGTGTAATCTTTAAGGATATAATCATATGATGATAACCATATATATATGATGCTAACAAATTACTTATTTTAATAATTGTCTTAAAGTTGCTAAAAAAGTATTATTTTAGGTGATCATGAAGATGATGAAAGGATACATGCAATGCACCCTCAAAAGTAGGGTTGCTTCAAGGAAAAAAGGTCTTTTAGGAACCAAGATAGAAATGCCCTTTTTGAGATGGTCATGATTAGGGTTGACCCAAATTTGCAAAACGGGTCATTAGTTTATCACTTATTCATCCAAGAGCCTTATTTCAGTATTATTAAGTTATTAGAGCAGCTAAACAAATTAATGTGATATGCAACAACAATTCATAAAATTTCTAGGTTAAACACAACATAACATGCATCAACATATTTTGTACCCCCACATTTTAGTTGTTAGATGCAAACTTAACTAGCAGGATGTCTGTAACAACAAAAGTAACTCGTGTTAGGATGTTATCCGCGTTCCCCCTGATACATTTCTCATTTTAGAAGTCATGATTTTGTGTTTCATTTGATGAATTGCTCGTTGAGACAAACACAACATAATAGAGAAGGTTTTCAAGAAAATCTAATATTGTAGTTCAAACACTAATAAAAAAATCAAATGCGTGTTATAACTTGTAAGATTGCCAGGGGCGTGAATGCAAGATGCCAACCGAATGATAGTCGCCTATTTTATGACTTGTAAGATTGCTTGTGTGGCGGAGATATAAGGCGTGCACCGGAAAAGACAACAACTGTGGCGTGTCGCCTATTTTTTGTTTGAACCATCCGAGGCATAACTGCACACTCACACGATCTTTACCGACAGACAGAAGCGTACGATGAAATCCGTGTCTACTGACTACACTTGGACACTTGGTTGTGGATAGATGTGGGAAAAGTGGGCTCGTATGCCAAGCTAGTTGGGCTAAAAACAATGCTGGGCTTTAAACATTTGGGTTTGTTCATAATGTTAGGCGCTTTCGAATATAGGCCTATATTGTTTGCCATGAATATAAATAAAGTAACTGTAGGCCTATAAGTGACTTTCGTTAACTCAAAAGCAACCACCGCATACGTGATAAAACTATAGGATGAAGCTTTTATTCAGTTTAAGATACTAAACAAGGTTGGAAATGCAACTTCCACACAATCATTATCCTCCTCCTTCACTTACAAAGAGAAGCTAAAACTCTACGAGGCGGTTCAAACGGTCGTCGGGCATGAAGGACCGCCAAGTTATCCAGCAGCAAAACGTCCCCTTTCTTCCACGGTATCGCCACACTTTCTTCCTCCAATATTTTCAGGCAGTCATGTATAACATGTGCTGGCAATGGTGTACCATCCCCAAAAGTCACCGCTTTCACCGGATCATTTCTTGCATCTTCCCAACCAGTATAAGCCGCCACCATACTATTAAACCACGTCTTCCGTCCCCTTGTTTCATCTACTTTGATAGCTGGAATCGGCCCCATCACCGTCTTCACTCCATCGTCTGTCCATTCCAGCTTCATTCCAAGCTTCGCCGCCCTACAATTCATAATCAAAATCGTTTCAAATTTATGAGAAGTTTACCAAAATTGTCATTAGCTGTTGAAACTACACAGTAAACGTTGTCTTTAATAACTGCAATGTATGTCTTAATTACAAACCTTTCTTCAGCGACGGCTTTGTCTTTCGTCAAGAATGTGGAAACCCATCCACGACCGATTGGGGACGAAGGATCATCGTCTTCCCCTAACACTCTCGTATAGATCAGTCCGTATTGCTCCAATCGTTCAACGAACTCAGGGTATTTCTGCTTCATCTTGTCGTAGATCACATGACTGAGTACTATAGGCGTTTCTCCCCCAATTTTCGGCTCTACTTCGCAAAAGAAGAACAACTTTAATGGAAACTTAGGAACCTGTTTCAGAAGAATTAGTGTTCACAATTATTTCTAGCGCGTCGAATTTCAATCTCGGTTACAATCGTAATCAATAAAAAACAGTAGGAATTGCACTAACATCATTTCAACACTTCAACTTATCAATTTGATCAATTAAATAGCAAATAAGCATCACATCGTTAGCTTGAATTAGGATCATATCCATTCGTTAAACAATTCCGCTTGATCAATTCAATCAATACTTCAAATAAGCATCATATCAGCACTTCAACTTGATCAATATCAATTCAATTTGATCAATTCGATCAATTCGATCAACTACATAGCAAATATCAGTTCAATTCAATCAACACACAGCAAATATCAACTGAATTAGGATTTAACAAACATCAATTTAATAAAAAAAAACCCCTAGGAAATGCATTAACATCATATCAATACGATCAATTACACATCATATCAGCACTTCAACTTGATCATATCAGCACTTCAACTTGATCAATATCAATTCAATTTGATCAATTCGATCAACTACATAGCAAATATCAGTTCAATTCAATCAAACACACATCAAATATCAACTGAATTAGGATTTAACAAACATCAATTTAATAAAAAAAAACCCTAGGAAATGCATTAACATCATATCAATACGATCAATTACACATCAGTGAATAACAACGAGGGTTTAATAAACAAACAAACAAACCTGAGCCATTTCATGATGAAACGGTATCTTCTGATCCGGCGGAGACTCATTAGAAGTAAAAACACGTCCGACGACGTTCGTACGAGGAGCGGCGCCACCGACGTACGGAAGCTCGTCGTAGCCGAAAGCTTCAACGACGTCGTTGAAGTCAGAAGCAGAGGAAACAGATGAAAAACCACGGAACAAAATCGCACCGTTTTTGTGAAGAACAGTTTCAAGCCATGGCTTCTGATCAACTATTAGTTTCTTCAGATTATAATCGCCGGAGTTATTGTTAGGAGTTAGAACAGTTGGGAAGATAACTCCGGTTCCGGTTCCATCTCCGTCGGAGTATTTCTTCTGTTGAGGTAGATTTGTTTGTGTAAAGAAATTTTCCGGCATGGTTAGTTTCAGTAATGTCATGAAGCTAACGATGATATGATATGATCGTTAGATTTATGGTGAAGTGAAAGATTCCAATTTGACTTGTTTTTCGTCTAGGTTCATAGTAGGATAACCGTAACCAAGCTTATCTTTAACAAGAGATCCGGGTTCGATTCTTGCTTTTCGTCATTTTTAAAAGTTCCGCCCATATGCGTAATACAAGTGATAAGACGTGAGATGAGCATAAATGTAAAATGCTAGCTTGGTGTGAGAATCTTGATTCTCGATTCGAGCTTGGAACCTCTCTTCAACCTGTGTCTGACGTGAGTCTAGTTTATCTAGTTCACGGCACACAGAAGTGGCTTAGTGACTGACGTCATGGTTTGCAACAATTTTTTTTCTTTTAAAATACATCATTATTTTGTACCAAATATTTAGTGTGTATAGATTAAGATAATTTAGTGAACAACTTAATTTGTTTTGTGGTTTGTTGATATAATGAAAGAGGTAATGATTTGAATTAACATGTTGAAGATAGACTATAAAATAATATATACGTGTATGATTTGAGTTAACATTATACTATATATAAAAGAGAAGTGTATTGAATAAATAAGTTTGTGAATTGTAAGTTTGATCACAAGTATTACATTCTTTTACATTTTGCCCCTTATTTATCTTGACTTTATTTACAAATGGTTGTTTAGTGTAATATTTTTCTATATTAGAGTGTTTTGTAATTCTGATTTGTTGTTTTAATTCATGTGGTTATTGTTGTTGGTATTTTGGTTCCCCGGGTTTGAAACCTGTTTTTGCGTCATCATTTTTGTTTTAATGGCTTACACGTGTCTTTTGTTATATACGTGTTTTGTATAAGTCATCTTCTCTTTCATCGTTTTTACGCATTTCTTTATTCGTAACTAATACAAGTCGTCTTCTTATGTATATACACCTCTCGCGCATTGCGCGAGAGATTGTCTCCACCTAGTTAACATTTATGTGCAAAGATAGGATAATATAACAAAAACAATTTCATGTTTGCTTCTATCTGATAATTCACAGGAAAGATAATATATTTTAAATATAAAATAATCTTGTATCAATTTGAATAATCGATAAGGATTAAAGAGTTTGAGTTGTTGGACCACATTGTGAAATGTGAAGGGAAAATAATAAGTACATTTATTGAAGTACAAATATGTTACATATAAACATTATTATCTCAAATCATAACCTGCACAAACAGTTAAGTTTTTTACCAATGCATACAAAGTACAATATCCGCAAAGTTTACTTGCAAAACGAAGCCAGCACACGACGAGGTTGTGTGATCAATGGTCGCCGTGAATGCACAACCGCCAAGTTATCAAGCAACAGAACATCACCCTTACGCCATTGTAATGCAACACATTCTTCATCAAAGATTTTAGAACAGTCATCAGCAACATTAGGTGGCAGTGGTTTACCATCACTAAACACGACTGCTTTTAAAGGATCATTGTTCAGTTTATCTTCAAATCTTCCTACCACACCATTAAACCAGATTTTATGTTTCTTTACTTCATCGTATCTGAAACCAGGTTTAGGCCCGATTATAACCTTAACAGCACCTTCTATCCACTCTAATTTCATTCCAAGCTTTGCAGCCCTGCAATTTTGTATCAAACAGATTGCAAAAATTATCAGAAATTATGATGAGTTATAAGTTATGCTGCTAATTGATCTTATGAATTGAACCTTTCTTCAGCTTCTGTTTTGTCGTCCGTCATGAACACTTCCTTCCAGCTACGACCAACTGGTGACAAAGGATCAGATTCATCTCCAACAACTCGCGTGTAAAGCAATCCCTTTTCTTCCATTTCCGCAACAAACTTTGGGTGTTTCTGTTCCATTCTTTCATATATGACATGACTCAAAGCTATACATGTTTCTCCGCCTTTTCCCGGTTCTACTTCGCAGAAGAAGAACAATTTCGAAGGAAACACAGGCGCCTGTCATAAGGAAGCTAGATGAGTTTCGATTTAAGTCGATCTAGATATGAAATTCATGAAACTACTGCTATAATAAAGCTGAGAACAGATCTGTTTTAGCATAGTCGATTCATTTCGATTAACAAACACATATAAAAAAAACCTAAAATTAACTTTGATGAAACTATGAAAGTATGAAGTATGAACATCATTATAACTTTCACGTGAAGAACAAATCAATATTAGCACATAAAACCTAAAATCAACTTACGAACATGATTTCAACAAACAAATTGAAACCTAATCATGACAATAGAAGATCCTGATTAACGAACACTGAAAACCTAAATCTAATTGAGATATGGAGATTAAAGTGAAAACAACGAATGAATGAATCATACATGAGCCATTTCGTGATGAAACGTTATGTTCTGATCAGGCGGAGCTTCATTAGCGGTATAAACACGGCCGATAACTTTGCTTCTAGTACCTCCACCACCAACGCCGTAGCTAAAATCATCATAGCCGGAGGATTGAACGACGTCGTTGAAGTCAGAAGCGGAGGAAACATCGAAGCCTCTGAAGAGAATAGCACCGGATTGATTGAGTAGAGAGTTTATCCATGTTATGTTAGCTTTGATTGCTTCTGTTAGATGAACAGGTTTTGTGATGTTAGTGTTTGGAGTGAGGACGATGGGGAATAAAGCTCCAGTTTCAGTTTTTTGTTGTGGTATTAATCCAATGGCTTCGTTGAATAAGGTTTGTTCCGCCATGTTTGGATCAAAAGCTACTGGTGTATTAAGAATTGATTGTGTTTGAATCAAACTTTATTGTGTTTGAAAAGAACGTGGGAGAATGTGTATTATTAGTCAATGATGAACCACTTAGAAAAGTCAATCTCTCATGTGTTTATTTTTAATATCATGTTTTAACTTGAAAACGTTTAATGTATTTACTAGTATGACTAGTATGACAAAGACAAAATAACAATTACATGTCATTATATGATAAAAAAGACAGGCTAACCACACACCCTAGTGGCTAACTACACATCAAATTTTTTTTTATTTCTCTATATATACATGTGTGTATATATATAGATAGAAAGAAAAATGTGTATGGTTAGCATCACATGTACATACAAAAATGCATGGTTCACATATCACAATGTTTTTATTTTAATACTTTCTCGGTTTTCATCTTTGAGTTCTTGCAATATTTCATATATATTTATGTTATTACAAGAAAGATTATTGATTTGAAAAAAAAGCCAAATGTGTTGGTTTGAAAGTACGTCCGAATCACTTTGTCCCCTCACTTCACTTGCAAAGGGATGCAAGCACACGACGAGGTGGTTTAAGCAGCGGTTCTCGAGCATGAAGGACCGTCAAATTGTTAACCATCATAACATCACCTTTCTTCCAAGGAACTATTACACATTCTTCTTCCAAGATTTTAACACAATCATCCATAACATCATCATTCACAGCTTCACCATTTCCAAGCTCGGCAAACGCGCCCTTGTCATGAATCTTACGAGCACCACTTGTTGGGCCGGTCAAATTATTAAACCATGTTTTGCGTTGCGTTTCTTTGTCAAATCTAATTGCTGGCATTGGACCTGCTATGACTTTTGCAGCATTTCCTATCCATTCCAACCTTGTTCCGAGCTTTGCAGCCCTGTCCATGACACATAGGATTAAATGTTAGCGTCGTTTTTATATTGTCTAGCTCGAAAAGAGCTGTAAAGAATCAATATATAAAGTATTTTTTGGTCTCATAATATTAAAAATAGTAGATATATAGTTATTATATGCTACAAGGTTTAATGTAGAAATGTAGACCTTTCTTCAGCAACTTTTTTGTCATCAGTATTGTATGCGGTCTTCCAACCTCGGCCAGTGGAGGACGACGGTTGGTCCTCATCACCGGTTAATATTATATAGGTCACTCCATGCTCCTCCAGCTTCGCAACGAACTCTGGGTGCTTTTCTTTCATCTTTTCATAGACAATATGACTCAAAACTATCGGAGTTTGTCCCCCGCTTCCTGGTGCTTCCTCACAATAGAAAGCTATCTTGGAGGGGAATTCGGGAACCTGCTCATGTTCATAAACTGCTTAGACATCAAAATGCAACGCAACCTATTAGTGATCATAAAATCATTAAGTGTTGAACCAGCAATAAGAGGTCTGAACTATTAAGTACTGAATCAGTAAGAGGTCTGAACCATTAAGACTTAAGAGCTAGTATTTTGCTTATCTATTCAAAGGAAAATTTCTGACTAATTCTGATAATAGTTCTTAACCATCAGACTCAGTATAATGTTTAACCATTCAGAGGCAAATGTTTGAACCATTCAGACATCTGCTCGTGAAACAAACAGTCTGAATCATAAAGTGCTGAACTATTCAGACAACTGAACCATTAAGAGGCCGGCTGAAACAAACAACCCCTAAGTGTTTACCAAACAACGTGTATAGAATCAAAGAATATACATACATAAGCCATCTCGTGATGGAAAGGAATTCTTTTATCAGGAGGTGTTTCATTGGCCGTATAGACACGACCAACAACTTGGGTTCTAGACGCTCGTCCGCCTATGTAGGGTGCTTCAGGGTACCCAAAAGCTTCAATGACATCATTGAAATCAGAAGCAGTGGTAACCGGGAATCCTCGGAAGAGAATAACGCCACTTTTTTGTAAAAGTGATTCAAGCCACGGCTTTTCAGCTCTGATGGCCTCTTGAAGGTCGGTGACATTAGCGTCAGTAGTCGGGGACAACACCACTGGGAAGACGACGCCGTCGCTGTAGGTTTTTTGTTCAGGTAATTCTACTTCTTGGAAAAAAGCCATTTAGATTGTTTTGATTGTTAATGTGGTTGTTTTTTTTCTTTGGTCGTGTGTGTATATATATACTTAAAAAATGCTTTTTTAAAGAAGTTAGATTTTGACGATATCGCCTAGTTGTGCACGGTGATAATAACAAAGGTAACTTTGGTATCCATAGCACAAAGGGATCAGTGCTTTAATTTGTTGCCAACGATGGGGCTGATGTTGTATAATATAGGTTTCACAAAACTTTTTAAAAATTTTGTTACAAAAAATAGTCGTCTATAGTTTTAAGTCGGCTACAACGTGCCATGTTCCCGAGTTATCCACAAGGTCGCCGACTCGCCGAACTCAACCTCTAGCTAGGTTGGATGTTTCGAAGGATTTAGTATGTTTAAATCAATAAAATAGACATTTTAGCCATTGAGTAAAGTAGTAAACTGCAATTTTGATCCCTGTGTTTTGATACAATTAGTAGTTTCGGTTTCATCTTAACAGTTTTGATCCCTGTGTTTTTATTTTCTAACATAAATGGTCCGGAACACTAACTTCATCCTATTTTTCGTTGAGTCCCCTCACATGCAGAGTAAAAACATCATTTATCATACTTTTTTTGGCATGCGACTGAATAAAAATGTTAACCTACGTGATGATCTAAATAAAAGAGGGAGATAAATGACATTTTACCCCTTAGATGCGGGGCGCGTGTGAGAGACTTAACGAAAAATCGGATGGAGTTAGTGTTCGGGACCATTTCTGTTAAAAAATAAAAACATAGGGACCAAAACTGTTAAGGTATGACTGAAATCGTTAGTGGTAAAAAACACAGGGACCGAAAGTGCATATCATTCTTAGCCATTCATATTGCAAAAAAAAAAAAACTACCATCCTTTACGTGACTAAACAATTCCGAAAAGTTTTAACATTGTGTAATTTTTCTTGACTTCAACTTTTCAGTTATTCTCAACAATTTGTCAATACAAGCATTGTCATATAAGTATTTAAGTAATATAACATAATATGTTGATTTGGTGCAATATTGAGTTTGCTTGTGGTTCATACTCATAAAATCTAGTGGTGATGGTAAACATATATATATAACATGCAACCAAATAAAATATTTGTCTACATAAACACAATGTTTTCGTTCATTTGTTGATAATTAAAAGCCAAATAGGTCATCTTTCCATCACTTGCAAAGGGACGCAAGTATGCGACGAGGCGGAGTTATGAGCGGCAGTCGACTGTGAAGAACCATCAAATTGTTAATAAGCATAACATCACCTTTTTTCCAAGGTATTGCAACACATTCTTCTTCCATCATTTTCAAGCACTCGTTGATCGCATGATCAGGAACAAGATCACCATTTCCTAGCTCGAAATATTGACCATGATCGCTAGTGTTACTCTTCATCGGGACAAATCCATGATTTAAAAACCAAGTTTTACGTTGGTTTTCCTCGTTGAATCTAATAGCCTGTCTCGGGCCTGATATTATTTTTACTGCATTCCCCATCCATTCCAACTTTGCTCCTAGCTTCGCTGCTCTGTCGACCGAGCATTGATCTAGTGAGCTAGCATTACATAAAAGATGTCATTATCGACAACGGACAACTTAAAGAAACAAATTATAACCTTTCTTCCGCAATGTTCTTGTCATCGGTTAAGTATGCAGACTTCCAACTTATGCCACCGATAGCTGATGAATGGTCCTCATCACCCGCTATCGTTATATATGTCACTCCATGCTTCTCCAGTTTTACAACCAGTTCCGGATGACTTTTGCATATCTTTTCATGTATGACATGACTCAAAACTATCGCGGTTTCTCCACCTTTTCCTGGTTCTTCTTCGCAATAGAAAAATAACTTGGATGGAAAATCTAGGTTCTGTTAGTAAAAATTCAATAACATGATCAAAAGAGTATTAAAAAAAATTAAAAAAGAAAAAAACTTTATCAAAAACTTACATAAACCAACTCGTGATGAAAAGGGATTCGTTTATCAAGAGGGCTTTCATTTGCGGTGTAAACTCGACCAATGACTTTGGTTCGAGGGGCTCGACCGCCAAGGTTGGGGAATTCAGGGAAGCCGAAAGCTTCAACGATGTTGTTAAACTCAATAGGAGAGTTAACATTGATGCCCCGAAAAAGAAGTGCACCATTTTTCTGTAAAACAAATTCAAGCCATGGCTTCTCGGCTCTTATCGCCTCTTCAAAGATAACATTTGTGTCGGTAGCTGGCGACAACACAACCGGGAAGACAATGTCGTCGTCGTCGTAAAATTTTTGTCCCGGTAATTTTACTTGTTGGAAGAATCGTCCCGTGGCCATTTAGATTGTATCGGTAAGTAACTAGCTAGGTGGTATATGTAAACTTAAATGAGTGTTGTTATTTATTATTATTTTTTAATAAATAGAGTTTGATGATATGGATCATTTATAGTCTATTTCTATACGATGATAACCAAGTAAGTTTGCTATGATGTTTTGTCATATATTATAGACTAGTTTAGTGCCCGTGCTACGCTCGGGAACACAACATTCAAGTGATGTTTTTAAGGATATTCATGAACGTTCCAATAAGTTTTGAAACAAAACCGTGGTAAACCGGAACACGAAATATATTTTTAAAAATTAAATTTTTAGTATAGCAATATTATACTCAAATTAAAGAGAATAAAATGCTCAGTTTTATGGTGTAGTTTATTTTTTTTTAAAAAATCCATATAAAAAAATTATGTATATTTATAAAACACTGAGGTCTTTAATTGTATATTATTATTAATTTTATCCATAAGTTTCATTTTCACACCCTATCAAAAATATAAACCGACTCATGTACACCCCTTGTAGTAGAGGGTTAAAAGTATAAATACTTTTAAATTTTTCAGAATTCTTCAAAATATTAGGGAACAAAAATGTAATTAGTTTTATTATAATATATTTTATATACATATTTTAAATAAAAAATTATTATTATGAGATAAACTATCAAATGATGCCACATAAGCCAGAAGCTTTAAAATGGTGTCACATAAGCTTTTTTGATTTTCCTATATTATATAAAGATTTATAGCTTAAAGAGTTTTAAATGAAATTTTGTTATCGATAGTTTTATCACTTTATGGATAAGATTATGTTTTTTTAATATAATAATAATAGAAGTTAATGAATTGTCTCAAAGGGTTAGACGCAGGGATGGAGTTATGAAGAGCCTAAGTTTATTCCGGGCTACCCCTTAACTTTCATTACGAAGTATAATTTTTATCGGTTTAAGTATCAGGATATCATTTTTTCATACGGTTTTAAGTATCGGGATACCTCTGAAAAAAATTTATGATACCCTTGAGCGCAAATTTTCTCATAGAATACCCCTGATATTTGGTTCTGGATCCGCTACTGAACTTAGACAAGTAGTAAAATGTAAACTGATAGGATTTACCTTTAGTTGTATGTTAAAATTTATTAAAAATACATTTGTGATGATTTTAGCGGTTAAAAAAAGTAATAAAAAATCTGCAACATCTATTTAATAAATCACAGTTTTAGAGGGCAACTTTTGGGGGAAATATTTTTAATCATAATAGGAAGTTTGAGAGGAAAATATTAAGTCTCATGCAATGAGTTGATGGAACAATATTTTTAAATATTAAATAATTACAAATTACAAATTACAAATCCTTAAACATAATGATTATAATTTTTTTTATAAATATTATTATTTAACCCGTGTATAACACACAGGTGTTAAACCTAGTTTAAAAATGATAAAACTTAGAGTAAACTGTAGTTTTGGTTTCCGTGTTTTAATATCATTAATAGTTTTGGTCATTCTGTTTTTATTTCTAACAGAAATGGTCCCGAACACTAACTCCATCCAATTTTTCGTTAAATCTCACACACGCGCCTTGTATCTGAGGGGTAAAAATGTCATTTTCCCCTCTTTTATCATGTTAGACTAACATTTTTATTTAGTCACTTGTCAAAAGAGTGGAAGAAATTAATTTTTACTCCATATGCGAGAGAAACTTAGTGGAAAAATGAATGTAGTTAGTGTTCGGGACCATTTCTGTTAAACTAAAAAATACAAGGATCAAAACTGTTAAGATGAGACTGAAACTATTAATGATATCAAAACACAGAGACCAAAACCGCAGTTTACTCTAAAACTAAAATCCAATTTGCGATTGTGTGTTCATTGTTAATCATCATACAGGGTGGCCCACCGTGTGGATCGACCGAAGTACGAAGGTGTTAAAACATTATAATAGTTAGGTTCAAGTTCATGAGTTGTTTCCAATTTGTAAACAGACAAATATTTTCTAACGATAAGTGTAACAAACTCGTGTCCTTAGTAAAATTTTAATAGTAACCGCGATATTTATTATGAAGAGAAATGGCCATATGTTTTCTTAAATTAAAAACCCGAATGTTTCCAACATATATTAGTTCTCTCAAACCGATAATATATTTATTTTTTGTGTCCAAGACCTTATCGTATATAAGGTCACATTGAGAATGGCACCATGAGGATTGCTTGGTGGCTAGGAAAAAAATACAATTTATGGTATGTCTGGTGTTTGATTTAGCTCTTGTTTACGTAATGTTTAGAAAAAAGTCAGAATCATATCCATTCGAAGTCTAGCTAATGTACAATGTTACCTTAGTTTATAGTAGTTTTGTAGGTAATTTTTGTGTGTGCAGTTGCACACTATATATAAAGTCGTTTTAATTTGTTTTATTAGTCCATAAAAAAATAGAACTTTAATTTTGAACAAAGTCATAGCATATCATACACTTGGTTGGTTCTTCCCAATAACAAATATCATATATCTCACGTAGGGTGTGGCTAAGGATGCCCTTTTTATGCATGTTAAGCAAAACGGGTATGCTTAGCCATACCCTTAAGTTATTTATAAACATTATAAACCTCAAATAACACATCACTTGCAAAGGGACACAAGGATGCGGCGAGGTGATTTTAAAAGTGGCATTCGGCTATGAAGGACCGTCAGATTATTAACAAGCATAATGTCGCCTTTCTTCCAAGGTATACTAACACATTCTTCTTCCAAGATTTTCAAGCAATCTATCATGGCTTCATCGGGTACAGCTTCACCATTTCCAAGCTCAATAGATATCCCCTTATCATAAATCTTACCTTCACCATTAACAGGACCAGTCAGATTATTGAACCACGTTTTTCGTCCACTTGTCTTGTCAAATCTAATGGCTTGCAGTTAGGAATGGCAATGGGCCGGGTATTAGTAATCCCAGGCCCGTACCCGAATGTAAAACCCAGTCCCATACCCGGCCCAATACCCATCGGGTATCAATCGGGTAATTACCCGTTGGGTATCGGGCATACCCATGGGTATCGGGTATACTCGTCAATTAGTTCCACAATATAAAAATGATACATACATACATACATAATAAAATGTATCAAATCCAAATAAATAAATTCTCATGATATATGAATTTAAAGAAGCAATAGCGGTAAATATCAAAAGATGATTCACTCTCTAAATAATATCAAAACGAGTAAGTAGTTCATCTTCCAAAACAAGCTATACTAGTTCATAAAAAAATATCCATGAAAAAATACCAAAACAAAGATACTCACTTGCTTTCATATCTAATATAAAACATATTCATAAAAACTACTTCATCTAATATAAAACATATTAAAAATATTAGTTTAGCTAAAGGCTAAAACTAAAGAAGATTAGTGATTATATATAAGGAAAACAATATATATATATATATATCTTCGGGCCGGGTACACGGGCCGGGTATGGGACGGGTTCATATGATCCCATACCCGTACCCGAACCCGGATTTTTTTAAAAAACAAATCCCATACCCGGTCCCATACCCGAAAATCCGGGCCGTTACCCGGCCCGAATACTTTGGGTTTCGGTTTTTCCCATCGGGCTTGGGTTTTATTGCCATCCCTACTTGCAGTGGTCCTGTTATAGTTCTTACACCATTATCGATCCATTCGAGTTTTGTTCCCAATTTTACCGCCCTATGATCAAGCATAACTTCATGAGTTTATGTTTCTTAATTAGGCACATGACACAAGTAATATGGTTTAATGCTGTAACACTATTACTTGTGTTAGAGCATTAAACCTTATCGCTTTAAGGTCCATGTACAATCTTAACTTAGTTTATTGTAGCTTTTTCGGTAAATTTTGTATGTGCACGTTATGAAGTCGTTTTTTTTATGTTGTAACACAAGTAATAAGGTTTAATGAAAACATATGAAATGAAACCTTTCTTCAGCAACTTTCTTATCATTAGTCATGTATGCAGACTTCCAACTGCTACCAGTGAAAGATGATGGATGGTCGTCATCGCTCATTGTTAGTATATAAGTCAGTCCATGCTCCTCAAGTCGTGAAACGAAATTCGGATGTCGCTCTTTCATCTTTTCATATATAACATGGCTCAAAACTATCGGGGTTTCTCCCCCACTTCCTGGTTCTTCTTCGCAAAAGAAAAATAACTTGAAAGGCGAATCAGGAACCTATTAATATCAGTAAATTTGAGGAAACAATTTTAATTACTCAAAAAACTAAATAAAAAAATCTGAGAAAGCAGTTAGATGATGTATAAAAAATATTCTACATATGTCATTTCGTGATGGAAAGGAATTCGTATTTCCGGGGCACATTCATTTGCGGTGTAAATTCGTCCAATGACTTTGGTTCGAGTGGCTCGACCTCCAATGTAGAGCCAATCTGGGAAGCCAAAAGCTTCCACAACATCGTTGAAATCAGTAGGAGAGATAACAGGGAAGCCTCGGAAAAGTATGGCCCCATTTTCTTGAAGTTGAGATTCTAGCCATGGCTTGTGATCTCTTATCGCTTCTTTAAAGACACTCACCTTTGTTTCGGCGGTAGAAATGTGGTTATCGTTTGGGGATAAAACCACTGAGAAAAGAATTCTGCCGTCGTCGTAAAATTTTTGTTGAGCTAATTGTACTTGTTGAAAGAAATTTCTAGTGGCCATTTAGATAGTGTGGTTTGATTGTTTACTCTCCTAGAGGAGGTTTTTGTGAGTGCATATAAACACATTTTTCTTAATAAATCAAAACTTAATGATTCTTTGAATTTGTATACGATTATAACTATGAAACTTACAATTAATGAAAATTAATTCACACACTTATACATGGAGGTAAGTGAGCTACAAGATACGAATTTAAGTTGTCTCCAAACTAGTTAACCAACTTATAATTATTTTTTGTTTATTATAAAAATGAATGAAGTCATGATTTATTTACATTAATTTATGTGTTTATTAAATTCTTCAGTTATGTTTCTGGCTGCTGTTTTAAATATTTATATATTACAAGATGTGGCATTACTGGTTAAATTGAGAGTTTTTTGTAAAAACGAAAAATGAGCTTTTTTTTTAACTTTATGTATAAACAAAATATAAGTATCGATTTTCTCTTTAATACTATTTCTAGCTGTCGATTTTACTTGACATCTTTTTGTTATACAGAATTCGTAACATTAACCCTTAATTAACTTTTGTAATATTTTTTATTTGAGTAAATCTTAATTCTTTTTATATGAACCAAAAGTTAGTATTATGATTTATGAATAGTAAACTTATCACATGACGAGAATTAAAACAACTTTTCTTTTGATTTCTTCGGAATTTTACATTTGATTTTTTAAATTCTTTCAAGTAACAAATCCGGGTGTAGATGAGCCGAGCTGAGCTCGAGCTTTATTCCAACAACTCTAGATCGGCTTGTCAGAAAGTTTTTAAGCTTGAGCTTTGTTTTGGCTCGACTTGTTTAGTATTTAATTATTTTATATATAATTTTTTATATTTAAATTTATATATTTATAATCATACATCTTGTATACAACAAATACATATTATTTAATCCTTTTTATCATAGTTTCATAAATATTTTAATTATATTATGAATATATATTTATAAAACTAAATAAAATCATATAAACAAAAAGCTTGTTAATTAAGGCTCGACGAGTTTTGAATGCAAGGCTCGACGAGTATTGAATGCAAACTTCAAACTCGGGCTCGATAACAAGACGAATATTATTTTAAGCTCGAGATCGGGTCGGCTTAACTCATTTACACACCCTAGTGACAAAACAAAGATGTTGAGATGTTCCAGTAATTTAGTGTGCTATTTAGTTTCACATGGCTAACTGGCTATCTATTCGGGTTTGATCATTGGCTTTGTCTTTTTTTTAAATCTTTTTGGCTTTTAATGCCAAAAAATATTTCCGCCCACATTTTTTTAACTTTATTTAAATCTTTACTTGAAAGAATTTGAGTGTTACAACTGTTCGTTTCTCATCTAGACACATTAAAGACACAATTCAAGTTCTAATTCCAACCAATTCTACAATCAAACATGTTCAGAAATAAAACTCAGATGTCAATTTAAATACTACTAAGACCATGTGTAGTGGGGCGTTTTTGGGTGTTTTATCACTCAAAAACGTCCCATTACAGCCCAAAAACGCCCCATTCCACTACACAGGGGCGCTTTGAGGGCTAAAATCCTTCTTGGCGCCGTGTAGAAGGCGCCCAAATCTGATGTGGACCTGCATAGGGGCTCTTTAAGAGCTCACCACTACACATGGTCTAATAGTAGAATGTGGGTGGTTCCTTTATTTTTTGTTTTTATAAATATTACGTGGGTAATCGATTTGTTATTTCTACGCAGGTAACCGTTTGTCACAAATTAATACATTACGTTTTATTGTATACTTTATTTCGTGTGCTTTACACATTTCGTTTAAACCGTAACCTAACTTTGTAAATTTTTTCTTATGTTTAGATTTTCCGCTCAAACACATGTAACAAGCATAAACATTCCATTTAGCACACTAACATCATCATACAACCTCACTAGAATCTAGATACATGTGTACAATATGATGAGAAAAAGGTGTCCCACCATAGGGCGTGAATATCCTTTTCTAGTTGTATCGAATTTAATTAAGAACTAAAAACGTCCATTATACAAATGATAGAATAAAAACACTTTGGATTCTTTTCAAGAGTAGCAACAAAACTAGCTAACAAGAAGTATACACATTTTCTTGTTAGATATGTTATATAAGACAAGCACAAGTACCTTTTCATTACAATAATAATAATTTAAATAGGTTTATGATCACTCTTTTTTTCCTTCACATAACAAGCTGACGTGTACCTCAATTACTCAAACTCAATGAACATTTCAAACTTGACGTAGTCTGAGTTTAAATTCGAACATAAGAGTTTTACAAAAGAATGAATTCATTTATTTCTTGTTGTTACATGCTACAACATTTATTTTAACAGCGTCGTCTAAATACCTTTTTTGTATCACTTACATAGAGAAGCTAGTATACGCCGAGGAGGCTTTATAAGCGGCCATCGGCTATGAAGGACTGTCAAATTATTAACCAACAGAACATCACCTTTCTTCCAAGGTATCGCAACACATTCTTCTTTAAAGATCTTCAACAAGTCTTTCATTGCATCGTCATTGATAGGGTCACCGCTACCCAACTCCACTGATGTATTCAGACTATCAGTTTTAGGGACACCATAAGTACCTGCAAGACTATTGAACCATGTTTTCCGTTGACTGGCCTCATCAAACCTGATCGCCCGTATTGGACCTGTTATTACTTTCGCAGTATTCCCCATCCATTCTATCTTTGTTCCTAGCTTCGCTGCCCTATAAATTACACATTTTCATGACCCATATATACGAAACGGAAGACAAACTTTTTGTAAGGATACACACCTTTCCTCTGCAACATTCTTGTCATCGGTTTTGTACGCCGACTTCCAACTACTCCCAGTGAAGGACGATGGATCGTCCACATCACCTGCTATTGTCACATACGTCAATCCATGTTCCTCAAGCTGTGCAACAAATCCGGGATGTTTTTCCTTCATCTTTTCATATACGATATGACTCAAAACAATGGGGGTTTCTCCCCTGCTTCCCGGTTCTTCTTCGCAAAAGAAAAATAACTTGGTGGGTGAATCTGGTACCTGTTGTTAATATCTATTACAATATCAACTCTGCTCAATTACAAAAACTAAGTTTATATACAATTACAGCAAATGCCTTTCCAAGTAACCAACTTTTCTAATTTTATAAATTTTTTACACGGAAACAAGCAAACTAGCAACAAGGGGACGGAGTTTTCTCCCAAATTAGTGTAGTTTGAAAAGTTATTTATTAATTAGGTGTAGTTATAAAATTATTTATCAAAATGGGTATTTTTATGTTGTAGTTAATAACTTTTCTCACTTCTAAACTTATTGGGTGACTTTAAAGTTCAAATTAATAAATCTACCTATTCTATTAATTGAGTAACTCATCCACATGTCATCATTTTAACTACTCCACATAGGATTTTGCTTAGGTGTCATGTTCTAAATTAATTTGATGGAGAATTTTTAGACGGGTCATGGTATGCTCCATATTAGAAATAACCCGATATGTTTAAATTAAAAATTCACAAATTATCATCAATTATCTCCTAACCCGATATGTTTAAATACAAAATTTACCAATTATCATGATCTATACCTTAACCCGATATGTACCGATTATCATGAATTATCTCCTAACCTGATATGTTCAAATAAAAAACTTATCAATTATTATGATCTATCCTAACCCGATATGTTCAAATTAAAGTTTTACCAATTATCATTAATTATCCTAACTCGGTATGTTTAAATAAAAAAATTAACAATTATCATGAATTATATCATAACCCGATATGTTCAATAAAAAATTACCGACTATTATAAATTATATCCTTTATTGTAACATATGATTTTGATATGAATACATTTGTAAATATCCAAATCGATTTAATAAGAGAGATATTAAAAATAAATTTGATATCTAAATTGAGTTAAAATCTATAAAACTAAAATCCGTGTAGTACACGGGTACTAATCTAGTAACTAATATAATAATTTATTTATAAACTCATTAAATACATATTATATATTGTAAGTTATTAAAAATAGTTGTTGAAAAACTTAGTACTTTGAGATAGAAAATTCAATGTAAAATGTTTTTGAAGATAAACCCCCTTTCACATCATAAATTCATAATGTATCTTATGTACGCATGATGTGCAAACTTACTTTTAATATCAAAATGTATATAAAAACATAAGTCATGAACTCGACCGAAAAAAATATATTTAGCTAAACGGATTCATAAACTTCGACCGAAAACCGCACTCGTTTACAACCGTAAATATTTACTCAACATAAGATTATACTTTCTTATCTTGAAAGGTATTTTCATCCGAACTAGCTTAAATGTTTGATGAAATAGTTTTATATATAGAAGCCTATTTTCTTTTGAAAGTTATATAATAAAAATCAAAACCGATATAAGAACTTTCTTACTGTTACGTGTACATATATTTTGATTACACAAGTTTATAAAATACTTATATGCATATATATGTTTGACTACACATATGCACTGTTATATATTTTGGTAACTTTATCAGTTGATTAATAAATGTTTAATATATAAAACAATAGCAAAAGTTTTATATCAATACTTTTTTAATGATTTAAAATTACCCAATAAACATAAGAGTGAGAATATATAATGCAACTAACTAAAATAAAAAAATATAAGAAAACATCCATTTTGGTAAATATTTTTCAAACTACACTAATTTGGTAAATAAGTTTTCAAACTACACTAGTTTAATTTGGTAAAAAAACTCCAAGGGGACGCGTTAGTCCTTTTTATACCCCAAAGCCTTGTTTTCTAAAGCCACATTTACTATGCATTACCCGTTGGACAAGAGCACGCTTCTAATAAACGTAATTTTGTCAATTCTAGTTTTGAATCCGTAGACTTGTTTCATAGTTTTCAAGTGAGTGACAGACCTAACACAGCCGACAATAAGCCTCGTCTTTTAAAAGGTGCATTTAGTATGTATGTATGTATGTATGACTCGTTGGACTCGACTCAACCATGCTTAAAAAAATCTCTAATTAGATATTCAAAACAATGACAGTTACAGCAAGTGTTTTCAACGGATCAATCAATTTCATGTTAATTCATGGATCTATCAACGGATCAATGAATGAATGAATCAATGCATACTGAACTTACGTAAGACATCTCGTGATGAAACGGAATTTCCTTATCTAACGGGCTTTCATTTGCAGTATAAACCCTACCAACGATTTGAGTTCGAAAAGCACGGCCGCCGACGTAGAAAAACTCCGGGAAGCCGAAAGCTTCGATGACGTCGTTGAAGTCGGACGGAGACGTGACCGGAAAACTTCGGAAGAGAATAGCGCCGGATTTGAGGAGGAGAGATTGTAGCCATGGTTTGTTAGCTTTGATTGCGTCTTTGAAAGCAGAGAGTGTTGTTACGTCGGCGGTTGTGGTGGGGGATAACACCGCCGGGAAGAGATCGCCGTCGTCGAGAGGCTTTTGCTGTGGTAGATTTGCTTCTCGGAAGAATATTCCGGTGGCCATTTCAGCTTTTGTGCTAACACGTCTCTATCAAATCTTCGATGATTTCAATGATAATGAAATAAATGACACACGTGGAGTGGAGATGCTTAACGTAAAGCGCAGTCAGGAATCTACATCAGACAACAACTGTAACTGTAAACTGTAGTTTAATATTACATTGCTGTCATTTACAGAAAAATATTCGGTTTACATTACCCAATCATATATTTATATTCACACGTGAAAATCTATACCATTTCACAACATAAAATATTAACGGGTATTTTACTATTTTGTAAAATCTAAAGGGTTTTGTACTGTTAAGAGGTTTTATCGATGTTATAGATTTTAAGGTAAAACTGCATGTTAAAGTAAAGTTTGTATATGTTTCATTTAGTTCTATATTTTGTTTTTTAACTATTCGATACTTAACTAAACCATTAAAAGATTTTTTTTAAAACAGATACTTTGAATATTGAATGATTAAACCTTTAACTAAACCATTAAAATGTAAAATAAACGGCCTCTAAATATCACCTAACATTTATATTCAATTTTTTTAAATTAAATAAACTTCAATTCTATCTTATTTGCAATATATGTTTTCTAAAAGAGAAAATTTCAAAATGTCATTTTTGACCGTTGACTTTCCGATAAGTCTTAAAAAAGATGTGTAGGCGTCTATGTTCAAAAGGAGAGCCGAGTGTTAATATTAAGGTATATTGGTTTTTATTGGTCCCAACTATCACATGTTGTCTTCTACCGGTCCCAACTATTGAATTGGCTGTCAACGGTCCCAACTTTTATCACCTTGGTAACCACTGGTCCCGTCGTAAAATTTCTTTTAACGCCGTTAATTTTTTTCCAAATTCAATACCGATGTTATAAGCCTTTTGATCGGAATGATAATATAAGTCGATTGATGGAAAAGTTACCTCAAAACGACGCTTCGAACAACGAAATAGTGCTTCAATCGGGTGTTTAAACCTAACGGTGCTTCAATCGGATGTAAAAATTTTATCATTCAGATAGCCTTTTCGAGAAAACTTTTACATCAATCGACACGTATTATCCTTCCAATCAAAAGGTCTAAAACATCGGTCTTGAATTTGGAAAAAACTTAACGGCGTTAAAAAAATTTAACGACGGGACCAGTGGTTACCAAAGTGATAAAAGTTGGGACCGTTGACAACCAATTTAAAAGTTGGGACCGGTAGAAGACAAAAGATGATAGTTGGGACCAGTGAAAACCAATATACCTAATATTAATCAATCAAATTTTATCATGTGTACAAAATGGTCGGCTACCATTTTGAAAATAGTCGACTACCCTTTTCGTACAGGCGGCCAAATTTGATTAGTTAAAATTAATAGTCGGCTACCATTTTGAAAATGGTCGGCTACCCATTTGAAAATAGTCGGCTATCCTTTTGAAAATGATCGGTTTTCTTTTTATACACACGATCAAATTTGATTGGTTAAATGAATAGTCGGTTTCTTTTTTAAAAATAGCCGTCTAGATATTTTTTGACAAGTTAACGGAAATTTTAAGAATTTTCCATTTCTAAAAATAAAAACACCTAGTTACGGTATTGTTCGAATAATTTTCAACATTTATGAATATAGCTTTTTTTCTTAAATCTTATATTACCTTCACTCCGTTTACATACCGTTAACCATTCAGAGGCAAATATTTGAACCATTCAGACATCTACTTGCCAAACAAACAGTCTGAATTATAAAGTGTTGAACCATTAAGACAACTAAACCATTAAGAGGCTGAAACAAACAGCACCTAAGTGTTTACCAAACAACGTGTATAGAATCAAAGAATATACATACATAAGCCATCTCGTGATGGAAAGGAATTCTTTTATCAGGAGGTGTTTCATTGGCGGTATAGACACGACCAACAACTTGGGTTCTAGACGCTCGTCCGCCTATGTAGGGTGTTTCAGGGTACCCAAAAGCTTCAATGACATCATTGAAATCAGAAGCAGTGGTAACCGGGAAGCCTCGGAAGAGAATCACACCACTTTTTTTTAAAAGTGATTCAAGCCATGGCTTTTCGGCTCTGATGGCCTCTTGAAGGTAGGTGACATTAGCGTCAGTAGTCGGGGATAACACCACTGGGAAGACGACGCCGTCGCTGTAGGTTTTTTGTTCAGGTAATTCTACTTCTTGGAAGAATGCCATTTAGATTGTTAATGTGGTTTTTTTTTTTCTTAGGTCATGTGTGTATATATATACTTAAAAAATGTTTTTTAAAGAAGTTAGATTTTGACGAAATCGCCTAGTTGTGCACGGTGATAATAACAAAGGTAACTTTGGTATGCATAGCACAAAGGGATCAGTGCTTTAATTTGTTGCCAACGATGGGGCTGATGTTGTATAATATAGGTTTCACAAAACTTTTTAAAAATTTTGTTACAAAAAATAGTCGTCTATAGTTTTAAGCCGGCTACAACGTGCCATGTTCCCGAGTTATCCACAAGGTCGCCGACTCGCCGAACTCAACCTCTAGCTAGGTTGGATGTTTCGAAGGATTTAGTATGTTTAAATCAATAAAATAGACATTTTAGCCATTGAGTAAAGTAGTAAACTGCAATTTTGATCCCTGTATTTTGATACAATTAACAGTTTCAGTTTCATCTTAACAGTTTTGCTTCCTGTGTTTTTATTTTCTAACATAAATGGTCCCGAACATTAACTCCATCTTATTTTTCGTTAAGTCCCCTCACATGCAGAGTAAAAATGTCATTTATCTCACTCTTTTTGACATGCGACTGAATAAAAATGTTAACATACGTGATGATCTAGATAAAAGAGGGAGAGAAATGACATTTTTACTCCTTAGATGCGGGGCGCGTGTGAGAAACTTAACGGAAAATTTGCTGGAGTTAGTGTTCGGGACCATTTCTGTTAGAAAATAAAAACACAATGACCAAACTGTTAAGATGGGACTGAAACTGTTCGTGATACCAAAACACAGAGACTAAAATTGCAGTTGATTCTTAGCCATTCATATTGCCAAAAAAAACTACCATTAAAGCCTTTACGTGACTAAACAATTCCGAAAAGTTTTAACATTGTGTAATTTTTCTTGACTTCACCTTTTCAGTTATTCTCAGCAATTTGTCAATACAAGCATTGTCATATAAGTATATAACATAATATGTTGATTTGGTGCAATATTGAGTTTGTTTGTGGTTCATACTCATAAAATCTAGTGGTGATGGTAAACATATATAACATGCAACCAAATAAAATATTTGTCTACATAAACACAATGTTTTGGTTCATTTGTTGATAATTAAAAGCCAAATAGGTCATCTTTCCATCACTTGCAAAGGGACGCGAGTATGCGACGAGGCGGAGTTATGAGCGGCAGTCGGCTGTGAAGAACCATCAAATTGTTAATAAGCATAACATCGCCTTTTTTCCAAGGTATCGCAACACATTCTTCTTCCATCATTTTCAAGCACTCGTTGATCGCATGATCAGGAACAAGATCACCATTTCATAGCTCGAAATATTGACCATGATCGCTAGTGTTACTCTTCATCGGGACAAATCCATGATTTAAAAACCAAGTTTTACGTTGGGTTTTCTCGTTGAATCTAATAGCCTGTCTCGGGCCTGATATTATTTTCACTGCATTCCCCATCCATTCCAACTTTGCTCCCAGCTTCGCTGCTCTGTCGACCGAGCATTGATCTAGTGAGCATTACATAAAAGATGTCATTATCGACAACGGACAACTTAAAGAAACAAATTATAACCTTTCTTCCGCAATGTTCTTGTCATCGGTTAAGTATGCAGACTTCCAACTTATGCCACCGATAGCTGATGAACGGTCCTCATCACCCGCTATCGTTATATATGTCACTCCATGATTCTCCAGTTTTGCAACCAGTTCCGGATGACTTTTGCATATCTTTTCATGTATGACATGACTCAAAACTATCGCGGTTTCTCCACCTTTTCCTGGTTCTTCTTCGCAATAGAAAAATAACTTGGATGGAAAGTCTAGGTTCTGTTAGTAAAAATTCAATAACATGATCAAAAGAGTAAAAAAAAAAAAAAAAAAAAAAAAAAAAAAAAAAAAAAAAAAAAAAAACTTTATCAAAAACTTACATAAACCAACTCGTGATGAAAAGGGATTCGTTTATCAAGAGGGCTTTCATTTGCGGTGTAAACTCGACCAATGACTTTTGTTCGAGGGGCTCGTCCTCCAAGGTTGGGGAATTCAGGGAAGCCGAAAGCTTCAACGATGTTGTTAAACTCAATAGGAGAGTTAACATTGAAGCCTCGAAAAAGAAGTGCACCATTTTTCTGTAAAACAAATTCAAGCCATGGCTTCTCGGCTCTTATCGCCTCTTCAAAGACAACATTTGTGTCGGTAGCTGGCGACAACACAACCGGGAAGACAATGTCGTCGTCGTCGTAAGATTTTTGTCCCGGTAAGTTTACTTGTTGGAAGAATCGTCCCGTGGCCATTTAGATTGTATCGGTAAGTAACTAGGTGGTATGTATATGTAAACTTAAATGAGTGTTGTTTTTTAATTTTTATATATTAATAAAATAGAGTTTGATGATATGGATTAATTATGGCCTATTTCTATACGATGATAACCAGGTAATTAATTAGTTTGCTATGATGTTTTGTCATATATTATATATAGCTTAAAGAGTTTTTAAATGAAATTGGGTTATCTGACGGTTTTATCCCGCAAATTGTAATTAAAGTGGTAGTGTTTACCAACTAAATGGTTGTAGGTTTAAATTCAGCAAAATGCACGTGTGATGATTTTAGCTGTTAAGAAAGGGTAATGAGGTAAGACCATGTGTAATGGGGCGTTTTTGCCCACCCAAAGCGCCCGAAGGCGCCCCTACTCCTATTACACATAGGCGCTATGGATCAAAAAAATGGTTTGGGTGTTTCCCACAAAACGCCCAAAAATTCCAAAAATCAATATATGCCCGTATTTTCATTGGTCAACCCCTCTAAGTTTAATAATTACATAATGATTAAGAGGGCTCTTTGGGGGCTCTTTCCATTACACAATTTTTAGATAAAAAGCTCTTGATGAGTTGGCTTCCAAGTGACACACAAAGCCTCTTAAGGGGCTTTGTCCACTACATATGATCTAATGACAATGATATTTTTTTAAAGTGGAAAATCTAAAAAAACAGTGAATGAATTGAAACTTTTTACTCCAAATACTTATTGGTGTGTTCTATTAAAGTGACAAAGAATGATAAGTGATCGATAGCTCCAATCACCAACTCAGATGTGGATCGACGGGAGTAAGAAGGTGTGTGTAAAAAACGGATAAACTCCTTAAATACATAGATAAAGCATTCTAATAATTAGGTTCAAGTTCTTGAGTTGTTTCTCTATAAATAAGTTTATTATGACCGAACACATATTGTTTCAAGGGAAGTCTATTAAACATATGAAGTCATTTTTTAGTTTTTATCTCTTTTACTAGTCCATAAAAGAATGAAACTTAACTTTTGAACAAAGTAATGGCATCTCTCAATCTCTCATACATTTGATGAGTTGTTTAAAAAAAAATATCATATATCTCACATGGGGTGTCGCTAAGGATACCATTTTCATGTATGTTAAGCATATGAAAATGATATGTTTAGCCACAGCCTTAAATTATTTATAAATAACAAATCACTTGCAAAGGGACACAAGGATGCGGCGAGGTGGTTTTAATAGTGGCATTCGGCTATGAAGGACCGTCAGATTATTAACAAGCATAATGTCGCCTTTCTTCCAAGGTATACTGACACATTCTTCTTCCAAGATTTTCAAGCAATCTATCATGGCTTCATTGGGTACAACTTCACCATTTCCAAGCTCAATAGATATCCCCTTATCATAAATCTTACCTTCGCCATTAACAGGACCAGTCAGATTATTGAACCACGTTTTTCGTCCACTTGTCTTGTCGAACCTAATGGCTTGTAGTGGTCCTGTTATAGTTCTTACACCATTATCGATCCATTCGAGTTTTGTTCCCAATTTTGCCGCCCTATGATCAAACATAGCGTCATGAGTTTATGTTTCTTAACTAGGCACATGACACAAGTAATAAGGTTTAATGTTGTAACACTATTAGTTGTGTTAGAGCATTAAAACCTTATCGCTTTAAGGTTCGATGTACAATTTTAACTTTGTTTATTGTAGCTTTTTAGGTAATTTTTGTGCGTGCACGTTATGAAGTCGCTTTTTTAATGTTGTAGCACAAGTAATAAGGTTTAATGGAAACATATGAAATGAAACCTTTCTTCAACAACTTTCTTATCATTAGTCATGTATGCAGACTTCCAACTGCTGCCAGTGAAAGACAATGGATGGTCGTCATCGCTCATTGTTAGTATATAAGTCAGTCCATGCTCCTCAAGTCGTGAAATGAAATCCGGATGTCGCTCTTTCATCTTTTCATATATAACATGGCTCAAAACTATCGGGGTTTCTCCCCCACTTCCTGGTTCTTCTTCGCAAAAGAAAAATAACTTGAACGGCGAATCAGGAACCTATTAATATCAATTATTTGGGAAACAAATTTAATTACTCAAAAAACTAGAAAAAGAAATTGAGAAAGTAATTAGATGATGTATAAAAAATATTCTACATATGTCATTTCGTGATGGAAAGGAATTCGTATTTCCGGGGCACATTCATTTGCGGTGTAAATTCGTCCAATGACTTTGGTTCGAGTGGCTCTGCCTCCAATGTAGAGCCACTCTAGGAAGCCAAAAGCTTCCACAACGTCGTTGAAATCAATAGGAGAGATAACAGGGAAGCCACGGAAAAGTATGGCCCCATTTTCCTGAAGTTGAGATTCTAGCCACGACTTGTTATCTTTTATCGCTTCTTTAAAGACACTTAACTTTGCTTCGGCAGTAGAAAACTGGTTATCGTTTGGGGATAAAACCACTGGGAAAAGAACTCCGTCGTCGTCGTAAAATTTTTGTTGAGCTAATTGCACTTGTTGGAAGAAATTTCTAGTGGCCATTTAGATAGTGTCTTTTGATTTTTTACTCTCCTAAAAGAGGTTTTTGTGAGAGTATATAAACACATTTTTCTTAATAAATCAAAACTTAATGATTGTCTGAATTTGTATACGATTATTACTATGAAACTTATAGTTAATGAAATTTCACACACTTATATATGGAGGTAAGTGAGGTACAAGATACGAATTTAAGTTGCCTCCAATTTAGTTAACCAACTTATAATTACTTTTTTGTTGACTATAAAAAATGAATGAAGTCATGATTTAATTAATTGATATGTTTATTAAATTCTTCGGTTCTGTTTCTAGTTGCTGTTTTAAAATATTTATATACTAGGTTTAATACCCGTGTGTTACACACAGGTTAAATAGTAATATTTATAAATAAATTATAACCATTATATTTAACAATTTGTAAATATATAACATTTAAGAAGTTGGCTCCATCAACTTGCATGGTGAAAAATTTAGCTAAATTTTACCTCCTAAACTTCCTATTATAGAAAAAAAATCTCTCCAAAAATTACCCCCTAAAAGTTTGGTTTATTAGATAGATTACAAGATGTGGTATTACTGGTTAAATTGAGAGTTTTCTGTAAAAAGAAAAATGAGCATTTTTTTTATTTTCTGTAAAAACAAAATATGAGTATCGATTTTCTGTTTAATACTATTTCTAGCTGTCGATTTTATTTGTCATCTTTTTGTTATACAGATTTCGTAACATTAACCCTTAACTTTTGTAATACTTTTTATTTGAATAAATCTTAATTCTTTTTATATGAACCAAAAGCTAGTATTATGATTTATGAATAGTAAACATATATAGTGGGCCACATGACGAGAATTAAAGCTAACTTTTTTTTATTTCTTCAAAATTTTACATTTGATTTATTAAATTCTTGCAAGTGACAAATCCGGGTGTAGACGAGTGGTTGAGCTCGAGCTCGATCCGTTTTGAGCTTTATTCTAACAACTCTAGATCGGCAAGTCAAAAAGCTTTCAAGCTTGAGCTTAGATTGTGATCGACTTATTTAGTATTTAATTATTTTATATATAATTTTTTACATTCAAAATTATATATATTTATAATCATACATCTTGTATACAACAAATACATATTATTTAATTCTTTTTATCATAGTTTTATAAATATTTTTAATTATATTTATGAATATATATTTATAAAACTAAATAAAATCATATAAACAAAAAGTTTGTTAAAACTCGACGAGTTTTGAATGCAAGGCTCGACGAGTATTGAATGCAAAGTTCAAGCTCGGGCTCGATAACAAGACGGATATTATTTAAGCTCGAGATCGGATCAGCTTTACTGATTTACACACCCTACTGACAAAACAAATAATCTCACCTGTCTCGTTGGGCGTTGGCTATCCATCCCGGTTTGATCATTGGCTTGGGTTTTTTTAAAATCTTTTTTAGCATTTAATGCCTAAAAACATTTCCGCCCGCATTTTTCAACTTTATCTAAATCTTTACTTGAAAGAATTTGAGTGTTACAACTGTTCGTTTCTCATTTAGACACATTAAAGACACAATTCAAGTTCTAATTCCAACCAATTCTACAATCAAACATGTTGAGAAATAAAAGTTTGTGGGTAACCAATTTGTTAATTCTACGAAGGTAACCTTTTGTCACAAATTAATACGTTACGTTTTATACTTTTATCATACACTTTATTTCATGTGCTTCACACGATTCGTTTAACCGTAACCCAACTTGGTAAATTTTTCTTATGCTTAGATTTTCATCTCAACACGGGTGACAAACATAAACATTCCATTCGACAAACAAGCATTATATTATACGGCCTTATTAGATACACCCTGTACAAAAGGTGTCCCACTATAACGTGTGAATATCTTTTCCTAGTTGTACTGAATTTAATTAACAACCAAAAATGTCCATTATACAAATGAGAATAAAAACACTTTGGATTCTTTTCAAGAGTAGCAACAAAACTAGCCAACATGAACTATACACATTTTCTTGTTAGATATGTTTATAAAAGACAAGCACAAGTACCTTTTCATTACAATAATAATTTAAATAGGTTTATGCCTTTTTTTTCCTTCACATAACAAGCTGACGTGGGCTTTGGATGTGAGAATATCCTTTAACTCAATTACTCAAAGGCAATGAACATGTCAAACCCGAGGTTATCTGAGTTTAAAATCGAACATAAGAGTTTTACATAGTATGATTAAAAAGATTTATATCATATTTTCTTGTTCTTACATACTACAACATTTATTTTACCAGCGTCGTGTAAATACATTTTTTGTATCACTTACATAGAGAAGCTAGTATACGACGAGGAGGCTTCATAAGCGGCCATCGGCTATGAAGGACCGTCAAATTATTAACCAAAAGAACATCACCTTTCTTCCAAGGTATCGCAACACATTCTTCTTTCAAGATCTTCAACAAGTCTTTCATAGCATCATCATCGACAGGGTCACCGCTACCCAACTCCACCCATGTATTCCGACTATTAGTTTTAGGGACACCATAAGTAACTGCAAGACTATTGAACCATGTTTTCCGTTGACTCGTCTCATCAAACTTGATCGCCCGCACTGGACCTGTTATTACTTTTGCAGTATTCCCCATCCATTCTATTTTTGTTCCTAGCTTTGCCGCCCTATAAATTACACATTGTCATGACCCATAAGAAACCGAAGACAAACTTGTTGTAAGGATACACACCTTTCCTCTGCAACATTCTTGTCATCGGTTTTGTACGCCGACTTCCAACTACTCCCAGTGAAGGACGATGGATCGTCCACATCACCTGCTATTTTCACATACGTCAATCCATGTTCCTCAAGCTGTGCAACAAACCCCGGATGTTTTTCCTTCATCTTTTCATATACGATATGACTCAAAACAATGGGAGTTTCTCCCCCGCTTCCCGGTTCTTCTTCGCAAAAGAAAAATAACTTGGTGGGCGAATCTGGTACCTGTTATTATATCTATTACAATATCAACTCTGCTCAGTTACAAAAACTAAGTTTATAAAATTACAATTACAGCAAATGCCTTTCCAAGTAACCAACTTTTCTAATTTTATAAGCGTTTTACACGGAAAGCGGACGCGTTAGTCCTTTTTAGACCGCAAAGCCTCGTTTTCTAAAGCCACATTTACTATGTATTACCCGTTGGACTTGACTAGGCTTCTAATAAATGTAATTTTGTCAATTCTAGTTTTGAATCCGTTTTACCGCAGACTTGTTTCATAGTTTTCAACTGAGTGACAGACCTAACACAACTGACAATAAGCCTCGTCTTTTAAAAGTTGCATTTACTATGCATGACTCGTTAGACTCGATTATGCTTTAAAAAAATCTCTAATTAGATATTCAAAACAATCACAGTTACAGCAAGTGTTATAATAATTAAACAATTTATAACAGCTAATATGATTATAAACCAATTGATTGATTAACAATAGTTAAAAAATGCCCTAATTTAGAGGCTCTAAACGATCAACGGATCAATCAATTTCGTGTTGATTGATCAATCAATCGATTAATGAATCAGTGTATACTGAACTTACGTAAGACATCTCGTGATGAAACGGAATTTCCTTATCTAACGGGCTTTCATTTGCAGTATAAACCCTACCAACGATTTGAGTTCGAGAAGCACGGCCGCCGACGTAGAAAAACTCCGGGAAGCCGAAAGCTTCGATGACGTCGTTGAAGTCGGACGGAGATGTGACCGGAAAAGTTCGGAAGAGAATTGCGCCGGATTTGAGGAGGAGAGATTGTAGCCATGGTTTGTTAGCTTTGATTGCGTCTTTGAAAGCAGAGAGTGTTGTTACGTCGGTGGTTGTGGTGGGGGATAACACCGCCGGGAAGAGAACGCCGTCGTCGAGAGGCTTTTGCTGTGGTAGATTTGCTTCTCGGAAGAATATTCCGTTGGCCATTTCATGAGCTTTTGTATGATCAAATTCAACACTGATATGAAGTTGGTTTTTGTAAAGAAAGGTCTAACACGTCTCTCAAATGTAAGAGCAGTAAACATACAGACTCATACATAAAAATCTTCGATGATTTCAGTGACAAAATAAATACTATAAACTGGGTGTGAAAATAACTTATGATAATTGTTAAATTTTTTATTCGAACATAGCGGCTGTTTGGGATTGCTTATTAAAACTCCTTTTGACTTCTGCCAGAAGTTAATAAGTCAGTAGGTACTGACTTATTAACTTTTCCCCTTACAGCTTTCAGTTTGCCAAACACCTTTTAACCTCCTTTTAGCTTTTTCAAAAGTTAATAAGTTATAAGTTGGTCCAAATAAGCAATCCCAAACAGCCACATAATAAGTTAAGAAATAATTATGATAATTGGTGAATTTTTTGTGTGAATATATCGGATTATTTAGAATAAGAAGTATATATCATGACGTGTCTTGTAATCCTAAGCAAAGTCTTATGTTAAGTAGTTAAAATATTGACATATGAATGAGTAACTCAACTATTATAATAAAAAGATAAAAATCTAAACCATTTACAAAATAAAGTTTTAAAGATTGATTGCGCAAAGTGAGGATTATTCGTTGTTATACCGCATCCAATCGAAAGATTCATAATGGTTCCTATTCATTTAAGTTATTATAATAGATAACTACTTTAGTGTCCGCGTTATGCTCGGAAACACAATTCAAGTGATTCTTTTAAGGATGTTCATGAATGTTCCATTCAGTTTTGAGACAAAACCGTGGTAAAACGGAACACATGACATATTTTTCAAAATTAGATTTTTATAGCAATATTATACTCAAATTAAAGAGAATAAAGTGTTTATTATAATAAATTTTATATACATATTTTAAATTAAAATGGTCTTTAATTGTATGTTATTATTAACTTTATCTATAATTTCATTTTTAAATCCTATCAAATATAAACCGACTCACGTACACCCCTTGTAGTAAAGGGTTAAAAATATAAATACTCTTAAATTTTTCAGAATTCTCCAAAATATTAGGGAACCAAAAATGTAATTAGTTTTATTATAATAAATTTTATATACATATTTTAAATAAAAAAATCATTATTGTGAGATAATCTTTCAAATAATGTCACATAAGCTAAAAACTATAAAAGGATGTCACATATATTTTTTTGTTTTGCTATATTATATAAGGATAAAAGTATATTTTTGAGTATATTTTATACGTATTTTGCCCCACTAAACAATAAGAATATAGATTTTATAATAATAATTATTATGAATGTTTGCTTTGGATTAGAGGTGGCCTATAGAGACAAACGAGATAATTTATAGGTTAACCTCATAAGTCATATACATCCTTTTTAATTAATTAATAGTTTACTTTGTAAAGGGGAGAGGAGTGGCTCAGCAAGGAATGAGACGAGGAGGTTGACGACGAAGCTCATGGATGAGGGGGAGATCTCGTTGGCGAGGTCTTGGTGTGAGGGGGGGAGTTGTGGACGAGGCGAGGAGGAGACGAGCTTCATACCGTGTTCAGCAAGGTTGTGACGAGGACAAAGCTCGTCTTCCACTCCGTTCCCCTAAAATATTTTTTTATGCATTAATGAATATGTATAATTTAGTGGCAACCAAAGAGTACTATATGTCTATATAGCCCAAGTTTCACATGAAAGTCTTTTTTTTATTAAATAAAATATTTTTGATAATAATTGTTGTCCTTAAAGGCGATTATAACATTCACGAGTGAGCTTTAATAAGACGAGACGTCATGCATTCGTATTGAATTTGACGCTTCAAACTAACTCACTCAGGAACATCACTAACAAGGAGATATACCCCTATTTAAAAACCGCTTAAGTAAATATTAGAAAAAACCTTAAAAATCTTAAACTTTAGTCATTACCCTTATCACTAGAACAAAACGCCCAATTGCCACGTGTATAAAATAAAAAAAAATGTATTCAAAATCTATCTAATAAATCAAACTTTTAGGGGACAATTTTTGGAGGGATTTTTTTTTCTATAATAGGAAGTTTGGGAGGTAAAATTTAGCTAAATTTTTCACCATGCAAGTTGATGGAGCCAACTCCTTAAATGTTATATATTTATAAATTGTTAAATATAATGGTTATAATTTCTTTATAAATATTACTATTTAACCCGTGTGTAACATACGGGTATTAAACCTAGTTGGAGTATAAATACAAGAAATGTGCAATCTCATTCGATTATTTAAATCAAAAGCCCAATCCCTTGAGATTTGAAACTCAGCCGCTTCAAGTTACCGTTTACAACAACAACAGGAAACAAAAATGCCAATCACCGGCGACAAATCCAAATCCAGAGCAAAGAGGAAGCCTCTCAGAGACGTATCAAACGCCGGCGTGAAACGTACGGTTACCAATTCAATCATAAACAAACACACACAACAACAACAACAACCAGTAGCAACTTACAGCGACCCACTCGATCGTCTTCTTCTCGCTCACTCCGATCTCTCTATTCTTATTCGTCAGGTAATCAGAAGATTTTTTCATGATATTGAAGTGTTTTGAATTAGGGCTTTTTTTTGTTAGGCTGATTAATCGAGTTATGTGACTGATTAAGATGAGTTTTGTTAGTACTGAACCACATGGTGAAATGTTATGGTGTTAAATTAGGGTAATTAACCGTGATGTGTGAGTGATAAAGTTTAGGGGATTGGGTTATGCTACACTGGATGCAAGCACAAGTAGCTTAGGGGAACTTGAACTTTAGATTATAATTTGTGAATGCTATTAGGTTTTGTCGATTGGGACTAGAAGTTACTTGTATAATATTACTAAGCGTATACACACATATTTCATCATAACATGAACATTGGAAAACAGAAATCATAGAGACAGGAGCAAATGATGAACATTGTAGGGGCCGTGTTAAGGTATCGTTTAATTGTGAACAGAAAGAGATACATAGAAGTAAGTATATATGTCCATTGAAGTATGCTTTTAGTTGTGATGGAAAGAGTTAGATAGAGGTTTTAATCAATATAAGTCTTTGGGTTACGTGCATTGGTGTAACTTATATTGTAGGATCTTTCGTATGTGAGTTCTTATTTTTTGGATTCATTATGTTATCAGTTAGTTTGGACGTGCAGTCGTAGTTCGTTAAAGTATGCATATGTTTATTTTATGGACATTCAAGAGATAATGAATTTATATATGTTGTATGATTGAACAACTTTGAGTTTGGTTATCTTTATATTTGCATTTCTATTGTGAATTCATATAACACTGAACACCTCCGACTTCAAGAGATAATGAATTCACATCATTTTAACTATTTGAACGGGTTAAATTCTTACGTGCAGATCGATGAACTCGTTGTACAAGCGTTGGAAAATAAAGTGAGGAACGAGAATGAAATAGAAGCTTTTGCCAGTGTCTTGCTTGAAATGCAAAATAGATTAAAGGTTGACATGGTTATTGCTTTTATAATTTTCTATGTATCATACTCGAATTTGTGTTATACTGACATTTTGAATCCCACTTACAGCCATGGGTTTCAAGATTCCAAAAGATTCTTCCAGCCCGTGTTATTGGGTCGAATACTCAATTGGAAACAAGTTTAGCAAATATGAAAATAACTCCTTCCATAACTGAAGAAACAAGCAAAACTCTTGTCAGCCCATATGTTGACAAGTTTGACTTTTTGGTCTCTCCATCACCGCTTGTGTCTTGGCGAGCTGACTGTGCAGCTGATGGCGGTAGAAACCTGTTCATGCTAACACCTCTGCCTAAGCGTACACCATTCTCATCAAGATTAAAGAAAACTTCCAAATCAGTATTCGAGAAAACCAGTGATGTTACTGTTAGGCCTGCTGGTCCATTGTCTGATAATTTTAATATTACCATCAATGAGAAAGCCGCTGTGGAGATATCCAGTGATGTTGCTGTTGGGCCTGTGGACCCGGTGGCTGATCATATCAGCATGGCCATCAATGAGAAAACTGCTGTGGAGAATGTGTTTTCTTCTCCTGAAAAAGTGGTAATGGGGGATAATTCCATCGTTGAAGCAACTCCTTACATGAAAGCGTCGCCACCAAAATCTTGTAAGTTGTTAGAACCGTCTTTTGAATGGCGCAACAATACAAATGCCACTAAAAAACCACCCATGGATCCTGTTGGTGGTGGTTCAGGAGACTCAGACCCATCTAGCTGTCAGTTACCATCTGGGCATCTGGCTTTGAAATATCCTGAGCTTTTTGGAATTAGGCCTGCTTGTAAAACAGGAAATTCAAAAAGAGTGGTGGAGGCATCACCAAATTGGCGTATGTTAATGTCACCTCCCAAGACTTGTGTTCTTTTGGAACCAAGCTATGATCATCAGATGAAAGATGAAGAAACGAAGTTGAAAAAGGCTGGTGGCATTCCAAGTGTTGTTTCATGTAAAAAAGGTATGTCTCTTCTATAGGTGGAGAATTGGGCGGGTTGGGCAGGCTGGGTAACTGACCAAATGGATTTGAGTTAAAAAGGAAAACTTTGCGAGCTGGGAAACTTTTTAATACTCGTCAAAACTGGTCTATATAGCTGGGTTGGCCAGGGATTATTGTTTTAAATTTATAATAATTACGTATGAAGTTAAGGCTTTTATAAACTTCAGTTAACTTTTGACCTGATTGATTAATTGGATCTGTTTTCATTTTAGTTATTGTAATGGTCTACAGTCTACACATTTGACCTGTTGGGTAACTTTTAATACGTCTGCAAACGGGTCGGGCTGTCATGTTAACACTTTTTTGGCCTCCTTTTTGAATTTTTTAAATGTATTAGATATGATTTAAAAAAATCTCTGTTAACAAATAGTAAATCTATTTTCTAGAGATTTCAGAGGTGTTAAGCTTTTCTAACACTTTGGTGACTTTCGACCTATTTGAACTAGTCGATTCATTTTTTATGTTTCCATTTTAGCTAAACTATTAACATTTAACTTGTTTGATCTATTGGAGATTAAAAATACAACCAGCCCATTTATAGGAACATGGGTCAAAATTGCCACTTTGGCTCTCTTTCCATTAACATGTTGCATTGTTGCTATGATGGTTAATCTTTTTCTCAAATTGTTTTTTTCTGTGTATTTTTCAGCGGTGATTGAAAGCACCCCAATGTGTAAGGATCTTGACACCACAATTTTAAAAGGCAAACGTGCTGGTGAGAACACTTTAAAGAAAGAACTGTGGACAAGGTTTGAAGCAGCAACCGCTCACGGGTTTCATTTTAAATCATCTTTTGATCATGAAAATGGTAATAGTTCTGGTAGCAACAAAGGGTTTTTGGACTTATTAGAAGAGGCATCTTGTGATGAAGCAAAGGGTTTATGACTAAAGTCTGCAAATACAGTGTATTGAAATCACTTGGCTACACTTTCAGTTTTGGACTATTGAAGGTTCATAATGGTTTGTACTTTCGGTTTAATGATTCCAGTCCATTAGAACATATGTTGTTGTTCTTGAATCTTGAAATTTGTATCTTTATGAAGTTCCAATCTGATACAAACAATGTTGCATTTTGATTTCTAACTGTCACAATAACCACAAGCATTCACACGCACAAGGACAATACTAACCTCTTTGTCTATTTATATTACAGTGATAGTGTCCTTGTGTTTTGTTAACAGTGTAGATTTTAAAAAGTGATAATAACATATCTTTTAAGCAAAGTGGTTAGTATTATTATAGATTATAAGTTTTTAACTAAGCTATCTTTAAAACCAAATAACATGTACAAATCCACAAAGACTAAATATGAAATTTATCCTTTAACAAAAGTAGCGTAAAACTTTAATAATTATCCTCTAAATTTTTTAATGTGATATTTGGGAAAAGAGAGTTTGGTTGTTACTCATGATGAGTAGGTTTTCTTACTAGTTAAGATGTTTACATTTTTTTAATACATTATAAGAAAGAGGATAGAACGAGTGTCATTGAAGAAAGAACAAAAAGAAACATCTTTATATAATATATTAAACTAAAAAAACTTATGTGGCACTATTTTAAAGCTTCTGGCTTATGTGGCATCATTTGAGAGTTTATCTCATAATAATGATTTTTTTATTTAAAATATGTATATAAAATATATTATAATAAAACTAATTACATTTTTGGTCCCCTAATATTTTTTAGAATTCTGAAAAATTTAAAAGTATTTATACTTTTAACCCTCTACTACAAGGGGTGTACATGAGTCGGTTTATATTTTATATGGTGTGAAAATGAAACTTATGGATAAAATTAATAATAATATACAATTAAAGACATCAGTGTTTTATATATATACATAACTTTTTTATATGGATTTTTTTAAAAAAATAAACTACACCATAAAACTGAGCATTTTATTTTCTTTAATTTGAGTATAATATTGATATACTAAAAATTTAATTTTTAAAAATATATTTCGTGTTTCGGTTTACTACGGTTTTGTTTCAAAACTTATTGGAACGTTTATGAATATCCTTAAAAGCATCACTTGAATGTTGTGTTCCCAAACGTAGCGCGGGCACTAAACTAGTATATAATAAAGCCCCTCTAAACTATTAAACGAGACATGTGTTAATGACATAGTTTTATATCCTTTCCCAACGACACATGTTTTAGTCCTCACAGTTTCTTAAAATTACATACTTGACCCCTTAAGTTAACTTTTAATTTATCGTCATATTGGCACCTGATGAGTTAGTCAGCTTATAAATTTGATCTCCTGCTCTACGCTGACATTTATACAACTCAATTTTGATATATTCCACTGATAAATTTTGCATTTTTGCGACTTTAGTCACCCTACTCAGCGTTGACATGTTTACGGTTATCATTTTGACTCCTGATAAGTTAGCTAATTTATAATTTTGACTCCCTTATTCTACTTTGACATATTTACAACTCAACTTTTACATATTTACAACTTTGACCGTGTAACTTCAATTTTTATCATTCTGACTCATGATTCATGATGAGTTACCCTACTTAACTTATAACTTTGATCCTCCCATTTTATGTTGATATATTTACAACTTTAATTATCATTTTAACCTTCATGTTTAAGTATATATCTCCGTCTTTTGATACCTATAATCCAACCGTCCGATCACGTGTCCTGTTTTTATATCCAGCTAGGAATAGTAATAATTATTAGACCGAATCTTCTATATAATATAGGAAAATAAAAAAGGCAAATTGGCCTAAAATAATCCCAACTAACACCTATTGGTCGAAAATAATCTCAACTCAGTTTATTCCCTCCAGTGGTCCCAAATCCAACTTTTTTGGCCTACAGTGGTCCGCCGTTAAGTACACTTAACGGCCGTTAACTTTTTTTCTATTTTTTTCGAATTTCAAACCGATATTTTAAGGATTTTGATCGGGAGGAGAATACGAGTAAGTTGATGTAAACCTTACTTCCAATTGTTGCTCCAAATGGTTTAATTATGATATACGGTTAATACACCGTTAGGTTTTAAACACCCGATTGAAGACCGTTTTGTCGTTTGGAACACCAGTTCGAAGTAAGATTTACATCAATTAAATCGTATACTCCTCCCAATCAATATCCAAAAAACCTTGTTTTGAAATTCGAAAAAAATCAAAAAAAAGTTAACGGTCGTTAAGTGCACTTAACGGCGGACCACAGGAGGCCAAAAAAGTTGGATTTGGGACCACTAGAGGGAATAAACTGAGTTGGGATTATTCCCGGCCAATAGGTGTTAGTTGGGATTATTTTTAGCCAATTTGCCAATAAAAAAAGCTTATGTGGCATTTTTTCAAAGCTTCTAGCTTATGTGGCATTATTTGAGAGTTTAGCTCACAATAATGATTTTCTTTATTTAAAGTATGTATATAAAATATATTATAATAAAACTAACTACATTTTTGGTCCCCTATTTGTAAAATTCTGAAAAAATTAAAAGTATTTATATTTTTAACCCTTACTACAAGGGGTGTACATGAGTCGGTTTATATTTGAAAGAGTTTAATAATGAAACTTATGGATACAGTTAATAATAACATATAATTAAAGACCTCAGTGTTTTATAAATATACATAACATTTTTATACGATTTTTAAAAAAAATAAATTACACCATAAAACTGAACACTTTATTCTCTTTAGTTTGAGTATAATATTGTTATACTAAAAATCTAATTTTTAAAATATATTCCGGTTTATCATCAATTTGTCTTAAAACTAAGTAGAACATCATTCTTAAAAACATAATCTGAATGTTGTGTTTTGAAGCGTAGCGCGGCACTAAACTAGTGGGATATATGTAAAGTTTAATTTCTTCCCCCAAACACCAAAACCCTTAAAACCCTTAATAACTCGTTGCATTCATTCTGCTTCAATCGACCAATTTCCCCATGGCTGATTCAACTACAATCAATTATATTAAGCATATCGAAAGCTATGTCGATTCATCATCATCGTCTAAATCTCCGTCTCAGCAGGTTAATTTTCATATTCACTTCTCACTAATTTCAATCTAATTCATTATCTCACTTCATTGTAACCCTAATTGTTGATTTCAGGACGCAAGTTTAGACGCACTTGCAAAGCTATTGATGAATGATATAATAACTGTCGAATCACTGGTCTGTTTCTGTTAATCAATTTTGTCTATTTTCCCCCTTTTTTCTTATTAAACAGCAATTGTTTTTTTTTAATTATAGGTTAGAGAAATGGAGATGTATTTAACTACTACTGACAACATTATTCGTGCTAGAGGTAATTAAATCGCTTTTTAGTAGTGATTTAAAGTATTGATTGTGCTGCTTAAGGCTATTTAGAGATGTAGTTAACTTAACTTCCTGTTAACTTATTGTTGTTTAGGCGTCCTTCTTCTTGCGGAGCTGTTGACGCGAGTTTCGTCAAAACATTTGGAGAATAACACAATTCACAGCTTGATTGGGTTTTTTGCAGACAGATTGGTGAGTTTAATCATTGTCCTTAAATTACATTTGTCTAGCAAGCAAGAATATACAATCTAAACACAGATTAGTATAATATGTTCTATTGTATGATATAAATCTCCAATATCAGTCAGATTGGCGAGCATTGCGTGGTGCCCTTGTGGGTTGTTTGGCTCTAATGAGGAGGAAGACCGATACCGGTGCGATAAGTGGCAGTGATGCAAATGCAGTTGCTCAATCGTTTATGCAAAATCTACAAGTTCAATCTTTAGGACAGCATGACAGGAAGGTGTTATGAATATGCTCAAGTCTTTTTTTCGATCTTTAGTGTTGACCGGTTTGAGTCTTTATCTAATGCTTGGTTTTTCTTCAGCTTTGTTTCGAGATTCTAGAATGCCTTATAGAATCTTATCCTGACACAGTAATGTCAACGGTAAACATCATTTTCAGGATTTACCTTTTCTTTTTTTAGTTTTATGTTCTTATGTGATGTATTATATCTATTTTGTAGGAGGATGATTTTTTTTATGTAATATGTGAAGCTATAGATGGTGAAAAGGATCCACAATGTTTGTTGGTCACATTTCATATTGTGGAATCACTAGCACGTTTGTATCAAGATTCCTCTAGTTCATTAGCAAGCTATGCTGAGGATCTTTTTAATATTTTGGGTTCTTATTTCCCCATTCATTTTACGCACGTGAGTTGACTTTGAAAGTCTTTTCCATTACAAAAATACCCTGTACCCATGTTTATACTATCATCTCGTATTCAAATTTCCATTTCTCTTTTCAGCCAAAAGGCGAGGATGATTTGAAAAGGGAGCAGCTCTCAAGGGCATTAATGGTATTGCTTAGTTTTTCTTGTAGCTCTTAGTATTTACTTTTTATGGTTTTTAACCTTTTTTCTCTTCTGCAGCTGGCTTTTGCATCTACGCCCCTATTTGAGCCATTTGCCATACCTTTGCTTCTAGAGAAACTTTCTTCATCTCTTCCATCAGCAAAGATTGAATCTTTGAAGTATCTTAGTTATTGCATTGTTAGATACGGTGGAAACAGAATTCAAGAACATTATGAAGCTCTTTGGTCATCATTAAAAGATGCAATTTTGACTTCTGCGCCATCTTCTTTGACCGTGGCTTTGGGACACCAGGATAATGAAATTGTAGATGAAGCTGTTGCTCTTCTGCAAAAGCTTATTCAGCAAGATAATGACTCACTTTCATTTCTAAAGTTGATTTTGAAGGATGTGGACATTAACATGACTCTAAAATCCCTTTCAAATTATAATAATTATGATGACATCACAGTGATAGATAAGCAAAGATTAAACGCAGTTTGTCGAATCCTATATGTGTCAGCTGCAGCTTCAACTGTTTCTTGCAATGCAGTATTTCAAAGTTTTTACTCAGAGTTAGTAACTGGTTTACAATCAATGATGCAAGATAAAGATCGTGTCTTTGAACCTAAGTTCGGGTACCTTTGTATATGCGTTGAATTACTTGCTGCTTGCAGAAGTTTGGTCAAATCTACAGAAATAACTTACCTTGACAATGAGACATGGTGCACCATGCTTCATAGTTCCTGTACTTTGTTAACTTCGTCATTCGTTAAGATTATGAAAGAAACCACTTATGATATCTATATGGATTTTGCGGGTATGTATAATTTATAAAGTTGTCTTTCTGTTGCTGTTTGAGCTTTCTGAAATGTCATTATTTTTTGCAGTTAGGGGTCTACATATTTTGGCTTCATTCCCAGGGAATTTTTTGCCTGTATCCAAGTCTACATTTGAGAATATTTTGATGGAATTTGTTTCAATTATCTTCCACAAGTTTAACAGTGCATCTGTTTGGAGATCTGTATTAAGTGCATTAGTTGAAATTGGCTCACTTTTCGAGAAATCTGATGATTTTGAGAAAATGGCAAGTTTCGATGTTATTGTTGTAGAGAGAATGTTGGCTTTATTGTCTTCAGATGATTTATCAATGCCTTTTTCACTCAAAGTGGAAGCAGTATCCAAAATTGCCATGGCTAATCTAAAATATATGCTGAAACTTGTCCAAGAACTTAACACGGCTATCTCTTCTGGCTTACGAAAATATTGGGTGTGCATAATTTTTAAAATTTTTATTATTTGGGTAACATGATTTTTTTACTCAGTTCATTATGTGTTCTTTTCTTATAGCTTGATGGAAACTCAAACTCAGCTGAATGTGCAGTTCTCCTTTTAGAATGCTATGCTGACAAGGTGCTTCCTTGGTATGTTCTTTTCCCTGAAGTCCTTTTTTACTTTAGTTTTTTGGTTTTGTTGACTTCTAGAAATAACATGAAGCAATGATGCAATGAATAGGTTTCAGAATATGGGTGATACAAACAATGTGCCAATGCATTTTGCATTAAAAGTTTGGGATGAAATAAAAGACAACACACTATTTTGTGACAGCCTGAATGAAAAAGTGAGTCTGTCATGTCATATTCCATACACTCATTCATTTGGATCTTTATCGACCGAGTTTTTCTAGAATAATTTCACACAAATAAGGTTTTTTTGTATATAATTAACGCATATGTTTTCTGTTGCACCAGAAACTTTTAGAAACAACAATGAGTGGAATGAAGTATGCTGTGGCAAGTTGCTCTGAGGACAGTCAAAGCATGATTCTTGATAAAGCATTTAGCGTACTTTCGTCAAGTGCAAGTTTTCAAGTCAATGAATCCATGCAGCCTGCTGAATTTTCTTGTAGAGAAGAGTGGATTATCTCATTATTTGATTCAGTAATAATAGCACTTCATCCTAAAACACAAGGAAAAAATATCAAAGAAATAATACAGATTATCATGAGAGCTCTTTCCACCGGGCATATTCCATCGGCTCATGCATTGGGGTCTTTATTTAACAAGATGCCAAATGATATGCAGAATTTTAGTATGGAAGAAGCTATGGCTCTTACATTTAACCAATACATACGGGGTTTCCTTAATGGTGATGATGATGAGATGGGAGTGAGTAATTTAAGATTAAGCAATGCAAATGACGGATTAGTAAATTCTCATGCTATTATTGTTGGATTAGCTTGGGTGGGAAAGGGGTTACTTATGCGGGGCCATGAAAAAGTAAAAGACGTGATCAAGTTTTTCCTAAATTTCTTGATTTCAAATGGCTGTTATCCAACCTCAAATGGAAGCATAAGTTCATCAGAAGATTGTGAAGATCTAATGAGAGCTATTGCGGACTCATTTAGTATTATAATGAGTGATTCTGAAGCTTGTTTGAATAAAAAGTTACATGCAACCATAAAACCGCTTTATAAGCAACGGCTTTTCCATATGGTGATGCCAATTTTACTGTCATCATTAGTGAAATCAAATTCACCAATAACTTATAAATCCATGGTGCATCGAGCCCTTGCACATGTCATATCTAATACTCCACTGAGTGCTATTCTTGGTGAAGCCAAGAAGGTAAGTATATATTTTATATCTAATTTTTATGTTCATATTTTATACTTATTAATGTTTAAGGCAATAAGCCAATGATGTGATTTTCAATTTTGCAGCTCATCCCTTTGATGGTAGACGGTTTAACCATCCTGAGTGAAGATGTTCAAAATCGAGACATTGTATATAGTCTCTTACTTGTATTATCAGGAATATTGACTGATAAAAATGGTGAGACTTGTTACATTTTTTTAAAAAAAATGATGCATGGAATTAAACTGGGATTTAGTTTATTTATTCTTCACATGTACAGGTCAGGAAATTATTGTAGAAAATGCATACAAGATCATCATGTGCCTCAACAAGCTTGTCATCTACCAGCACATGATGGTATGACACTTTACTTTGAGTTATTTCGAAAACCTAACTCGTTTGTATAATTACATTTTATTCATTTTATGACGTGTAGCTGGTACGTGAGACAGCAATTCAATGTCTGACTGCAATGTCCGAGCTGCCCTATGCTAGCATATATCGATTCAGGCCAGAGGTTGGATTATGTTTTACTAATCACAAAATGAGAGTTGTCTACATATACATTTTTATAACATAACTTTTGTTTTCATTTTCAGGTTCTTCAAGCATTATCAAGAGCGCTTGATGACCCAAAAAGAAGTGTCCGGCGAGAAGCTGTTAGATGTCGGCAAGCATGGTAAGAATATTTATACTTGAAAATATGTTTTTAATTTTAATTCAGACGCTAATTTTATCTGTTATCCGTTAATCAGGGCATCAATCTCATCTAGAGGTCTTCATATTTGAAAGGTTCATCCCTTAATTAATACCGCAATGTACATAATCCGCGTCCGAACCATACTATAGCAAAATTGGAGGTCTTTTTGCTGCCTATTCGCTTGTATTCATCTCTTATTTATGTAATTTTAGCTCTTGATTTTTTATGTTTCCCAATTTTATTTGTGAACTTTAGCTTGTTACGTATCATTGCACTTACTCTCAGACATTAAGTTGGTTCCCATTATGGCATTATGTCAAAATTCTTGAACTCATTGGTTCAGTTGCATTGAAGTATCAACTGATGACTAATTTTACAAGTTTTAAACTTTATTAGTTTTATTTTGTTACTTTTTTTTATATATGTATATACTTGGTGTTTAGATAGGTTTATAACCTAGTTAATTTAACCATAAAACTAATAAATTAACTCAATGCTAGAACAATCAACAGTGTTTAAATAACGAAGTTTGACAAACAGTTTAGTCTCAAGAATTTAACTAGTAAAATGATAGAAAAGAGACTGAAAGTAAACAAAGCGAAAGATCAAGTTCGTCTCTTCTTGACTTCATCTTTTGAAACACAACTTTTTCTTCAACAATAATACATGGCATGACGGATATGGCATTGCGAAAACCTCCCCTTAGCTGTTTCCATTATTTCGTTTCTCTGTTCGCCATCTTTGAAACTTACTTTAGCACACCTATAACAGAAACATAATGTTACCAAGCAGACAAAACAAAACAAAACCAAACCAAACCATAAATAAATTGATATAATGATACATGGTAGGTGGCACAAACCCGTTATAAAACCAACATTTGACTTGATCATGCGTGAGGCTAATTTTTGTGTATTCAAATGGCTGAAAAGCATCATCTAGCTCCATCCAGGCCTGTCGACATATATGCTTAATGATTTTCTTAAACAAAACATAGATATAATAATAAGTGTAATAAAAACATTTCTTAATTTTTACAAACTTACTTTCTCAGCTTTTGCCTCATTGTCATTTAGGTTTGCCTTTACAAATAGACCCGGGTCGAACAAGTCGTTAAAATACAAGTGGAAGTCTCCTTTGACAAATTCTTTCACATGTGTGTCCATCCTGTTAAAAAAATGCATGGCTACCACTGTCAAAACATCCTTTTTAAACCGGTTGAATACAGAAAAAAGATTGATTATCAGGAGCTACTGTATCCTTTTTAAATAGGTTAACTTACCCTTGGTAAGGCATTACTTGAACAACTTTCCCATCAATAGTATGTGGATCCGGTGATGATAAAATCTAAGTAAAAGATAAATAGCGCGCACGTACATATCATATTAGATATAAAAACAACTTAATTAATTAATTTATCGAATAAGAGAATTCAAAAAGAGAATCGAACTTTTTGGACATCGTCTGTAGATTTCATTTTTACTTCTGCACATCTTATATAATCAGCGACCTTATGAATGAAGTTAACCTCGTCTACTTCTCCAAAAGTAGAGAAATGACTTATCCTATACATAGTGATCAAACTTTTATAGATATATAAAAAAACACAACCACATCGATTAAGGCCGGTGCTGAGAAGACTTACAAGGACTCGGCTGTCGAAAAATAGGGTAAATTTTTCACACAAACAGAATATTCACACTGCAACAACATACATACATGCACACACACATTATTAATTTCAGGACGATTAGAAAAGCTAAATCACAAAACATGCATACCTCTGATCCCCCGCCGGATGATTGCCCCTTTGACATGATTAATTGTTGGTTTGAAACTTTAAATTCAGAAAAAAAAAAGTTACTCTTAAACCATATGAAGTTAACATGAAACAAAACTTAATTAACCAGATAAACAAATAAGTTAAAGTTTATATATTCTTTTATAGAAAAAAACTTTCTAACATTTTTACTAAAGCTATAGATCTAACATTTTATACAAGAAAAAGAATATATCATAAGATTTATCCATAAAAACTTGTACACACAACTAGTGAAAAGTAGATCTACAAACAAAATACAAGAAAATATATAAATCTAGTAGATCTATGAACTTTAACACAAAATCGTCCATATATATATGTGTGTGTGTGTGTGTTTACTTGTACAACTAAAGTCCATAAATAGAAGATATAAGTATGCATAAAGCCCAAACTCACACTTAATCACTTGTATCTAAGAGATTAAACACTTAATTAAAAGGTAAAAAAAATGACAAAACTAACAAGAACATAAATCACAAGCATAAGGCTTAATTTAATTAAGAAAATCCTTGTTATAAGATGTTAATTATAATTAGTTTTCACATAAAAACTATATATAGCTAGCACAGGCATGTAAAACTAAAGAAAGTAGAGCTTAATTAAAGAGTAGATCTATATATCTTCACCTTAACAAGCAAAGCAAAGCAAAGCAAAGCAAGGAGAAGGATTGAGCTAGAGAAAGAGAAGAGGCCTTGAGCATGAATGCAAAGTACTCCAAAGAAACTGATGTGGTCTATTTAAGTAGACCAATTAATACTCCAAAGATCGAGAAATCAAGAAGCTAGCAAACAAAACCATTTTTGAAACAATATATTTTTTCTTCACTAGCTAGCTACTTTTAAAATGCAAAGTACATGCAGGCAGGCATGCATGGTATTTAACATGAAAATAGAAGCCTGTTAGCTACTATGCAGCAGGAAAGTGGAATTGTACAATAACCCAAACTACCTAAAATATAAAAGAATGTCATAAATGGGTTTAAAGACTTGGGTAGTGACATGTATAAGAAACCAAAGCTTGAACCACCCACCAGAAAATACTTCGGTTTGGCAACTAACTGTCCGTTGTTAAATTTTTTTAACATCGGTCGTTAAGTTTTTTTCGAATTCAAGACTGATATTTTAAGTTTTAATCGGAAGGATAATACGAGTCTATTTATGTAAAAGTTACCTTGAAATGGTGCTTCAATCTGGTGTTTAAACATAACGGTACTTAAATCGGGTGTAAAAACTCTATAATTCGGACGCCGTTTCGAGATAAATTTTATATCGATCGATTTGTATTCTCATCCGATCAAAACTCAAAAGGCCTAAAATATCAGTTTTGAATTTGAAAAAAAACTTAACGGCGTTAAAAAAATTTAACGACGGACCGTTAGTTGCCAAAATGATAAAAGTTGGACCATTAACAACCAATTCAATAGTTGGGACCAGTAGAAATCAACAGGTGATAGTTGGGACTTGGGACCGATAGAAATTAAAAGGTGATAGTTAGAACCGGTAGAAACCAAAAGATAATAGTTAGAACCGGTAGAAACCAATATACCTTAACTAAAACATAAACATACCACCATTTTCACATATCTTAAGTGAAACTAAGTAGGTTATAGCTCTTGAAAATATAAATCTCGTATCATTGTATTAACGATTCTAGATAAATAAATAAAACTATATATTATTTGTGTGTGTATATATATTGTACAAAAAATATTATTATTATTTTTTATAAAACAAAAGATCGGCTCGCGAGTTGGGTCGACTCGTTTATAAACGAGCCGGAACCAAGCCCACATTTTAAGCTTGATAGAAAAAATGAGCTCGGTTTGACTTGATTTTTAAACGAGCCGACCCAAGTCCACCCTGATTCGGCTCGGCTTATTTGTACAACCTTAGAGGGGATGATGATCTTGCTGTCCTTGAAAATGTGAGTCCAAGAGTTCTGTTTGTGGTGTAAGAAAATGAGCTAGCTAGGTTAGGGGGTGAAGTACAAAGTTATAGTAAGTTAAAGAGTTTCACATATAAATTAAAGAGTAAACTACTGTTTTAGTCTCTGAAGTTTGGTGAAAATCACGGTTTTAGTTTAATAGTTTGTTTTCTACTCTTTTAGTCCATTAGTTTTATACAAACTTGCTATTTTAGTCCACACCACTAACGGTCATCCATTTTTCCAGTTAAGTTTGTGTGAAAAGACATTAATACCCTTGGACCAAAATAGTAATTTTGACCAAACCACAAGGACCAAAACAGTAAGTTACCCTTATTATTATTGCTATTATTATTTTTAATATTAATATTGTTGTTATTATTATTATTATTATTATTTTTATTGTTATTTATTATTTATATACTCTCTAGTTTTAAAGACCGGTCACGTGTCACCACTCAACTAACCCACCAATAATTGTTTGACTTAATTATCACTTTAACCTCTAACTTAGATAAATTTATCCAACCTATGAATTTGACCCCCTGACTTTGGCTTAATTGTAATTTCTACATTGCTATATCATGTTGATCTTCTGACATATTCATATTTTTACCACATCTTTTGATATATATACTTTTAACCACCATCTGTTAATCGTCGTAATGCAACGCGCATTTCGAAGTCGAAAATTAATACGTGTAACGAAGTGAAAAACTATGTTAGCTCAAATTAATGCAACACGATGTGTTGTATATATACATGTTGTGTATATATAATCGTCGTAATGTAACGCGCATATCGAAGTCGAAACGATGTTAATACGTGTAACGAAGTGAAAAAAACTATGTCAGCTCAAAATAATGCAACACACTACACGTATATATGAATATGTCAAAGAAGATCAACATGATATAACATGTAAAAATTACAATTAAGTCAAAGTCATTGGGTCAAATTTGTAGGTTGGATAAATTTATATAAGTTAGAGGTTAAAATGATAATTAAGTCAAACAATATTGGTGGGTTAGTTGAGTGGTGACACGTGACCGGTCAATAGTGATCACTGACCTTTAAAACTAGAAGGTATATAAATAATAAAATAATAATAATAATAATAATAATAATAATAATAATAATTAGGGTAACTTACTGTTTTGGTCTTTGTGGTTTGGTCAAAATTACTATTTTAGTCCAAAGGTATTATGTCTTTTCACACAAACTTAACTGGAAAAATGGATGGTCATTAGTGGTGTGGACTAAAACAGCAAGTTTGTATGAAACTAATAGACTAAAAAAGTAAAAAACAAACTATTAAACTAAAAGCATGATTTTTACCAAACCTTAGAGACAAAAATAGTAGTTTACTCATAAATCAAATTTCCGAGCCCACTCAGGTTTTCGTTCTATCCCAAAGTTAAACTTTAAATAGCCGGCATGAGCCCAATACAACAAAATTTCACATAAATAAAACCAAAAAAGTCTCTATTTGAGAAATAGAATGACCTAGAAAATCACCACTATTATATACGAGTAATAGTATTGTCCCTGGTAACATGTAGCCTGATCACAACGTACATGCAACTAAACAAAATTGCATATTGTTTTATGCCTAGCTAGGGTTTCAACTTAATTGTTACGCCGATTCGATCATATATCACCATGGACATGGACATAGACAAGAAGAAGAAGAAGAAGAAGAGGCCGAGGTAATTATATATATATTTCATCATATTGGATATATTCTTCATTCAATTCGATCATGTTGTATAATTAATTGTCGTACGTTTCTAATTAATTTGTGTTAATTAGTGACACGATGGCATCTTCTCCAACATCTAAGAGGATCAATAAATCTGACCAGCAGGATGTAACTATATATATATATATATACTTCAATTAAATGTTTGTTTGTTTCAATTGCATTATATATATTCATTAATTTGCTCTAATTGTTTGTTTGTTTGTTTAGATTGAAGAGTTAATTAAGGGTAGCAGCGATGAGGCTTTTCATCTTTCATGGGAGACGGTTAATGAAATTTTACAAGTTATTTGCTCACAAAAAACTCCTAATGATAAGTGGGATGTGTATGCCAAATCTTTTTATCATAAAACCTACAAACTCTACACATCATTTCCCAAGGAACAGGTATATATATATATATATATATATGTATATCAAAAATTATTATCATTATTATTAGCTTGCAGGCTTTGTTTACCATTGTCAGATGATGATTCATTGTTTAGGAAGAAGAAGAAGATGAAGATGAAGAAGAAGAAGAGGAAGAAGTAGAGGTAATATAATGTTATATAATAAAACTAGTTTATATGCCCTTGTGACACACAGGTTAAGAAAATTAATAAACTCATATTTAAATACATTGTTTGAGTTGCTAAAATTACATTATGCACCACAACTTGAGTTGCCGCAAGTAGTGCAGAAGCTCTGCTCTGCTTGGGATGTTAACCTCATAGCTTACGTAGTAACGAAAAGGCGTATTACCCAAATCATCCTATATATAAGTCATGATTTTAAAATCCAAAGCTTGAAATCACAAGCAGATCAACCAATAAGACACTCGCCTGCACCATTTCACCACTCCTCACATCACAGACATCGTTTTCTTTTCAAACAGTGAGTTGTGATTGCTTTCAGTTTGCTGTTTCTTCCAGCTACCCTTTTCGCATGTTATAATGGTCAATTTGACACCAGACTACCTTGCAGTCAAAGAACTCCCGTATCTGCACGAAAAGCGTAAAAAAAACGAACCTCTTTGTTACTATTTTTAGTCAACATTTAAAACAAAAAAAAGGCAAAGAAAACACAGTTGAAAAAACTAAACTAAATCTGTTATATAAAAGGGTATTAATTGTTATATAACACAATTTACAATCACATAAACCTGCAGTTTTTAGCTGATCTAGTTATAAGAAATTGATTTGAAACAACAAGTTTTCTAGGAAATTTTGTTTTTGCTAAATTTTTTGGTGTCTAGGTAGCTTGTGTTGTACAAATCTTAATTTGACATGGAGCTTAATCTTTATATGTTATGTTAATCATCACTACTCTATCATTTATTGTATAGTTTTATTTTAAGACAATTGGATCTGTTGTAATTTATTATTTTTTTTATTGTTTAGGATGTGGATTTGGATTCAGTTCTCTCCTCGTCAGAAGATATTTCGTCCGAAGAGGTATTGTTATTAGCAAAGTATGTTTTGCTTAATCTTTTTACGGTATTTAAAGGCAACCATGTATGCTCATTGAGAATCACGGAGGAAGTCAAATTCACAAGCTTTTTTTCGATAAAAAACTGGGCAAAACTGAGTTGGCTAGAATGGGATAACTGAAAAGCTTTTAATTTTATATATCGGTTGTAATTGTGTTTCTTTGTTTTGTACTCTAGCCTCTGACCATTAGGCTTTGGTGACCCGTCAAACTAAACACAAGTTATTATTCTAATTTATTATTATTGCTTTGATTTTTAGGATGATGAGGATATGAATATAGTTAATGATGACTCCTCATCAGAAGAAGATGTTCCAGTTGAAGAGGTATATTTATATGTAATCACATAAACCTATTAGCTGAGTTGGTTAAAATGAAATAATATGAAACAACAAGCTATCTCTTGTTGTATGAGTCTTAAGTTGACATGGAGTTTAGTCTTAATCTATTATGATATTTGAATCTGATTGTTTAGGATGGGGATTATCGGAAAGTTTTCAGAAGGCCGCAGATTACAGGGCCGTATGACTTCGGTTCGTATGCTCCTGGGGAACAACCTAAATGTATGCCTCATCATTTGTATCCACTGGTTAAAGAAGCAGCTGATATCTTGAACCCTTCAAAGTGGCCTAGCAGCAACCCTGATTGGAAAAAATTGAATTTCGTTGAGAAAAAAATTTCGTTTTTCTATACCTATTTCCACTCTCATCTTCCAACTGGCTGGACATAGTATGTCTTTTATTTATTTTTTTAAAAACGTTCGTTTGTCGTTATAAGTTCTCATATGAATTGTTTTTTGTAGCTCCTGGGACACTGTCTTCAGCCTTGTTGAAGACTATAACCCCCCCATGCCTCAGCCTCGATACAATACGAAGCATTACACCCCTATCTCTACCCTTGACAGGTTTAGTGCCCAGGAGTATGATGCAGTTACTAGAATCACACGAAAAGATATGATAAGGATTATGAGCATTGTTCACTCACGGACGACACCTGCATATTGGAAATGGAGCGCACAGGAAGTACTATTCTATTGTAAACTATGCTCCTGCTTTGGCATTGATTACTGTCAATTAGAGACCGCTTCGGATGATGATGTGAGTTTGATGTATGTGGTAAGAATCGACTAGCTCCTGAACGTCTCACCACGGTACTTTTGATGTTTCGGAGTAATGGTTACTTTTGTATGTTACTAACGAAAAACTAGATCTTTATCTTAAGATGTTATGTGCAATGGTGCAGTTAGTTTCTTGTGACTCACTAACGGTTTTTGATTGTTAAGCTTATATCCTAAAGCTAACTATATATATATCTATCATTGTGATAGAATTTGTTTCTGGGTTTTGATAAAAAGAATCAGCGGTTGGGGCACCATCAAAGTTTGCAACAACTAACTGATCATCCCACCTGCCAAAATAAAAGTTGGAATGCTCAAAAGGTCAACAGTACGTATATATTGCGTTTTTACCAACCAAACCATGCCTTAATTTATCTGTCGGACGATCCTTTCTTTTTAAGCCATCTGGTGTCGACAAAATATCTTGTTGCAACAGTTTTTCATCCTCTGGAGCAAGATGCCATATTTCATCTTTTCCATGGTTGAAAATGTAAAAGTTATTTGAGGATGAACTTAAAAAGGTTGAGAAAATTACTAAGAACAAAGATATAACGAGATATTACTTGTATACACACAAATTATAATAAGAACTAGAAATTGATACACTTTTGGTTCAGTTTGAAATGTGATGTACTGATGTTCTAGTTTATTGGGTTTGCGGGTCAAAAGGGGACGATACATCATAACCACCTCCCCCTAATTAGTCACACCAATGCATGTATGCATACATTCACATTAACATCAATATAAGGAATTTAGGAATTAAATTAAAAGTTAAACAGAGTCGCGAAACAAACATGTTATCAATGAGCTGACCCGCACCCTTTTTGACTGGTTACCCAAACTGCCTTTTTGAGACAAACATGCTATGATCAACCAAAAAACATAAATGCAAATTCAATAGATTGTGTAATGTCAACTGTCAATTTGTGAGGAAAACTTAACTCACATGCTCAAATTAAAAAAAAAATGTATCATATGAAATTAGTGATAGATACTAATTCTTACATGCAAATAGACATGTGGGTTAAACAACGAAAACAATATATCATACGGAATAACTCTACTTGTGACATAGTGATGAGATAATTTATGTTTTTCATAGAAGACTCAAGTTTAATTCTTACTTGTGTCACTTTTGGTGGATTTAAACAATAAGGGTTTGAGCTGACCTCGTATGAGTTTTTCAATTCAAATTTCGAGCCCACATGGGGGTTTCGTACCATCGTATACTAACTCCCAAGCCAAACTCTGAAGATGGTGTAAGCCTGATTAAAATAAATACTTTGACAGAAATAAGACAACAATGTTATATTTTTTTAGGAGTGGTCGAAGTGATATAACATCAAGAAAATTGTAGCTATCTATATAGTAAATTAAGGTTTTAGGGGAGACAATTTTTGGGGGGAAATTTTTTTTGTTCTATAATAGGAAGTTTTTGAGGGAATTCACCATGCATTAGTTGATGAAACAAAAAATATAGAAGATGAATGTATTTTTTTAGCAATACATATATAATCATTTTTTTTCTCATTCAAGTTTTAAATTTAAAATATTAAAAAAAATGCTTACATAAAAAGTATAGAAGATAAATATATTTTTTTAATGTATTATCAAATTATTGCTCTTTATTCAATGATGCGTAATTTAGATAATCTATATATAAATCAACATGTGTATAAACCACCCCATGTGTATACACATGTATTAAACCTAGTAAATAATATAACATACGTAACGCTCTTAATTATCACCACTATTATATTATAGTCTTGTCCCACGTAACTTGTAGCCTGATCACAACATGCACCTAAACAAAATTGCATAGAGATCGATCATTTTGTTTTATGCTTAGGGTTTCAACAAAATTGTTACGCCGATTTCGATCATCAACATGGACATGGACATAGACAAGAAGAAGAAGAGGCCGAGGTAATTATATTTCATCATATATATTTCGATCATGTTGTATAATTAATTGTCGTACGTTTCTAATTAATTTGTGTTAATTAGTGACACGACGGCATCTTCTCCAACATCTAAGAGGATCAATAAATCTGACCAGCAGGATGTAACTATATATATATACTTCAATTAAATGTTTGTTTGTTTGTTTGAATAGCATTATATATATTCATTAATTTGCTCTAATTAATTGTTTGTTTGTTTGTTTGTTTGTTTAGATTGAAGAGTTAATTAAGGGTAGCAACGATGAGGCTTTTCATCTTTCATGGGAGACGGTTAATGAAATTTTACAAGTTATTTGCTCACAAAAGACTCCAAATGATAAGTGGGATATGTATGCCAAATCTTTTTATCATAAAACATACAAACTCTACACATCATTTCCCAAGGAACAGGTGATTAATTTTACTGAGTGTTCGTTTGTTGTAAAATTAAAAAAGATATACAGCCAGGCAGTGATTAATTATATATAGCTTAGCAGGATTTGTTAACCCATTAGATGATGATTTATTTCTAGTATTTTTATTTGCTGTGATTCATTGTTTAGGAAGATGATGAAGAAGAAGAAGAAGAAGAAGAAGAAGAAGAGGAAGAAGCAGAGGTAATGTTATATAACAAAAATAGTTTATATGCCCTTGTGACACACAGGTTATAAAAATTAGTATACTCATATTTATACACAGGTTTTAAATGACTATTAAAGTATTAAACATGTACATTTGACCACCTTGCATGTTCTGCTTGGGATGTTAACCTCATAGCTAACGTAGTAACGAAAAGGCATACCCAAATCATCCTATATATAAGCCATGATTTTAAAATCCAAAGCTTGAAATCACAAGCAGATCAACCAATAAGACACTTGCCTGCACCATTTTTAGCTGATTTAGTTATAAGGAATTGATTTGAAACAACAAGGGTTCTAGGAAATTTTGTTTTTGCTAAATTATTTGGTGTCTAGGCAGCTTGTGTTGTATAAATCTTAATTTGACATGGAGCTTAATCTTTATATGTTATGTGAATCATCACTACTCTTATCATTTATTGTATAATTTTATTTTAACGCAATTGGATCTTTTGTTTTTATTGTTTAGGATGTGGCTTTGGATTTAGTTCTCTCCTCATCAGAAGAGATGTCATCAGAAGAGGTATTGTTATTTATAATCACCTAACCTAAATCTATTAGGCTTTGTTGATCAGTCAAACCAAACACAAGTTATTATTCTAATTGCTTTGATTTTTTAGGATGATGAGGATATGGATATGGATATGGTTAATGATGACTCGTCGTCAGAAGAATATATTCCAGTTGAAGAGGTATTTTTGTTTATAATCACATAAACCTATTAGCTTATTTGGTTAATATGAAACAACAAGCTATCTCTTGTTGTATGAGTCTTAAGTTGACATGGAGTTTAGTCTTAATCTATTATGATATTTGAATCTGATTGTTTAGGATAGGGATAATCTGTACGATTTCCGCAGGCCGAAGCTTAAAGGGCCTTATGACTTCGGCTCATATACTCCTGGGGAACAACCTAAATGTATACCTTATCATTTGTATCAACTGGTTAAGGAAGCAGCTGATATATTGAACCCTTCTAAGTGGCCTAGCAGCAACCCTAATGATAGGGAAAAATTGAATGTGGTTGAGAGAAAAATTCAGTTTTTCTATACCTACTTGCACTCTCATCTGCCAACTGGCTGGACATAGTATGTCTTTTATATTTTTATTTAAAACCTTCCTTTGTCATTCTAAGTTCTGATACGAATTGTTTTTTGTAGCTCCCGAGAGACTGTCTTCACCCTTGTTGGCGACTGTAACCCCATGCCTCAGCCTCGATACAATACGAAGCATTACACCCCTATCTCTACCATTGTCAGGTTTAGTGCCCAGGAGTTTGATGCTGCTACCAATATCACACGAAAAGATATGATTAGGATTATGAGCATTGTTCACTCACGGACGACACCTGCATATTGGAAATGGAGCGCACAGGAAGTACTATTCTATTGTAAACTATGCTCTTGCTTTGGCATTGATTACTGTCGATTAGAGACCGCTTCGGAAGATGATGTTAGTTTGATGTATGCGGTAAGAATCGACTAGCTCCCAAATGTCTCACCATGGTACTTTTGATGACTTGATGTTTAGGAGTAATGGTGACTTTTTTATGGTACTAACAGAAAACAAAATCTTTATCTTAAGATGTTATATTCAATGGTGCAGTTAGTTTCTTGTGACTCACTAACGGTTTTTGATTGTTAAGCCTATATCCTAAAGCTAACTATATATCTATCATTGTGAAAATCGAGTTGAAGGCCCAACCCAGTTTTGGTCAACAAAATCCGAAGTGGGTTTTTGACCAAACCGGTTCAGGTTAGATGGGTTTCAAAGAGGTATAAAAACCGAGTATTTGAACAGGTTGGGTAACAAACCAGTGAAAAGGCGAAAAACAATGATTTTACATCTGGTTGGACTGAGTCGGGTTAAAAAACCAGGTACAAACTCGTTTCAGGATGAAATATAAAAACTGGTCTCAAACCAGAGAGGGTTTTTTAAAACCTGAACCCAGGTTCTATAATACCATGTTGAAACCCGTTGGGGTCTGGGTTGGGTTGTCGGGTCGGAAAACCGGTTTCTTTTACACCACTACCACTAGGTAACAGCATTTATTATGTAACTAACAATAAGCGCCTACTACAATGGCTGGCTAAGTTACATGCTAATTAAGTACCATATGTCACTCCACACATAATGTATCTGCATAATAATGTACACTTTTTTAACTTACCAAAACAAACAAAATTGGTCAAACAACCTTAATCCAAACCCAAACTGTAGCCTCTATTCCTATTTTCTCCTACCCATCATTATTTTTCCAACTGATTCCAAACACCTGTTTACTACTATCTTCCTTTTCTAGTGAATGTTGTTAGTTAATCAGACATATCATATTCAGCTCCACTGAACTGATCCATTTCACCACCATCATCGTCATCGTCATCGTCATCGTCATCCCGCATGCTCCTTTGTTGTACATCTTCCATATCCATTCTACTTCTTCCATGATGCCTGGAATTTGAATTCATACCATTTGAACCTACATAACTCTGCACAAGTTTCCCATATCAGAACAAAAATACTATAGACACTTGTGCAATATAATTGAAATATACGTACAGCTTCGGATTCTTTCATTTCTACTGAAACCATTGATCTTTGCCTTACGGTTATACTTGCTGGTACCGGGAAATGTTCCATCTCATCACTGGTTTTTCCTTCTCTGGCTCTCTTTTTTCTTAACATGAGTTTTGTCGGCAGAGGCTGAATGAAGAAAAGAAATGTTTGTTTTCATCACAAATTGATGCGTATCAAAAAAAGTCTAAATTTAGTTTCTTAATCATTATTTTACCACATAGCGAGCCTCCGATTCACCAAAAGCCACGAGGTAATTTGTAGGGTCATCTGCATTCTCACCCCGAACCTGGTAAACCAATAAATGAAAATAACACCACGTCAACTTCTAAGATGGCCCCCAATATTATTTTCTTTTCAAAACAAGTATGCATTATGTAAACAAGTATTCATTACGTACATCCCAGTGATATTCGCGAACCCATGTGTAAGAGATATCTTCGTTTTCATCATACACATCCTTCGATAACTGCAAGCATTAGTAAAACTCACTATGAATCAAGAAAGAAAAATTAATCAAAATGATAAAAATAAGTCGCTTAGAAAGTAAGTACCTCACCAACCGAAGGAACCATATAAGCTAAAAATTTGTCAGGTTTAGCTGAACCTGAAGTGCTGGCCACAAAACTTTTCATTATTGCCTGCAAGTTCAATTTTTTTAGTGTTAAACACACTTATTTGGATATAATATATTGACGTACAGCCTTACAGGATACCTGAACTTTTAAATCTGTAAAAGAAAACTTAACAAGAATTTACCTGAGATTCATGGGCATCTCGAACAGATTTGTCCATCTTATTATAGCTTTCAGAATCAGCAGTTGGGGCACCATCAAAGGTTGCAACAACAAACTGATCATCCCACCTGTCAAAACAAGTCAGAAATTAGAATCGTCAAAGCTCAACGGCATATTCATTATTAATTAAAAGTCCTCACCGTTCAAAATCAGGAAATAGTGGTAAGATCTCTATGGGCTGAAGCTTTTTATTAGTAGCATGAACAGGACGTGATTTACATGCCTCAAATGAAGCCTTGATATCCTCAATTTTTCTTTCCCTATCACAAGTCAATGTTGGTTAAAATTTGCAAAAATAGAGCAAACATCTGTATCGACCCTTCAATTTCCTTAAATATACATATAATAATAATATACCTGCTATTAACATTGTGCAGTATGTCACGTCCACGTGTTTCCCTGAGTTCTTTTGCTTGCTTTTCACTTAAAGACTGAAAATTTCATTGAAGAATATCACAAGCCACAATATTTAAACAGAATACGCGAGACAAAAACAGTACGATAATTTACTTTCCAAGCAACTATACCAACCTGCTTCGTGGCTTCTGTGCTAAGAGGGGATATATATTGCGTTTTTACCAACCAAGCCATGCCTTTATCTGTAGGACGTTCCTTCCTTTTTAAGCCATCTTTTTTAATAGGTGTCAACAAAACATCTTCTTGCAACAGTTTTTCATCCTCTGGAGCAAGACGCCACATTTCTTCATCTTTTGGAGCACTAATCCATGGTGGAAAATGTAAACGTTACTTGAGGATGAACGTAAATCGGTTGGGAAAATTTATTAAGACAAAGAAATAACGAGATATTACTTGTATACACTAAGATCGAGTAGGTCAAGTGGTATCCCAAGATCTGGCTCAACATATAATTGAGGCTTGTGCACTTTTTCCAATGAAGTGATGCTGTATTTAGCAGCTCTGCAAAGATCAATTGCAAAATATATAACAAAGAACTATGGATTAAACAGTTTTTAATTAAACGACGTAGCATGTTGCTTGTGCTTCTGAAACAGTAACTTCACATTTAGTGTACATTTCATTGATTAAAATTTGACTTATATAGTTATATAAATCTTCTTTTTTTGTACTTTTACCCGAAACAGTGTACATTTCATTGATTAACTAATAATTCGTAATTATGACGTTGCAGCGCATAATACTTTTACCAAAATATAGCTAAACATTAATCGATTCTGGTCTAATAAATGTGTGTGCATATCTATGACATCAAGATTCATGGTGTCCAATATTTTAGTTTGTGAATGCATACCGTTCTTTGTCTCTTCTTAAAGACAGAAGCTTTGGCTGAGCTGTCGTATCTGGCAACTCATCCCGGAACCTTCAAAGAGCACAAACATGCAAAAAAAAAATGAGTATCAGCATGTTCACCACTCAAAAAATAGGAATGTTGTAACATACTCACTTTAACTTGCAGAGGAACGTCGTCGGCTTTTTCAACCGATTATCAGCACGTTCACCACTCAAAAAAGGCGTAGCCTTCCTCTCACCAATATGTGAACCACTTATTGAACCACGCGGTTTAACGGCTGAAGATAACATTTGCGTCTTTTGGAGGATTTTATTCTGAGATTCTTTCAATTGCTTCCTATGCTTCTCCTCGTGCCTTTGTTTCTCCATTTCTCTCTTCTTCCTCATCCTTCTTTCTTCTTCCACCTCAACCCTGTTTGGCTTACTTCCCGGAACCGGAGGCAGACTCGACAACTTACCATGTTGTTTAGAAGCAACCTTGTGGTTCGAACGGGACAGTTCACGTTCAGGTTCACCCCTTTTTGAACCTCGCACGTCCTTTCCAGACTCCTTAAACTCACTCTGCCTATGTTCTTTGGGTTGATTGGTCACGGAAAACGAAGAAGAAGGAGGCGGTGGAGGTGAAGGTGGTCGTGATGGAGGCGGAGGCGGGATTGAAGAACTGGGAGGAGACAAAGGCGGCGGAGGAGGCGGAGGAGGTTGCACAGACTGGTTATTAAACTGAGAAGATGAAAAGTACATTTGTCCTGGTGGTGTAGGCTGTGAAGGAGGTGGCGGTGGCGGGTACGCAGAGTCAGATGGTGGCGGTATCGGTGGTGGTGGTGGATATGATGAAAACTGTTGTTGGTGATTTGGCATAGGGTTTATAGGTGGAGTTGTATAATTAGGATAATTCCACATCTGAGGATACATATTTCCTCCCGGAGCTAACGGCTGAGGTGGCCGGGGAGTCTGATTAAGCTGCGGAGGACCAAAATTCGACGGCGGTGGTGGCGGAGGGAAAGGTCTGTACGACGCCATAACCTAGCCGGAGTTCAAATTTCTAAAATAATATAAAACCCTAGATAAACGATGACGATAACATATCACACCAAAAGCACTGTAATTTACTAATTTAATAGTTTCATGAAGTAGCTGATGATGAAATTAACATACACAGATTGAATTTGATGTATATGTTGTAGCTTAATTAAGCATATAAGGAAGTGAACGATTGGAATAAGCAAACCCTAGAACAATAAGCTAGCTTAAGGTAATATTAATTAAGTGAGTGTGTGTGTGTTTGTTTATGATAATAGGTTAGATTGAAGACAAGTCAGTGATGAAGATGATGGAAGTGTGTATGAAGAAGAAGAAGATGTTGAGATAAACTCACGATGTAACGCCGGAATTAATGGCTGTGTGAAGAAGAAGAAGAACGTCGTCGGTATATGATGTTTGTTGTTTTAGTGAAGTAAATAAATATAAATATAGTGGTACAATAGGCATCTACGTCTCTTAAATACAAACTTTATAAAAACATAGCTGGTCGGTGGATGCCAATGTCTATTTGATTTGTTATTATTATTACTGGGGGTGATTTGTTATTATTTTTGGGGTGATATTTGTGTTACTATACGATAGTGTATGATTTTTCTCGTGGTTGTTGTGGTGAAGGTGACGGGACGTGAAGCTCTTCATGTTTCCTTGGGCGAAAGCAACATTATAATACCAACGGGGTGATGGTGCACGACCTTCTATGACATGATGGTTATTGTTGTGGAAAGGGTTATTTTGTATTGTTTTTTTTTATTATTACCCAATACTAATCATATCATTAATTATGTTTTTTTATTACTTTTCACCCATTACGATTACTTTTATGTGATAGTGAAAGGTAAACCGTACGATTTATGTGGTGTCTACTAAACGCTTACGTGACATTTTTTTCCTTTTCTAACTATTGTTATCCCCTCAGGAGACATAGTCTAATCATAATACAATTCTATGAAGTATTTTGATAACTCTTGGACTTTGGTCCCATGACAAATGCAATGAAGATCTTATGGTTTTGTTTAATATGATTTTTCATTGAACGGTTGGTCGACGAGTCTTTAACTCCGACTAACTTGGCTCTGAAAGGAATGGTTGGTTGATCCTCCATTAGATGGAGCCTTAAAAGCGCCACTTCAATGCGCCCACTAGATGAGGACACGTCGAAGCTTCGAGCTCAGTCAATGAAACTTTCATTCAAGAACAATAGTTTCGTTGTGCCAACCGTCGTTCTAAAAATGTAGTATTATCTTTCGCTTGGATAATACATAATACAAATTCTTATTTATTTTATTGCTTAATATTCTATCAAAAGTATTTTTTTAGTACAAATTCTTATATATTGCTTAATATTATTCTATGAACATGTATTTTTTGAGTTGTCACAAAAAGTTGATGTATAATTTTAGAAATTAAAAAAAGATTAAACAAAACCTATCAAACCTATCATTTGTTACATAAAATCTAATTATGTATTTTTATTATATATTCAGATTCTACAAAAAGTTTATTGGTGGGCATAATTTATCCCACAAACTACCCTTAAAAGTTAAAACAAACACTTTTGGTTACATCTCTTCAACTACATTCTTTATTAACTTTCACAAAAAAGGAAAGGTTTATACAAACTTATAGTGTGAATTATTATTATTATTATTATTATTATTATTATAACTAATAAAAGAAAGAAGATGGTAATCGAGTTTATACTTTGTAGAACATTACTTGGAACTAAAAAAGTACAATTAGAACACCACACCGTACCATCCTCTCAAGCATGCAATGCAAGAGCATGACCTCGTTTTATGACAACAATTATATACCACTACTGGTCTTTTACATTACCACTAATCTACTACTACAATGAAGCCCATTGGGTTGTTAAACATAGCCTACTATTGAGTCATCTTAAGCCCATTTGATAACCCAAAGCTTCTTCTACCTGGGCCGGCATGCTGTCTCAGTTGGCCCAACTTGTCTTGACATCTGATGACACGTAAAAGTGATCATGATAGCTAGGTTAAAAACTCATGTAATACACGTAACGTAACATAAGCAAATAGTTTCTATGAAGATTTGTATTTTGTGTTATCAACAATTGATGAAATAAGAAACAATGAAGATTTGAAGGTTAACAATAACAAATAATGAAGATTTGTTGAATTATGAAAATTATATTTAAGATAAGATATAACTGATTATTTTTTATGATTTTGTAAGTTTTAATAACTTAATATCATTATCATATAACGAGAGAAATAACGAGACGAGAAACAAAAACTTAAAGTCTGTTTGGCAACTTCTGAATGGATAAGTGCTGAATTAATAAGAGATTTGAATCAATAAAAGGTCTGAACCATTAAGAGCTAAAATATTTTTAACTATGTAAAGGCAAATGTCTGACCAATTCAGACGAGACCTCTTAATTATTCAGACTCAGTATAATGTCTGAACCATTCAGAGGTAAATGTCTGAACCATTCAGACTTCTGTTCGTGAAACAAACTATCTAAACCATTAAGTGCTGAACCATTCAGACATCCGCATCATTAAGAGGCTAAAACAAACAGGCCTCTAGACTTCATTGGAAGTTAACATGTGACGACCGAAGTTACTTATTTTTATTATAACAAAGATATTATAAAAAAAACATTTTTAAATCAAGAAAAAACCTGAAAATATGCTTCAAGCTTCTTTCTGAGAATTGTATACTCTTTCTTCACATTTTGGAAGGTCCTCTTGCATCTGCAGTATTTTTTATTATTTTTTAAACTAACATCAAATAACAAAATTTCAAAAATAAAAAGGGTAGAATAGTAATTATGGTACCCTTCAGCATTTCTTGCATTGCAATAATTTCTAAATTGTGTACACTCAGATTTAACCTTCTTGGCTCCAATGCTAGTGCTGCTACTCTTAAACTGATGCATTAAGCTGTCTAATTTACCAAAATCCAAAGATCTTTTTTCCCTGTTTAGTTATCATAATTTTCATCAACTTAAATCATAAATAAAACAAAAACATTTTTTAAAATATGGAAAATAAACGGATCGAGTTTCGTACAAGGCTTGATCAAGATTAGAGAGAAAACGGGCAGAATCGCGATAGAACAAGGTGACAACTTCCTCTACAAAGTTTGGATTAGAGTTGTCTTGCAACTCCTCCAATTGTATGAATTGTTCATCTAGATATCCCTAAAATATATATAAAAAAATTAATGATAAATTTTATGTAACATATAATATATATGAAATTAAAATAAAGACCAATTAACCTGGTCGAAAAGAGATTTGCGAACGTTGGCAACCTGCCTATGCATTTGATTTGTTTTTATCGAAGTGAAGTGAAGTGATGCTAAATATGGAATGGGAGAAGGGGGTTTTATAGGCCCATGAAAAAGATATATGTCATGTCATTTATGAAATAAATTCTCTTTTTAAGCATAACACCAATAATATAATAATTGATGAAAGGTTCCTGGCAAAAACAATCTCAATTATTTTGTTTCTTATTATTTTTCAAATATCACATATACCATTGTAAAGATATTTGTATTTAATTCATTCATACATATGTATATATTATAAAGTTATAGCCACTTCGTTTTTGTTCTTGTGGCGTTATTATCCCACACAATATTTTTTTTGACATAAAAACGGAGTGACACAACAAGTAAAATATTAAGTTTGGAGTGATAACAGTGAATGTATTAGTTGATAGTGACAACGGCCAATACTATATAATTGAAAGTATTAAAATCTAATAACCCTTATTAATTTATTGTAATGTGTAATAGTTATGTTTAAATCATAACAAATAGATTATTTAAATTGATTATAATGGATATATTCTCCCAAAATTTGTTGGCCCATATACTATCGATGACACAAAATATGCACAAAAATAGTTACTAAAAAGTACTTATTTTCTCATACTTGATACATGAGCCAAGACTTTCTATTTATATTAGAAAAATATGCAAAATAAGACTTTTAATCATACTTAAGTAGTTAAATACTAGCTTACTTGTTAACTCAAACTAAAGATAAACATACTTTCAGTTAAACTTATGGTTCCGTAAATTATCCTTTTAACTAGATTAGTACCCATGTACTACACGGGATTTTAGTTTTATATGTTTTAACTAAATTTAGGTATCAAATACAAATACTTTTCTATCAAAAAACATATGCTAAAATAAAGCAAAATTATTTATAATAATTGGTAAATTTTTTATTTGAATATATCGGGTTAGAAGATAATTAATGATAAGTGGTAAAATTTTAATTTGAACATATCGGGTTAGAAAATAACTAATGATAAGTGGTAAATTTCTAACTTAAACATATCGGGTTAAGAGATAAATTATGATAATCGGTAAATTTTTATTTGAATATATCAAGTTAGGAGATGATTGATGGTAATTTGTGAAATTTTTATTTGTATATATCGGGTTATTTCGAATATGGAGCATACCATGATCCGTCTTGAAATCCTCCATCAAATTGAATTAGAGGATGACACCTAAACAAAATCCTATGTGGAGTATTTAGAATGTTGACATATGGATGAGTTACTCAATTATTAAAATGGGCTAAATACATATTTCCCCCTTCAAAACACTTTAAATGCATATTTATCCAGCCAAAAAAATCAATTGCATATTTCCCCTTATAAACAACTTTAATTTGCAAATATATCCATTTTTAATAAGGACATTTAGTTAACATTGGGTATATATGTAATTGATTTTTTTAGTTGGGGAAATATGCATTTAGGGGGTTTTATAGGGGTAAATATGCAATTAAATCTTATTAAAATAGGTAGATGTAATATTACCCTTTTTATCTTAATAAATAAGCAAAAAATATATTTAAAAAATGGATTTTGTGTAGCAAGAAACAAAAGCCGCTTATCAACCGTTATTATTCGATTCTCGGGCGAAAAAAGAAGAAAGGTTAATTCCATTTTCCAAAATCCAATTAATGTAGGAATAATGAATATTTATTATTTAATTTCACTTCAATGTAATATAAATAGTAATAATAATAATACATATTGTGGGGGAATTTGAATATATACAAGTATTATTCGTTTAGTATTTCCGAAGACGAAAAATGGAATGTGAAACATGTACCAAATTACATTAATAGTATAGTATGTGTAATAGAACATATTTGTATTCCAAAATGCAATTGGAACATTATAATTTTATCATCCACTATTAGTCTCCCAATATCTCTTAATCACAAAATCTTATTGTGATGATGGGAGATTAAGGAATTAAGAATCTACATTTTAAGTAAATAACTTCAAAATCCATTATTGGTTAATGGTTATACAAAAGTAATCAAACAATCCTAATTTAAGCAATCAAAAAGTGATCATATTTAATATACTCACTAAACATATATTATGTAGGACTGACAAATTGTGTATATTTGTACCTGTTAAGACACGAACACAAAACTTGTTATCTGTACATGACACGATAACTTATCGTGTACATGTTACTCATACATGTACCTATACTTGTTTACAACATGTATACCATTAGACACAATATGAAACGATAAAACTTGAGGGAATTAGGGCTTACAAATTACAATTTAGAGAATTAGGGTAAAAAGGGTAAAATAATGTTATATTTTATATTATTAATTTTAAATAAATTACAACATGTACTACCATGTATTAACAAATACTAACATATAACCAGGTAAATAAATATCTGTTTAATACATGAAAATTAACAGGTAAATTCGTGTCTACATGTTTAGTATCTGTTAAATGTTAAAAACTTAACTGTTACCTGTTAAGATCGTATAGGTTCGTGTCATGTATTCATGTACAAAATTATTAGCCATAGTATTGGTTTGTAATTGTTACATAAATCACTATTAGTAAAAAAAAAAGTTTTATGCATATTTAGCATTATACTACATATAAACACTTTTAATTATTAAAAAAAACATAAACAATATATAAATATTTATTTAAAATAAACAATTGTATGTTACGGTCCCTAATGTTTTTTTAATGCAATCACATGTCGAATTTCCCCTCATATGCCCTTTTTTAAAAGCACTGAATGCCCGTTCGATATCATTTCTTGCCGATTCCTACACATGTTTAAAAACAACTTAGTTTTCATCATTCTATTAAGGATAGTAAAACAATACTTTGAATATATATGAAATATCCATCCATCATGATACTTGAATCATTAACCTTTTAGGAGTAGTCAGTTAGTCACACATTTCGTAACATCATATAGATACCAGTAGGCCAAAGACCTTTAATGAGCAACAATATTGTGTATCAAATGCCAATTCATCATGATACTTGAATTCATTAATCTTTTGGGAATAGTCACACACATTTTCCTAACACATGATACCAACAGGCCAAAGACCTTTGATGAGCAACAATACTTTGTATATCACACCTTCATAACAAATATAAATCAAGAAAAAACAAACCAATGAGTGGTGAGTAAATAGTTAATTCACAAATAGTGTTATTGAAATAGACAGAGGATGCTAATATGAGTGGCATTTAGAATGATAATCATTGTTCATCATAAGTCAGCGCTTTCATCAAATTATATCATGACAGGACCCTTTATTCCCACTTTTCTTTGTTTCTTTCTTGTTAGATATCAGATTATACCCAGCAGAATAAACCTACTATTATGCTGTCAATTGCTATCAAATCTTGTGCAGTAGGTGATATATACCATTCATGATGTGTTTGAGAATGTATATAGGAATCATACAACTTGTTTGGTTTTCAGACTAGTCTATAAACAAGTTAACAAACTTACCTATTAGCTAACGCTCACCCATAACAAAACAAGCTATTGATACAGTCTCCTGAAATGAGAACAAACCTTTCCTCTATCACATGATATGATACAGAGCTTGCATGCAGCGTAGATAGTAAACACGAAACAAAACAAGGAGTACTAGTAGTAGCAGATGACTATTGGCCGGAGCAGTTTACGCGTAAAAGTGACTAACACCTACACCAAAAGAGATAGTAGAAAACAAACAAATGGGCAACAAGAATCTAATCTAAGCACTAAAAACAAAAGCAGCATACTCTCCTAAACAAATTTCAAAATTAATTTTGTTACTAGTGTTAATCTAGATGCAGGAACAATTCAGATTCTATATTTCTACCTGGCAAAAGAGCAATAAAAGATTCCATAGCTCTGTATCTATACCTAATTGAACATGAAATTAGCTTACTCTACTGTTTACTTTTTTTAAAACAATTTGGAAAAATCACAACTTTTAGCAATCTTGTTTTTTTGTTTGATATTACAAAAGGATGAGAATACAATACATGATATTTTAAAATTATCTTGAGAAAGTTCTACTAACATTCTTATATAATATAGAGTCCAGGAACGAGTTGAAACGGGTCAGGTCGAGCTAGCTTACAAACATTTTTTATATAGAGGATATGGGTTTAAATCGTGGAAACAAACTTGTGTGGAAATGCAAGGTAAGAATGCTTACAACAAATCCAAGTAGGTCAGACAACTCCGGAACCTCATGCAAGCGGACGCCTCATGCACCATGTTTGAAAGTGGGCACGTTGCACACAAGTCGAATTTGTGACACCCATTTCATGTATCCCATGAATTCTCTCTCATACTTCTTTAACACTATACATTGAATTGTCACATCTAATGCTTTTGATAAAGAACAAAAAACTTATCGGTGGGGAAGGATCAGAATATGATTTTGTGACTTTTAGGGGACAAGAGAAGGAGATTCCATTTCTCCATCATAATATATGCATTTATTTAACTTGTACTTTCAGATTTAACACAGCCACAATCCTACAACTATTTATAAAAGAGAGAATAAACAAGGAGTAATAAAGCTCAAACCTTTTAACACAAAACTATTGTTATGTTGTCCTTCAAATTATTAACCAAACCGCAACATGTTGCAGCAATCTAGAAGCCATGCCACAACACCCGTCCTCATCGGTCCTTGTGGTAAAAGTTATCTCAGGAACTGAGCTAACATATGGCTTCATACTTATAACCTGAAATTGTATATAACATGTAGAAATATGTGAGAAGCATAAAAAGCAAACAAACTGATTCACCAATTGTAAGGTGATTCAAGGTGACAGCGTTACGTTAACCTGTTGTCATGTGACATGTCAATGCCACATCAGCGTCACATAGGCAGCCAACATTATCAAAACTTACCGCCACATCATCATTTTTGACAGCCAACTAGATTAGATGACAATAAATCACAATATTAGAAAGTTTGGTGGTTTCTTTTGTGGTCTGAAATACTTAGCAAAGAATAACCCTACTATCACCACAGTTTGCAACACCAATTTGGCAAGACGAAACAAGCACAACTAATGCAGTCGGTCCACCTGAAAGATCATTTACACAATAATCACTCTAATGCGGAAAAGAAAGCAATCAATTGACTCAAGAACAAATGATTTGAAAAGAACCTTCAAGATGTAAACATTCTATATAATTGAAACTTTAAAGAGGTCTAAGAAATGTTGTAAACATACCGATTGACGTTGACCAAGAAAGCATGGAGCTTGTGAATATAACATGACTAGCGAACTTATGTCCCATATTCCTACGGTTAGGTCAATATACTACACGGTCATAAACATCAATCAAAATACTGATTTATATTACAAAAAAACAGAAATGTAATTATTGACAAACACCACCTAGATATTATTTTTACTATTACATAAAAATAAAAGAATATATTAAAAAAAGAAAAGAAAAGAAAACAAACTAATCTAGCATGCTATCCCAGCCATTAGCTTGCATTAGCAAGGTTAAAAGGGATCAAGTAAAACCAAAACAAGAACTCGCAGACAAATATCACAATCCACACCAGCTCACTTTCAACTTTAAACGAGTCAAATAGCTCCGGAACCATTACTGTTGATACCCTTGTTCACAAGGGAGCTACCGATAGCCGAAGTACTAGCATGAAACGCCGACTGCCTTGAGGGTTCTGCCAGTAATTTCAATGACAGCGGTGATGGCTCGATGTTGTGATGATGCTCAGGGTCTTTTAAGCTAAGCTGTTTTGACATCCCAACTAGTTCATCTAAATTCATGGGTTCTTTTGAGAGAACTGGAATTGGTTTTAGGACCCGATGGTGTGATGCATCGGGTCCAGTATTGTTATTATTAGTTGGTTCATCGAACTGCACCATGGTTGTTGGCCACACCGGGAATGGGATTGGTATGTAAGCAGGATAAAAAGCGGGTATTATTGGTGGAAGCTCATTCACTGTTTTTGATGGTTCTTTGATGCTTTCTTTTAAAATTTCACTTGTGGAAGCTTCAGTGGATTGATCAGAATCGGGTTTTAATGAGAGTTTAAGTGAACAGTTGTCGGGTTGATCCGTACCGGCTGCTGGTGGCAACATGAATTGATCTTCCGGTGGTTCTGCAGCCTGCGAGACACCTCATATTAAAGACTTATACCATATTAGCTTACAAAACTAATTAATCTGATTTAAGAATCAAGCCAAACCATATCTGGAGCCATGTCAAAAAGGCTAGAACGTCTTTTTCTCCGTGTAGCACTGCATTGTCTAATGAAGTACTTCTGGGCATGACTGGCAACCTGAGTAGGAGTTCGGGATAAGACGTAAGTACGTGCTATCCCACGCCAATCCCCTTTGCCTAATTTTTGGAGACCAAGTAGAAACAATCGATGCTCCTCCTCTGTCCACGGTGTACCTTCAATAATGCAAGCATTTAATGCATTAAATATACCGTGTCAAACTTAGTTAGGCTATGATTTCATTTATGTTACAAATTTGCTTTCAATATGGGCTTTATGGCAGCATAACTGTATAACAACCATAAAAATCCAAAGTTCCTGGAATTTAATGTTTGCCAGTACCAAGTCTATCTTTTCTATTGAACTAGCACCCAATCAGTTTATGCCTTTATGGAATGATTATTAGGTCACATTTGCGTTTCTTGGGGGCACACTTTAATTGAATTCCCTAGGTAACATCTCTACCATATGTTTCAGCAGTTAGTTTAGCGTTTCCAGAGTTATGCAACTTCAGTCTAATCTAATGTGTTCAGTCGTTCAATTTCAAATACAAATTAATAATTATACAGAGAAATAAAAGAGGGCATTGCCTTTGATACAAATACATGTGAATATTGTGGTTGTATGACTATGAACACCCCACCCCCTTTTCTTAATCCAAACTAACTAGCCATCATTTCATTTATGAGTTACGGATAGCTCGTGTCGAATAAACTGGCATATTTTGGTGGATTCAAATAAACTGAGGATGATGAACTTGCACTATGCAATAACATCCAACACGTATGAATTCACGCCTCGGCCTAGCATATATTCTACCATAGTATGAACCACTTAATGCTGATCATAGACATATCAATATTTCCCATAACTAACAGTTGATTTCACACACTTTCATAAAAAAAAAAAGTTAGATATTTATGCTAACAATGTCCTATAAAACCATAGCAAAAAAGATGCAAAGTTGTGTCTTTTAATCATTTTTTCCAAACAAAACCAAAAAGACAAACAACTGAAATCACAAACCTAATCAAAACAAAACTTTAGTGATAAAAGCAAAGCTATACATCATCCATCCACTCAAAACCACATTTCCTGATAATATAATATATAAACAACAGGATCCAAATCATCATCAGTACTGTACCTAAACAAATCATCATCATTCATCTAATCACATTTCGATAACAATAACGAGAGAAAAAAAAGCATCAATAATCAAATACAAACCATAAACTGACCTTTTTTACGATCGATACGACGTTTAGCGTGAGCAGGATCATCGGAAAGGTAACCTTCAATAGTATCAGATGTGGCAGGGGAGGAAGGAGGATTAGGTGAAACGGCAACCGGAGATGAAGGATGATAAAGAGCCGATAAATTCCCCATGCTGGCACTTTTTTTCATGATTGAGCCATCGGTGAGTCTAACGCCGAAGAGCTTGACGCCACCGGTGGTTCGAGTGGGACAAGTGCGTGAGTTGTGGCCATTGTTACTGCAATGAGAGCATCGCCGAGTCATTGTTGTTGTTGTTGTTGTTGTTGACTCGGCTTGGCTCGGCTCGGCTCACTGACGGTGAAGGATCACCGGAGTGATTGGATTTGGTGGTGATTAACAAACAGAGTGTTGGTTGATTGATTTGATTTGATTGCATGCGTCGTGAAGAAGAAGATGAAACAATGAATGAATTGGGGATGGATTTGATTTTTTTTATTTAATAAATAAACTGTGGTGTGGTTATTATTGTATAATAAGATAACGTCGTGCCTGCCCTTTTTTTGCTTTGATTTCTCTCTACCAATTGACACATGTTTTTATGCCCCAAACACTTTACTTCCTTAGCTAATTATATATATCACTTATCATTATAAAGTATTGTAACTCGTTAGATAAATGTGTCACGTGCATATAACTGATCATTAGTTCATAAGAAATATTATATCTTAAATACTAACAATGTGTACGGGCACTTTAAATGTGGATGAGTGGAGAATTTCATAGTTAAACATGTTTGGATGTGTGCAATCTTATGATGAGTGACCTCCCGAGAAGTTTTAACTTAGGCAATAAAAACAAATCCCTGACTTCTAAAGTGATAATGCGAACAATATTGATCATATGACAGGTTAGATGTTACAATTATCCTAAATATAATAAATTTCATGAATAATCAATATATTAAGGTTTTATAGTGATATATGTATTATGAAATGTTATGAATGAAATGATAGTCTGACATTGATCTCCTGGCAGATATCATGGAACCATATACGAGCCGCACTTTGCATGGTTTGGCCAAACATGTGACATTAGACCGGCATCGACCATCCTTGTATTTGAGCAGCTTCATAAAATTTAAACAAATGTTGGTCCGGATCATCTACACCATCATACTTACTTAAATTTATAGGCATTTTCAATTTCTCTGGCAAGGTAGCTTGAGCAATAGGAGGTGTAAACTTGAATAAACACACCATAGAATTTCGTTTATACGGTCCCATCAAATCAGATTACTCGACTTCGAACAATCGTTCTTGTTTAATATCTGTACAAACCCAAACCGGCTAGATCGAAACTTGAAGCACGAGCCAATTCTTCGATCAAGTCAAGTCAACTAGCTAACCGACGTAGTGCATTGGATCGTGCAGCTTGAAGGTGCGGTCTCGATCAAGGGATTTTACCGAGTAAATCGCTCCATTGATCACCAATATAATTACCTCTAATCTTGTACCCACCCTCTTCCAACTCTTTTCTTTGCCTGACTTGTAAACCACTGCGTTACTATGAACATGCATTCCCCTGCATGTACATATTTTCAATCAAATTAATACAAAGTTAAAAAAAACAAACATTAATTAACCTGGACATTTTTGTTAAGTGTAGGTGTGGTGTACCGTGTATGAACTTTTGGACCCATAGAGGGATCAATTTAAATAGTTAATAAAAGTAGTACATTCGATCTACATAAAAAATACTACACAAATATTATTTGTTAACTTTCAACAAAAAGAATAATTACCCGAAAGCAAAGCAAACATGGGGTATTAGATAAAGCGGCGCGGTGTCATCAATGTTGAAAACCCATGTCTTTGTTGTCACTGGTGAAGTTAAGGCATACTGATAGGCTTCGGTAGTGACAAGATCACAATCATCGTGACATTGGTTTCCAAGCATATATGTAATTGGTGACGTAGTCTATGCACGCTTTGGGGATGTGGGTCCATCCCTGGATGTTGTTGTATGGTTATATAACACCCATAGCGCATCACCCCATCACTCCGTGAGGCGTTATAGGTATTAAATATGTCCATGGCACGATGGTGATGTTTTCTATACACCTCTTGAATTGCATGTATACGACCATGTGTATTTGATGGGAGCACTTATGCTTCATGTGACATCATGTCACCATAGTATCGAAAAGAAGAGTATTGGATAAAGCATGCAAAGCCTCATCTCCATAGTGAGAATTGTAAGTTTTAAAAAAATAAGCGTCGTTCTAAAAACATAAGCCGTGTTTTGTAACTGATTGACCGAAGTTTTGAAAACATTAACCGTTAGTAAGAAGGTGTTTTTTATAACTTTTTTTTCGTGTTGCAGCCTATTTGTTTATGTATGTGAATTGTAAGTTTAAAATAGTGACTAGTCAATGAATAAAGTAAAATATAAATATACTATATATTTTCTTATTGAGATACTTAAAGAAATGTTTTAAAATTGTATTGATCTATATATCTACCCTTCTCTACCTACCTCCAGTCCAACAAATGTGTGATACTCACGCTATTCAGATAACGTGCATTGCATGTTCCTCGGAAATGATCAAAAAACATCTCCATGTACACATCGATCATTAATTAAACCGGAGTGAGTCAAAGATACATGAGACGTGTGTCACGTGTATACAATTTCATCCCAAATAAATTAATCATTCAAATAAGTGCTCCGATTCCTAATTATTACAAAAACCGATCGAGTTTAGTTTACACGACTTTAAACAAGTCTTATTTGTACAAATGAACTCATACGTACCATCAAGATAGAAATTAAAAACTTGAAGCACTAATTCGTCGTTGAAATCAGCTTAATTAACTAACCAATGTAGTACATTGGATCGGGCACTTCGTCGTTGAAATCAGCTTAATTAACTAACCAATGTAGTACATTGGATCGGGCACCTTGAAAGTCCGATCTCCGGGGTTGCTACCGAGTAAATCACTCCACTGATCACCCATATTACCTCTAATCCTGTATCCACTCTCTACTAACTCTTTTCTTTTGCTTGATTTGTACACCACTGATTTAACACCGTCCTTCTCTCCCCTGCACATATTTTCAAAGATACATATTAATTTTTTATTGATACAAAATGGAAGTAAGTAACAATATATCTCTATCACTAGTTTAATTAAAACTAATCATGTATTAATACCTCAGTAATTAATATTATTTACATATTTAAGAAAATTTTAGAAAATTAATGTGTTTGAAAATCACATCCTACCTAGTGTCACGTGACAAGTTTGACGAGTCACCACTCTTCATTTCACGTGACATTGATCATAAGCACGTGATGGAGATGGCTTTCGGATAATATATTTGATTATAATGAGACAAGAAAAACGATATATAAACTAACTTTAGGATGAGCTTCTCCCACTTGGTATAACCAACTGCCTTTAAATTTTTGATACGAGGTTCTTTAAAAGCTTCCCTTGTTCCGGTTAAAAACACAATCTTAAATCCTAGCTTTATGAGCTTTTTGTAGAGTTTAAGAGACGCTGGTATCGCAGGCGCTGCTGCTTCGCCCACCCATTTGTCAAAAGCCGTCGCATTATACGGTATGGCACTGCATGCATATTCAACTCAAACTTTTTAATCAAACACGAACACAATAAAAAGAAAAAAATTAGATAAATGACTGTTATTTATTAGTAGTACGACATTATTTTTTTAGAACGCCTAGTACGACATTAATTACCCGAAAGCAACAGTGTCTCTAGCGTAATATGGGATGTTAGAGAGTGTGGTCTCATCGATGTCAAAAACCCAAACGTCTTTTCCGTCTCCAGTGAGGTTAAGACCTTTGGCATATTTATAGGCTTGGGCGGCTATAAAATCACAGTCTTGGCGGTATTGTTTCCCGAGCATGTAATGACCGACATAGTCAGCACATGATTCGGGAACCTGGGTCCAAGACCAGAGGTTGTCGGTCTCAACTGCTAGGCGCCAGCTTAAGCAGTTGAGATCGGAATGTTTGTAGCCGCTAGAGCCTAGATGCGGCTTCAGCAGGTGGATCGGTGATGCGACAACTACGGTTGCAATGGTCAACATCAGGATAAGAAACGAGAAGCCCATGTTTGGTTTCGTGATATGGCGAGTGTGTTGTTGCATTGTAAAATATGATCATAATTGATGGTTATATAGGGTGTGTTTTGTAATATTCTATGATGGCTTCTATAATGGCAACCAATTAATTAAAGAATAAAATACTAATGTTAATTTTTCTTATTAAACTATTAAAAAAATATTTTTTGTTTTTATTATTTTATTTACATCACGTGAAACGTGTATTGCATTGTAATTCAAAATGCTAAAAAGGCACGTAAATGTTCAACCATATTAAAAATTTAAGAAAATCACTTAAATGGACGTTTTGACTATAGTTAATATCTAATGAAGAAACTACATTAAGAGTAAATTTTGTACCTCTATTTGAAACTTCGATACAATGTCATTGCATGCTAAAGCAAAACCTTAAACAAATTATTAAAAGTTTTGTATATCAACTTTTGTTGTATATATAAAGCTGTATCAATGTTAACATATATGTGATTTTTAAAGGGATAACACGTTAGCTTGTTACGCATTTGCCTTCTATTTCTTGTCTTTGGTAACCTATGGACACGTGTCGAATGCAAAAGACCCCAGTGTAGGAAATGTTGTCAGAACCTGTCATAGAAACATGCTAAATGTTCAGCCGTCACTAAGCCTATATTAGCTGGCATCTCACACAGAGTTAAAAAAATATCCATTAAATGAGGGCTAAATTTTTTGTGTTAATTTTTAAAAAACAGGCAAAATGTCTATTTTTCTTAGTGGCTTTGCTCCCAAGAACAAATGATGTTCTAATACAGAAAATCATAATAAACTCTAAGAGATTTACACTCCTCGATCACCTCAAGACTTGACTGATTAGTATAAAGCTGTTAATGTGCATATTGTATTTGCATAGTTCGTTACTTCGTTTACATAGCTGGACGCCTGGACCGCTGGACGTGCCCATAAGCCCATTCATATTTCCATTGTGCGGCCCTTTGGCCTTTGCTATATATTAACTATAGGCCCATTTAGCTACTTATCTATTTTCCGAACGAGTAATAACTTTTTCAAATTTAATAAGTTACCATCTTCATGAACAACCTACTCTGCTACTAAAAGGTCTCGAGACCGAAGCCTTATATACACGCTAGCGTTAAAGTCAATCATGACCGTAGAATTTGAATGAAATTTTAATAAGGGAATGGTAATTAATCAGTGATTGAGTCAAGCTTAAGCTTGAAAATTAATTAACCAACCAGCTTGAGAAATAAAAAAGGTTTTGAATGCCAAACTTTTGTAACACCTTATTCATAGATGATGTTGTATTTTCTCTCCATTTAGCAAGAGCGATGAATCATTGAATTGTTCGATACATAAACATGAAGGATTTGACTATGCCTTTGGGGTTACTTGATCGATCTGGGCGTCAAAACAAAGTCGTTGTGTCATGTGTGGCATGGTGACACAATTTTTTGTGTCCAGCGTACCTTGGCTTGAGTATGGTTTCAATGTTACGTCATCTTTTTACTAACCTCTTTTAACTAGTTTTTCTCCTTTTACTAACCTCTTTAAGCGAGTTTGTCATTGCAATGTTCCATTGTATTTTCATTGCAACAACATGTGAGATATAACACCATTTCCTATATATGTTAAATTACCTTAATAGCACCAACATAATAAGTGTAACAAAGTTACATACACGCCGTATTGCTCGCATACACGGTGTGAATACCGGTTTATATAATAATTAAAAGGAGTAACTACAAATATCATTCTTTATGTGATATGTTTTTTCGCATTTCATCATTTAGCAAACTTATTTAATTTTTTACACTGATCATTCTATAAATTGACATTTTATTACAGTTTGGTCTTTTACACTAGTTGACGTTAACTTTTTCAGTTAAGTGGAGCGTAGTTTGATTTTCTGTATCCTAAAGGATCATTTATGTAATTAATATAAATGACAATTCTTGTAATTTACACTAATACTTCACTTAACTAAAACACTTAATTTCAGTTAGTGTAAAAAAGTTATATTATATTAAAGTGCCATTTTAAAAGATGATTCCTATAAATAAGTTCGCTAAAAGACAAAACGTGAAAAAAACCATATAACATAGAACGATTTTTTTATCAATATTTCTCCCTAAATTTTTATTGTCTTTATTCGTTAAAAATAAAATATTCCTAAATAAATTTAATTACATGCATAGATAAAAAAATGTTAGTGTGGGTATTCAACGGTTTGGTTAACGATTTGTTCGGTTCGGTTTATTCGATTGTGAAATCTTTTTGTTTGGTCGTGAAATTCTTTTTTTTGTATGATCTAACTGAATTATACTGCTTTCGTACATTTATTCAGTCGTGAAATCTTTTTTTTAGCCTAACCGAATAGAATGTAACCGCTTTAGTAGGTTTATATATTCGGTTTGTTTATCCAATTAAACCTATTATTATACGGTTTATTCAGATAACCGAACCAAATATATCATATTTTTTGTAACCAATAACCGAATTCACAATTCGGATACGGTTAGTAACCGAACCGAAAATTAAATTTGCTATTCGATCGGTTCATTTTTAAGTTATGGATACGATTTATTAGATTATTTTCAATTTTTTGTTTGTTAGTTTTGAACGCCCTAGTCGAATTGTATTTTGTAACAATCTTAGGAAGGGGATGTAATAAATAAAAATGTTAGAAAAAATATTAAAAAAATTTATAAAGTAGCACCCTAGATATTTTCATGAATGATAAATGAAATATGCCGTTAGATATTAACTATTAAGTGTAGGCTTGATTTAGTGTCACGTGGGATAATATATTGTAGTTGTGGTGATGTGATCGTGGAACAACTGCATGTTAGAAATTAGACGTGCGCAATATATAATTTTGCACTTTCATATACGTACATTATTAATATCTTATGAAAGAAAATAACCATTCATAAAAAGTTCTTCAGTTCCAAATTATCATTTTTGTAACGGCAATGGTAATATATTATATGTTAAAAAGGTAAACTTAACTCGATCCGGTGAATGCATCTTCAGTATAAAATCGTAAAAACTCAGTCAAACTAACTTCAATTGATTTTATTTTGACAGCGTTTAAAATTCTCACCCCGGCCTACCTCAAAAATCCTAAACCACCCACCCGACACCAAATTTAATCTACTGATATAATGTAAGTAAGGTTCATATATACTAATTAGTAATTAACAATTTACAATACCAAAATGCGTTTAAATGGAGTCAGGATTACTTAAAATTAAAGAGAATAAATAAAATAAAACAAGTAGCTAAATCAAGCAAACAAAATAAAAAATAAAACTTAAGATAAAAACTTAGGAAGCCAAATCTAAATTAATAAAACCAAATGTATAAAATATAATTAAAATATTATGATTTAAACGAGTTAAATATATAAAATATAGTTAAAATAAATGATAAATGCATTATATATAGAAAGCCCTTTACTCTTAGCAAGTGGCTACAATAAAAGAGAGAAATTACATCAAATAATCCACACGTACCGTATAAAAACACTCCAAACTTTAATAACACATGCATCTAGTTTACAAAGTGTAGTTAACTGGACTTTGTCAACAAGTCTTATTTATACAAACTAACTCATAACAACCAGATCGAAACTTGAAGCACCGATTTTATTCCTTCGATCATAAAACCAAGTCAACTAACCGACGTAGTACATCGGATCGGGCAGCTTGAATGTGCGATCTCCGGGGTTGCTACCGATTAAATCGCTCCATTGATCACCCATGTTACCTCTAATCCTGTATCCAGCTTCTTCTAACTCTTTTCTTTTGCCTGACTTGTACACCACTGAATTATCATGAAAATTGTTGTCCCTATACATATTAATTAAGTGGAACTTAATCATAATTAAATCGAGTATAAATCTATTTTGTGATCACTAGGTTTAATCTTGACAACAAAAGTGAAAGTTATGACGTATGAATGATATTGGTTAAACTGTGTCAGTATAAATAATTAATTGCTAACGTACGTACTTTAGAATAAGCTTCTCCCATTCAGTATAACCAACTGCCTTTAAATTTTTGGCACGAGGCTCTCTAACAGTTTCTCTTGTTCCAGTTAAAAACACGATCTTAATTCCGAGCTTTATAAGTTTTTTGTAGAGTTTAAGAGACGCTGGTATCGCTGGTGCCGTTGCTTCGTTCACCCATTTGTTAAACGCGGTACTATTATACGGTTTGGCACTGAACGTATATTCAAAGAAAAAAATTCTTAAAAAAAAACCTAACACGTTGAATAAAAAAACAACAAACCATTATAAAGAGTATGTTATTACCCGAAAGCAACGTTGTCGCTAGCGTAATATGGGAGGTTAGAGAGTGTGGTCTCATCGATATCGAAAACCCAAATGTCTTTGCCGTCTCCGGTGAGGTTAAGGCCTTTGGCATAGTTATAGGCTTCAGCAGCCACAAAATCACAGTCCTGACGATATTGTTTCCCGAGCATGTAATGGCCGACATAGTCTATGCATGCTTCGGGAACTGTGGTCCAGTGTTGGAGGTTGTCAGTCTCGACTGCCAACCGCCAGCTCAAGCAGTTGAGGTCGGAATGTTTGTGGCCGCTTGAGCCCGAATGCGGCATAAGCAGGTAGATTTGGTTGTCGATGGAAGATGCAACTGCAGTTGCAATGGTTAGCATTAGGATAAGAAACGAGAAGCCCATTTTTTTGATTTGTAAATTAAATGTATTGTTGCATTGTGTTGTGGTGTCAAAGATCATATGGTTAAATAAGATGTGTTTTGTGAAAAAGGGCATTGTTTTTTGTTTTATTACGAATTTGCTAGCCTTAATCATTTGACAAAAAGTTTTGTTTTTCATTTATTGCAACGTACCATATTAGTATTTAATTTAAAATTTCTTTTCATTTTAATTTTGAATTGTATTTTAGAGTGATGTTACAGTTTTAGTACCATTAAAAATCTTGTGTGGCTGATTATACTATTCACAATATTTATTACAAGTCTTAGAGAACTAACTATGAAAAAATAAATGTTTGATCACTCTTAAACTACTTTAAATTAAAATAAAAAAACATATATTAAATGAGCTTCTCTCAAACACATTAACAAATACAAGAATTGTAAGAGAGATCCAACATGCATGTGCCGTCAAAAGGTGTATTTTATTTTATTTTCTGCCTTTTTAAAACTCGGAAATTTTAGTTTGTTTTAAATAATATGAGAAAGAAGACAATAAGTAGTAACATTAATATTCTTTTTTGGTCACATATCCGGGTTTTAAATGGTGTGCCTTTAGCCCTTTACCCTTCCAAGTTTCACGAGTGATTAATATAGTCTCCTTGTTACCACTAAAAAATTGTCTAATACTTTTATAAATATATATTTTAAAATAAGTGAAATGAAATATGATGACGTAGGTCCCAGTAATCTCACAATTAAGACATAAACTGCCAAGCGATCAAGGAAGCTGAGAAACTTAGAAATTCTAGGAGAGCGTCTCGCTACAGTAAGACTACAGTACTTATCAGCCATCTTTTCTGATTGTCCAGCAAGCATGTCAAACTCTAGTACATGAAAGATATCTTCAAACATATGTAGGAGAAAAGGAAAAATAAGCCCTTTTCACCAAAGAGAAAATGCTCTTTGTGCATAGTAAACCAAGGAGCTGCATGCTCCTCAAAATAGTCACCTCCAGTTAGGAAGCCGTGATTATTTAACTAAGACTTCTTCACAACTCTTGGAATTCAATCTAAATGACTCTTACACTTATTCAACACTCTCCTCACCTCTCTATATAACACCGCTACTTTATAGATTAATCCTCCAAACACATGAGTACTCTTCATCCCTCTCCAATGCAGCTTCTTGCTATTGGACGACCATTCGTTGAGGAAGCAACTCTTAAGTTGCTGAAGCATCATACAACTCTCTAGTTGCTGAAACATCAAAAAACCACATATATGGTCACCATGATATGATAACAAGCTCTTATTTACTGACCGAGCAAAGCATCTTCATACAACCACATATGGTCGCCATGACATCATACAATCACATATGGTCGCCGGGTTCTACCACCACTTCCTCTTAAACTCTTTCTCTTATTTACATTTCTATACTCATTATGTACATACTCTTATTACTAAAGTAGACAATCTAATTGAAATAGACGGTGAAAAATAGTACTTCACAAACGAAAAAAAACTGAAGTAACATTTAGTAAAACACTTTTAAAATTTAGTGTTTAAAACTACCAGTTTTATATTACCCCTTTTATGAAAACATGAATTTAAACATACTGTAATTTGTATTAGTGTTTTTTTTACTATATATATTAGTTGCAAAATCTTTTAAGATACATTGGTTTTGTTTTTGTTTTGATTTGTGTCTTGATTTTTTTTCCTATTTTTTAGCTTCCTAACTTCCCTTATTTCAGCACATGTTACTTTCTATATCACGTACTCATTTTTTAATGTAAGTTTTTTTATTTACTTTTCACGTATATTTTGTTTTTCTCTTATTTTCGATACCCAAGTTTGCTGCTTATAGAAATAGTCAAATAGTAAAAAGATTACACGATTTTTCTTTGTTGTAAAAGTAATCGAAAATAAATAAAATAAATCATGATCCAATAAAACAATGCCATATGACTGTCTCTTTTTCTTGTTTTGTTTTGTCATGTTTGTATACTCTTTTTTTAATGTTTTAGCTATTTATTACCCCTTTGTTTATCTAGTATTATTTGTTTTAAAAAAATTAAATTACAAGACTCTTTTATTTTCCTCTCAAATCGAGAACATTTCCTTAGTTTAAATTTTGATACGTAAAATGAAATTTATATCTTTCACTCTTCTTATTTTCTTTATCATGTAAAAATACAACACATGACATATATCTTTACATCGCTATCTAAAAGTTAAAGTCTCTACCATATGATCGAGGCAGCCCGGCTCATATCAATTTAGAGTGTGTAGAGTTAAGTTAAAGGGTTAATTAGTATCACTTGAAAAATATTGTTTAGATCGATCTCTTCGAGTTCATTAAAGGTCTAATTACTAATTAGTGTGCATATATGTCTTGTGTTCGACGTAGTTAGACTATTTATTTATAGTAACTGCTTCAGTTTCTTATTAGTACATAAACAAACAAGTTCATTCGACTTTTAACAAGTCGATTTTATTTATACAAGCTAATACCAACTAGATCGAAACTCGAAGCACAATATTCTACCAACAAGTCGACTAAGCGATGTAGTATATAGGATTCGGCATCTTGAAGGTGCGATCTCCAGTGTTGCTTCCTACTAAATCGCTCCATTGATCGCCCATGTTTCCTCTGATCCTGTACCCACTCGCTTCCAACTCTTTTCGCTTGCTTGATTTGTAAACCACTGCACTAGATACATCATTCGCTCCCCTGTACATACAATATGATATTTATACGTACACATTTTTGTAAAATAATAAATTTTTTTAATGAATTTATAAACTTATGACTAACTTTAAGATGAGCTTCTCCCATTCAGTGTAACCAACTTCCTTTAGATTTTTGATACGAACATCTGAGTAAGTTTCAGACAAACCAGTGATAAACACGATCTTAAATCCGAGGTTTTTAAGCTTTTTGTACAGCTTAAGAGGCTCCTTTAAAGCAGGAGCCTCTCCTTTCTTCAACCAATCTTGGAACGACGTCGCATTAATATTCCTGAATGTTTATGTATCACAACTTTATTACGATTCATGAAAAAAAATTAATAAATTACTTTTAAATTTTCATGATTATTATTAATTACCAAGTGCCTTCGCTAAGGAAATACGGGAGATTAGAGAGTGTGGTTTCATCGACGTCGAAAACCCAAACATCCTTGCCATCTCCAGTGAGGTTGAGGCTTTTGGCATATTTTAAGGCTTCGTCGCAGACAATATCACGGTCCTGACGGTATTGGCTTCCACGCATGTAGCTGCCAATATAATCTACACAGTATGAGGGAACATCTGACCAATCCCGGATGTTGTTGGCCTCGACTGCCACCCGCCAGCTCAAGCAGCGGCCGGAGCCCGTAAGGGAATGCGGCATTAGCAAGTAGCTTTCATAGTCGAATGGAAATGCCACTGCTGTTGAAATGGTCATCATAAGGATGAGAAACGAGAAACCCATGTTTTGAATTGTAAGTGTACTTACTAGCTAGTGTGTTGTAACATGGTACCATGTTTCATGGTTAAATAAGTCATGTTTTGTTGAAAAGGGCTTTGTTTTTTGATATATTACGACTTCACCACTAAAAGTTTCAATCAATTTATGAACATGCATGAATTGTTTTATTACCGAAAACGTAATTTATATTTACTCTAAATGAGAATGTCGGTGATGACCTTCTTAATTTACACTTATCCTCTTAACCTTTTTATATTTATCACTTTGGTCATCTAACTCAACTTTGACATATTTACAAGTTTAACCTTTGACTTTCACCTCCTATATACTTTTCTTGACATGTTTATGACTTCAACCCATCGATTTTGACTTTTCGTGTCAACCTACAAACTTTCATGTCGTGTGCATCAGTGCAATGCATGTTGATTTACACGTCTTGTTTGATTTTCAGGTTTCAGTCATCTTCAAATTCGTTTAAAACTTTCAGGTTTGTAACGGGTTAGATCCGTCAATGCAACCTACAAACATAGCCGTTTAACACTCCTGTTTAAAACCATTCATGTTAAAATAACATTTAAGATTTGTTTATTTGGGGCTTGCGAAAGTGTTTTGTGATAATAGAATAAGATCTCTCTTGGCTAATGGATAGTCTAGAAGAGAGATATTCAAAGTGACTATTTATTTTTAAGTTTTGATGCTTAAAACATCTTACAATACGTATACTTAACATGTCACGTTAAGATATTTTTAACTGGATACATAACGCTTTAATTTCACAAATCACAAATATATGCATAGTTAACTTGAAAATAATAAAAAATAAAAAATAATGATAAAACAAATATATTTTGTTACACAACTTCTTTCTTTTAAAATGACGAATTTTATTAAATCACTAGCATAACGCTATGAAGAAAAACAAACAAAACAATTAAAAAGAAATTTTACACAAGTTAACTCTAAAACGATGACATGCTTTTTTTTTTATCTAAAGGTAACTAAGACATCTAGCCTTCCATATATAAACACCAACACGCAATCATCACGATCGCTGCCTTGTAAAACTTTTCGCTTCTTGTTTCAAAGGGCGTTGAGCAATGCAATATATATCCTTGAACGAGAATTAATCCGGGAGGAGGCCACACCATCTTTAAAAAAATGCTATATTCGAGTTGCAATTAGACTCGAGCTAGGTGAAGAGGTGTTCGGTTGATTAATTCTTGGTTGCAACTGCAAAAGTAGAATCATATATAATCTACTCATGTTAACCACTAATGCTTGCATTTGACAATATTTGAACCATCAACCGGCCTTTTGAATGAAGACACCTTACATAATGATATATTTTTAGTGAAAAAAATAGTTGATACTTAAAGAAAAAAGATAATGCGCGCTTTATGTTACCGTACATTAAATTTAATAGCTTAGTGTTCTTGTAAATGTTTGTGAATGGCTGGATAAGAAAAAAGATAATAATAAACGTATAAAAAAGTATTATTAAATAAAAATGAGAGAAACATAGTGACTTTTTTTATAGTTATTAATTATAGAGTCCTCTCGTTCAAAGTTAAATAGCAATTTAGTAGAAGTGTGTGGATCATAATTGACGAGTTTTAATCATGCACGTGCTTTATTGTTGTTCACTAAAGTTTTTTACTTTTAAAGCTTATCTGATTATTTATATGAAACGTGACAATGTTGTCCATATCTATAGTACTGTTTGGAAGACGATTTATCGCGTCGACCCTTATTGTCACATGCCTTAAATTATGATCACTAATATTCAAATCATATTATTGATATTCTAGTTGAAGGAGCATCTTTGAAGTAGCATAGATGAATCTAGGACGTGTAATGTAATTTTATTTCAATGATCAATTGATATATGCTCATTTAAACTCTAAAAATTAGATGTATTTTAAAAATTACAAGTATTTAAAGCATAATATACGATTACCACTTCTTTCGTATGTAACAGTACTTGTGTATGATCTTGGATGCCATTATACATCAAATCATCCACTTATGCAACACATGTAATGCTTAATTAAATTATCTTTTTTTAGTAGTAACACCTTTATTTAAAAAAAAAATACATCATAACTTATCGATAGTAGAACTGATCCTCTAACCTAATTATCCTCCAAACACGAGTAATGCATAAATAACTATCTATATACACATGCAATGATCTTGGGTATGTGCCATCTTTATAGTGGTCTAACTTTCTTTTTATTTACAAAAAGTAATTTGTCGTTATATATTTATATACATTGTTTTTACAAAATAATAAAATCAAAGGATTAAAAGGTCGAATTGGTAGTGTCATTCTTTGGTCTTTTATAATGTGCATGTCGCAAGTTTGAGTTCCGGCTCTGTCAATTCTTCTTCTAAAGTGTTATTTTTTTTTGTTATTTCTTTTAGCTTCAATATATAAATTTTTTATTTGCATTGGCGTTTTAACATAAAGCCATGTTTACACCATAACATTGTAACATAGTACTCTAACGTCTAACCACGCTAATTATGTCTATCATGTTAATATCAGCACTGTTGTCCACATGAACCATAAGTTAATATTATCAATATAACGCATGTAACAAAGTAATAAATGGGTTGTACCACGCACCAAGTTAAGTTTATGTCGGTTATCATTGTCCACTTTCCCTGTAAAAGAGAGAATATATACGAGGCTAAAATAGAAACAATAAATTAATAATAACATTTTGGCACGTGACACTAATCAGAACGAGGTTTTTTTTCGTACCCTTTTATGGTCCCAATTTTCTTTGTTTGTTAAAGATTGCAATCTCAATTTGGTCCCTCACTAAGTGAGAAACATTTGTCATGAAATGGTCAGTGGTGAGTGGTCTAATACTCCAATTAAACCAATATCCAGCTATTGGGCTAAAAAGGATCTTTGTGCTTACACTCACCAGGCTATTAGGCCCAGAAAAACATACTTATTCAGTTATTCCCAACTTTATCAAATTGACCCAAACACATCTCATCAAAGTATCAAATTTTCAAAGAAGTAAACTTCGTTTTGTCTTCTTAAGGTTTACCTAAAATAATAGTTTACATATAATAGTTTTAAAATTACGTTTTGCTTCCCTGAGATTTACCTAAAATAACGGTTTGCATACAATAGTTTTAAAGTTGCGTTTTGCCTCCATATACTTACCAATTTGCCACCGTTTGCTAATCCGGATTAATTTCATCAAAATCAAACGTTAGTCAGTCCAATGTGCTAAATCAAACGTTATTTTAGATAAACTTCAAAGTGACAAAGTCAACATACTCTTTTAAAACATATTTTAATATTAAATTTTTTAGGTATCTATCATGAGAAAACATTCGGGTGGTTAAATAGTATATCAAATTCAATGTTTTGAAAACCGGACCAGACACTGAACCGGTATTACAATTTTACCGGTCGGACCGGTCGGATCGCGGTCGGACCGTGGTCGGACCGGGATCATAAGAAATATACATTTATCCAAATCATACCATAAGAATTATAACTTAAACACAACATAAGTTCATTAATATTAAGTTTTAAGGCCAAATTTAAACAAAAGTCATAACTTAAATAACTTCTAAGTTCAAAATAAAACCAATCACATCATAAGTTCTAACTTCAAACGTCACGACAGGTATCCAAATCATCATCATCAAGTAAATTGAATTCATCATCTTCATCGCTCAAAACATCAACTTACTGACTTTCTTCACCTAAAACACAAAAATTTATAGAAGTAGACATAATTAATACCCAAATATTAAAGCTAATTTCTTGTTCAAAGTCGTTTTTGAAAAGGCCCTACTGTTCTTAAAGCTAATTGACCCCTGCATTTAAGTTATGGCAACAATAATTAATACCCAAATATTCTTACATATATGGCTTTGAACATTACTTCTTAATACAGATTGAAACATAGATGATTTGCAACAATATTCAACAACAGATCAGATCTGAAATGAAAAAGAAATTAAAGTTGAAAATCAAAAGATGGATGACTTACAGGTAGAGGTACGTTCTGGACGGAGGTGGACGGCGGTGAACGGCGGAGAACGGCGGCTTTGCACGGCGATGGTGGACAAGAAGATGATGGAGGTTGAAGATAGGGAGGTGATGGTGGACAGGTAGAACTGTGATCGATTTTGTGAAGATATGGGCCTTTAGCCCTAAATAGATTATTTAATTTTTGTACATGATCGGTTTTTAAACGGTTCGTAAGCGGTCCGGTTCATACGGTTCGCACCGGTTCGGACCGGTTCAAAGCGGTTCACTAACACGAATCAAACCGGCATCAATTGAACCGCTTTTTTCAAAAAATGCGGTCCGACCGCGGTCCGACCGGTCGGACCGCCCGGTTTAAAAACATTGTCAAATTAAAAAATTAAAGGTTCAAATCGTATATAGTACATAAAACAAGTTGTGATGTAAATTAAAATCTCTAGACTAATAAAAATGTAAATAGTTTATAATGTCTCATGGGTCATTCTATTAAGTCACATAGCCTTCATGACAATATGACAACTAAGTATATAAATGATGGTTCTTCCTAGTTTGGGGCCGAAGTTGTTTTAAAAGACCTCTCCAAATAGATGGAACGGTTTGATTTCATCAAATTTTAATCCGGTTGAGGGAAACCGGTTTGTACATGCTATGATAATTAATAAATAATAAAAGATTCTAGTTTACAACCGAGAACGGATTGAAAAGCATTTGCCCTCTTAAGCTTAAGTTAATTATATATGAGGAAATGTCATAGAAATATAACTAAATTTCAGTTTTATTATAATTACGTTATGCAAGCATTTTTTGATTGAATTAGGTGACTAAACCTCCAAATAAAGCAACTGTTGGATTTTGATCGTGTCAAGAAAAGAATTGAAAAAAGGATGTGAGGTTAGAATATTTTATATATGTAATTATATTAAAGAATTTAAAAATATGTTAATTATATTAAAAATATAAAAAATAAACCTACAATTTACATCATCACTTCACATTAACATAAAAAAATATAAAAAATAATTACTAACTGAAACGTAACAAAAAAACATGCGAAAACATATGTTAAACCCTATAATTTGAATAAAATATGAAGATAAGTGACCTAACTTAAACAATTTTTAAACTTAAATGACTTAATTAGATCAAAATTAAAACTTGACTATATTTTTACAAATTATCTAAAAAGAATAAAAATAACAACAATCTATAAAATATAATAAACTAAACCTATTCTTGCCAAGTGTCAATTTTTTAGCAAGCCTACCTCTTAATTGCACACATGGCATTCTTTTAACCCATCACTATCCACATGTCAATTTTTTAGCAAACCTACCTGTTAATTGCACACATTAATGACATTCTTTAAGTTATCATTGTTTACTTTTATTATGTAATTACAAGCAATTTATTTTCATTGACAACTTATTCTAAAATTGACCCGTGTATAACACCTTATGTGGAGCATGAATTAGAAGACTGAAACGTGGGTTTTGACTAATAAGTAAATTTTCTATATATTTCATTTATGTTTCAAGATCTTTTGTTGGCACTAATGTTATTGCGTTGGTACTAATTGCAGCATTCTTACCTGGTACAAGTCATGATTTTTTAATTGTTATCTTGACATGTCACATTATTAAAGACTCGTTTGTAACCTGTGACATATTATCAGGTATAGATAAAAACCGATTGTTTATCTGTTAACCTAATGTAAATTATTTTATGTTTCATCAATCTTTGTTTTAGAAATTTTTGTTTAATCCATTGTTATTCTTCATGAGTTTCTTTTGTATATCTTATCAACAAATATGATATTGTTAATGATTTTTATTCTTATCAAATTCCGTGTTAAACACGGGTCTCTAACCTAGTCTAAATTAGATATTAAACGAAAATACAGTCAACGTATCTGTTATCTCATTTCATTATTAATTAATTTGCAGTTTTAATCAACATCAACCGTTATTGATCTAAAATTCAACAATTTAGCAAGGAAAAAAAAGTTTAATCCTTCACCGGAAAACCAATGTCTTCAAGAACCATATCTCGATCCATACGCGCGTAAGTAATTTTGCCCTCAAAGTAACATCACATATATACATTTACGCGTCGAATCAAACAAGGGTTTTGCTAATTCATTCATTTCCTGAAATGGGTCATGCTTATATTTTGATTTTATGATGAATAGATAGCTGATAATGATGACGATCAAGAACATGACAACAACTGCATGCATGCATGCATTGATGGTGAAATAATTGTAGTTTTTTATTTATTACACATACAAATGGGGAACGAAAATAGAGATTTAGCCCCGATATTATTCAAATTCGGGGCGGCTTTAGCGGTGTCTCTTGGTGGTGCTATTTATACGTTGGTCGTAAACAAAAGAGCGAAAGCCTCGCGATCCCTACATGATCATCGTAAACTTTCAGGTTCATGTTGTTTGTCTTCGTTATTGTATAATCGTTAATGTTCTTTTAATGAAGAATGTATGTTCAGATGGCGACAAGCAGGTGATTTCGAGAAGCAATCGTCTCCATTTCGATCCTCTTGCAACAAATGTACATGTAAAAATCTGTTCATATATACCGTTTTCTTTATGAAGATTCAAGTTCGACATGTTAGACCACCCTTTAAGCCAAAAATGACATTGACCTTAAAAAAATAACAACATTCACTTTAGAGCCTAGGTTTCAGCTGACACAAAAAAACCTTAAAAAATACAACAGAGTTAACCGAAAAACCAATCAGAAGACGCCATGTAGCCCGCCAGCTAGACAATGTTGACCGAGCTTATGTGGCATTTTCTGATTGGTTGTTTTTGGATATGTTTATATATAATTACGCTAAAAGTACGTCAATGTTTGTTTCAACTTGAATCTCTTGTTCTTGAGGATCTTGGTTTCTCTATGTGCAGGATACTCATGAACAAGAGATCAAGAACTTACGAAACACGGTCAAAATCCTTAAAGATAGAGAAAATAATTTAGAGATCGAGTTACTCGAATACTATGGTTTAAAAGAGCAAGAAACTGCTGTCATGGAGCTTCAAAACCGTCTTAAATTAAATAACATGGAAGCTAAACTTTACGCGCTAAAAATTGAGTCTTTACAGACTGATAACAGGAGATTAGAGGCACAAATGGTTGATTACAAGAAAGTTGTAGCGGATCTTGAAGCTGCAAGAACCAAAATAAAGATGCTAAAAAAGAAGATCAAATCCGAATCAGAACAGATCTTGAATTACCAACAACAAGTTCAAAAACTACAGGAAAACGAAAGCAAGATTGTTTCCGAATCCGAACAGAACAAAAAACAGATTTTGGATTACCAACAACAAGTTCAAAGAATGCAGGAAGACGAACAAAAGATTGTATCCGAAGTTGAACAATTGAGAAAGTTAAACCATGATTTGCAGCTCGAAAACACAGATTTAGCCGATCGATTAGATTCTGTTCAAATTCTTGCTACTTCAGTGTTGGAAGACGGTGAAGTAAGACGATCAATCCTTCTTCTTTTAACAAATGCTGAAAAAATGTTGCTTCCGCTTGTTGAAAAAGCAGATCCTAGACTTTGCTATCTTGAATCTTTTGACGTGGCAACCTGGTCTAGTCAGCTTGCCACATCAGTTGATTCTCTTTCTCAACAATCAAAGTCTAAGATCTGCTTTTTTTTAAATCCGCTTCTTCAACAAGCAGAAGCAACATTTTTTAAAATCTTGCACTAGTAACAACTACAAATCATCGATTCAATTTGAATCAGCAGACGGAAAAAGTCAAAGAAGAAAGTCAAACTCTAAAGAAACAAAACGAAGATTTATCAAAAGAAAACGAGCAACTTCAATCGGACCGATGTGCAGACGTGGAAGAACTCGTATATCTCCGATGGATCAACGCATGTTTACGTTACGAACTTCGAAACTATCGACCTGCACATGGTAAAACAACAGCAAAAGATCTAAGTAAAAAACTAAGCCCAAAATCAGAAGATAAAGCAAAACAACTAATCGTCGAATACGCGGATAAAGAAGGTGGTATAAACTCAGAACAATGGTCCATTTCACAAGCTAATATCATCACAGACTCAGGAGAGTTTGACGAATCGTTTATCGACGATCAACTGCGTCATAAAAACAACAACAATACGTTTTTCGGGAAGCTAATGCGAGTCATAAGAGGGAAAGAAAGTCACAACAACAGCCCGAACCATCACCGCAATCATAGCAGGAGCTCGTCTGTGGGGAAATCAGAATCGGGTGGTGAGGATGTTGTTAGTTGTAGTAAAACATCACCAGGGGGATCAAAGAGATTGACTCATAGGCATAGTGATTCAAGTTTTTATCAACAGGTTGAGTCGGGTGGTGACGGTGGTGGTGGTGGTGGTGGTGGTGGCAGTGGACGACGGAGAAGATCATGTTCATCAGGTGGACATAAATCTGATTTGGCCAAATATGCAGAGGCTTTGAAAGATTCACGTCCAAAACCGAACTTTAAGTCTCATAAGAGCTCACCTACACTTTGTTTTTTCTAATAGTTTCGTTTTTTTACAGCAAGCAAATTGTAGATTAATTAATTTGGTGTTTTTTTACCACAAGTAAATGTTTTTATTTTTTTTCTTTATAGAGATTTTTAGTTTTTTTAAAATGGTAAAGAATACTGGCGTAATGTTTTGTCGATTCGCCGATTTAGATGCATGTATTCACACAGGATTGGTGGTTCAGTACGTGAGAGATGTATTGTTTGGGGACATATGCATTATTCTTAAAACGACCAATAATAAAGTTACCCATAACACCCTTACATAGTCATGTACGGGCCTTATAAGTAAAAGTATGATATATTCTAGTTACAACTCCAACAAATACACGATTCCAGACATATACCCAAATCACATTCTAGGCCCAAAAAGAAATACTTGAGATTAAATTGATAAAAGGCTCTAACATGTCGATTTTTATCGAGCCTGAACAAGCTCGGGATGACTCAACTCGTTTACACCCATGCCAGTTTGTAAAATCTTTTGCAAGTAATCATCACAATTAAAACCAACTTAATCACATTTAGTCATTGTTAATTAAGATTTAAAAGATAAAGGACACACGTGTGTTTATTAATTTCCTAGCTTAAAAATATAACTAAAAAGAAACATCATTATTTTTTCTTAGATTAATCATTGTCATTTGAATTCAATGTAAAATGCTAATATACAATCTTCTTCATGTAATTTAAAATTGAAGTCTTTATAAATATCATATCATTCAACAACTATTCAAAAAAACTGGTATTTAAAAATTAAATGTACGAGCATATCACGGATATTACTTGGAGAAGGCTCTATAACTCTTTCTTCTCTATAAATAAGATGAATATAACATATTAACATTACATTTTGTTGCACTATATTTTTCTATCAAATTAAGTTTATGTTTACTTGCGTCTCTAATGGTGAATTTCTTTTTTCTTCAACACGTCCCATCATAACTTTTGCCACCATGCCTGCTTTAACTTTCCCTTAAGACCTCTCCCATAAGTGACCTTTATATCATGTTTCAATGATTGGCTAAGTGTACATAATTCTAAGGGTATAGAGGTCATGTTCAGTGACGTAATGATTGACGAGATCCGTAACATAGATTGAAAATGGTGGTGAAGGCACCGGCCAATAGTGGTTGTGGCCGGGATGGTTGAAGAATAAAGAAACTTGCCATTACAGATATATAAGAATTGTGATATGTCCTCTCACATACTTGGTAGATCCCTCCCAAATTTGTTTCCTTAAAAATTTTGGAGATGGGGATAGGGTGACGGATGTAGGTTCAAAGTACACAAAGTTTCTTTAAATTTTTAGATGTGAAGGCAAATGTGAATGCTTTTATATGATTCTTAATTTATTTAAAATTGATTAAATCTATTTGTGAATCTTGATTTTGATCTCAATCTTTAAACCTTTGAATGAGTCAGTTATAGATCGTTGTACCAACCGTTGTTTTAAAAAAAATTATTTGTGAATCTTTTGAAGTGTGTTTTTAACAGGGTCGTTGTATTCACCGGTAATTAGGCATACCCATTTAATATCATGCAAATACTCGACGGGTATACCCTTTCAGGATATCTTAAAAACTCATTTCGTAGTTTGATAAAATAAAATGTTGTATTGATTTCTTTTTAAGTCAACAACCACTACAATAACGATTCATAAATATTGAAGGAATATCTTTAAAATATATATAATATTGTTAAAATATATGAAAATCTAATATTAATAAAAAAGTATAATTAATGTCACATGTCACTCTGTGATTAAATCTCGTAATTATTTTTCCGCTCAAACTTTAGACCAGTGTTTTGAAACCCGGACCGGACCGGCCGGTCAGACCGGTCGGACCGGGAATCGGCAGTGGCGGCGGTCCGGTCGCATCTCTTAAACGGGCCTTAAAAGAACCGGGCGGTCTGTGGCGTTTTCCGGTTGAACCGGTGAACCGGGCCGGCGATCCGACCAGAATCGTACATAACCAGAGAATATTAAGAAGAAAAGAAGGTGAACTTAAGTGTTTAGATCTCAACCGGAGGTGGTGGCAGAGCCGGCATACGATGGTGTAGATGAAGATGACAACAGTGGTTAAGTAGAAACGGGTAAGATGACAATGGTGGTGGTGGAGCTTGGATGAATGGTGTATGATGTTGAAGCTTGTAGATTGTAATTGATGATGGTGAAGATGATGATGTCTGAGACTTTGAGATGATGGTGTTGGTAAGAAAGATTGAGGATAAAAGATATTACTTTAACTTTTCATCCCTACCTCTTTTAATTAATTTACACATTTAGTCCCTTATTGTTTTAGTATGCCACAATTAATCCATAAAAAGTAGTTGTATGTTGTAAATGATATAAACTATTTATAAAGTTTTTCGGTTTGTTAAATCCGGTCCGACCGGTTCGACCGGTCCGACCAGTGAACCGCTGAGACGTCCGGTTCGTTGTCCGGTCCGGTTTTAAAAACATTGCTTTAGACCTGAAATTACAATATTACTTTAATTAAGATGAACACTTTTTGATTTTAAATTATTAGTTATGACATTCCAAACTTTTCTATTTTTTATAAATTTTTAATAGTTAATTATTTATTAGTAAACATAGTTCTGCCAACCTAATATTATTTTTAAGCAAAAATTTAGTCGATATATAATTAACTAAAATTAAGCTTTTTTTTTTCACTTTAAAGAATCGAATTCATTTAAACTAACCCGTGTAATACACAGGTAATAAACTAGTAAAACTATATTTAGCTATGTTATCAGATAATCATATAATCGGGTTAGATAAGCGTATATATCATGTAGTTTCATACATGTCCTAAACCCACACAAAAAAATGTCATACCTGATTACCGTCACAAATGTCTCCGGTTTCACTATTCGACCGTGTGACTACACCGTTATCATTTCATAGAGAATATGATCATCAACTTCTCAACAGCACGTCTAACGTCTCTATAAATACTCCCCACATCAATTCATCTTCTTCCTCAATCTCATTTTCCTGCAACAATCTCTGTTTTTCTCCATCAAACTTTAAACACCATTTCTCTCCTTCAATCCTAATTGTCTACAATGTCGAACTTCTTTCATCTTCCCACCATCCCACCACCACCACTGCTCTATTCACTCTACGCCGGCGACCTCCACCCTAACGTCACCGAACTCGAACTTCATCTCCTCTTCTCCATCGCCGGACCTGTTCACAACGTTCATCTCGCTAAACACCATTTCTCCGGCAAATCTCTTCGTCACGCCTTCATCAATTTCTACTTCCCTTATTACGGTTATCATTTTCTACTCTTAACTTTTGTTTTGTTATTGTTATTATCAGTTCTTGATTTAACATGATTTGGGGTTTGTTTTGAACAGCTGCTGCTGCATTGTGTCGTTTCAATCACTTTGAGTTAAGGGGGAGACCGATTAGAGTAATGTGGGTTCAAAGGGATCCGTTTTTGAGGAAAAATGGAACTGGGAACTTGTTTGTGAAGAATCTTGATTCGTCGGTTGACGATCGTAAACTGGAAAAGGTTTTTGCAGTTTTTGGGATGGTTCTTTCTTGTAAAATTGCTAGATATGATGATGGGAAGAGTAAAGGTTTCGGGTTTGTTCATTTTTGTTCCGAGGATTCGGCTTTAGATGCGCTGTCTGCACTCAATGGATCTGTTCTTCATGGAAAGACTTTGTAAGTTTCTTGATCATACATGTCAATGATACAAGGCTTTTTTCAGTTTTTTGATTGCTTTCATGATTAATGATGCAAGTGGATGTGCAATTGTTGTTTAAAATGTTTATTTCTGTAAGTTTGTTTGGGATTAGTTTCTGTTGATCATCTTCAAGATTTAAGCAACCATTTATGGAATTTTGATGTGTATTTGCTTATTTATGAGCCTGCATTTGCTAGTTTTCTGATACATGTATCATATATGACTATATGCCCTTGTTTGTATATGTGTTTCTTGTAATAATGTTGGTTGCTACAATGGTATGCAATAACATTATGGTTGTCTTCCAATGCTTTTTTGTTTAGAACTGTTGCAAAGTTTATTACGAGAAGTGAAAGAAAGGAACCCCAATTCACAAACGTGTATGTGAAGCATCTTGATAAAGATTTCACCGATAGTTCTTTGAAGGAAGTATTTTCGAAATATGGAAAGATCACAAGTGCCATAATCATGAAAGATGCTGAAGGGAAGTCAAGAGGCTTTGGATTTGTCAATTTTGAGTCACATGAGAATGCTGTGAATGCAATCGAGGCCCTAAATGCTGCAGAAATCGGTATAACAACATATATACCGTCGTTTCTTTAGATAAATTCTCTTATTTTTATTGTTTATGAAGTTTTTTTAGCAACTGATTTGTATTTGAAATTATAGGTACTAAGAAATGGTTTGTTGGAAAGGCTATGATGAAAGCCGAAAGGGAGGCGTTCTTAAGACGTTCTCATAAGAAACAGGAACCAAAGATTTCAAATCTGTTTGTGAGGAACCTTTCTACTTTCGTAACCGAAAACGATCTTAAACAAATGTTTGGTGCTTTTGGTAATGTCACTTTTGTTAAAGTGATACGTTTTAAGAATGGCGTTAGCAAAGGAATTGCATACATTTGTTTCTCCAAACCAGAAGAAGCGAAGAAAGCTATGGCTTTTCTTAATGGTAATTAACTTGATCAACGATATAACATCTTGGTTAATCATGTCTTGTTGAAGTTTATGATCACTAACTTGATATTGGTTTGATTTTCGCAGGACACTTTTACAATGGAAAGTACATGTATGTATCATTGGCTCTGCAAAAGGAAGAATATGATAAACAGTTGAAAGCCCTTTTAGCTTTACGGTTTAGGGCCCTGGTCGCTTATAATGTACCGAACGTACAGAATATGGAGGACAAGAAGGTTCAGAAAGATGATCCAACTGAAGCAAGCTCTTGTGATGATGATCTTGGTGGTTTTGTTTTAGTAGATAAGTCTCCTAGTGAGTCAGAGTGGGATATGTGTACATCAGCATTGGTTTAGTTGTTTCGATGAATGTTCAAACACAAACATGTAAAGCCGAATGTGGAAAATGAGTTGTAACTGATGAAGTATAATAGTAGAAATTTGAAACAAGTGTTTCACATATGATTTGTTTTCAATATATGCCCCTTGTTACTAATATTCAAACACATACATGTAAATGAGTTGTAATTATTGATGAACAAAAACTGTTGAAATCTGAAACAGGTCTTTAACATGTGAATTGAATACACAAGTAGAAAACAGAAGTGGCTGTGGAAGTAATAGAAACATAATAAACATTGTACATAAATAATACAAAGTTTAAGAAAAGACTGCACGCGGTGCGGTAGTGATTAATCAACTGATGAGCGCAATGCCTTGCAGGATTAAAGCATCAGCAAGAACTTGATTAGCAGCTTCAGATGGATGAACACTGTCCCAAAACACGTACTGAGTCGCGTTGCTACATGTACCTATCGATTTTGGATTGCATAACAACACTGTTGTCTCCACCTTTCCTGTTCCACAACACCCTCTTGTAGCCTCCTTAAAACCTTTAAAAAACAACCATTAGTCGTAAAAGAAATTAGTTTTGGCTTAAAAGATTCAAACCCAATACTTATTTTGCTCAAAAGTTTGAATCTTTGACTGATTATATTACCTTGAGAAGCAGGATCTTTGACGAGGTCGTAAAGAGGTTGAAAAATGTCGAAGATAACAATCTTGAGACCCGGGAGTTGTTTTCCGAGTTGGGTTGCAGCTGCATTCACCTTCTTGTTGAAGACTTGTGCATCTGTGTTGAAACTAGCCACGCATCCTTTTTCATGGTATCCAAACAATGTTCTAACCGCCGGCAAACACCCCAACGGTGGCAGGGACGTCACACCGATTCTCCTTGCTCCTAACCCATACAAATCCTGTTGTTTGTTTGTAGCTAAGTTATCAAATGAAAATCAAACAAACAAACATAGCTAGTAAAATCTCACACTGACAAAACTGGTTACTCAAAAAACCAATTTTGGGTAATTAACCAATTTGAAAAAACATTTAGGTTCGGTTAGTCGGTTACTAAACGTTTTGTAACCGGTTAAAAAAACAAGTTACAAACCTGTTTGTCTAAAAAAACGTAGAAAACAAACTATTGGACCAAAAGAAATGGGTTGGGTTAAAAACAAAACAAGTAGTTTAAAAAACAGAAGTGATGATGATGAAATGATAGTTACGTACCTTAACAAAGCTTGAAAATATTCCAACAAGGTAGGATCCGTACTGGTCAGCAGTGTAGACTTTGTTAATAAAAGGATTAACATAGTAATTTTGAACAAAATCACTGTTACCAGCACTGATTAAGTACAATGCATCTTTAATTATGGATGCTGATTTGGCACTTCCAGCCACCTGTGCAAGTTTACCTTGATACTCTTTGTAATATTCAAGTTGCTGTGATAATGGAATTGCATGCTGCATATTAAAGATAATTAATTAAGTTTAATTATGATCGATCATAAGTAGAGGGTACATGAGATATTAATTAAAGTTTGTTGTTTTACGCTTGCAATGGCGGTTTTGTCATCGTAACCGGATCCGGCAGAGGCGAAGTTAGCTCCGATGAGAAGGTTTTTTCCGGTAGCTTCTGGGCTGAGATACGCCGGTGGGTATTTGGTGAATCCTAGTGTATCAGCTGCATGCATGTAGTAGTAACATAACAAACGTTTGATTAGAATTTCTTTTTGAATGTTCGTAATGGTTTTGTTTTCTTATCGATTATATCTGTATTCGTTTGTACTTTTGTAGGATTTGAATCTCTATACATCGATAACCGATAAAGCCGTGGAAGGTTTTTAACTTTTTATTGGATAAGAGTATTCACACTCGAGATATCAAACGTATCACGTATGTGAATGAATTTTTATATTTTAAGGATGGTTGTGAGTGAAAAAAGATTAAATATCTAGATTAAAAAAATTAGAAAATTTGATTAATTGAATCTACCTATTCTAATAATTGAGTAACACATCCACATGTCACCATTTTAACTACTCCACATAGGATTTTTGCTTAGGTGTCATGTTCTAAATTAATTTGATAGAGAATTTTTAGACGGGTCATGGTATGCTCCATATTCGAAATAACCCGATATGTTTAAATTAGAAATTCACAAATTATCATCAATTATCTCCTAACCCGATATGTTTAAATACAAAATTTACGAATTATCATGATCTATATCTTAACCCGATATGTACCAAGTATCATGAATTATCTCCTAACCTGATATGTTCAAATAAAAAACTTATCAATTATTATGATTTATTCTAACCCGATATGTTCAAATTAAAGTTTTACCAATTATCATTAATTATCTCATAACTCGATATGTTCAAATAAAAAAATTAACAATTATCATGAATTATCTCCTAATCCGATATGTTCCAATAAAAATTTACCAACTATTATAAATCATATCCTTTATTGTAACATATGATTTTTTATATGAATATATTTGTTAATATCCAAATCGATATAATAAGAGATATGTTAAAAATAAATTTAATATGTAAATTGAGTTAAAACCTATAAAACTAAAATCTGTGTAGTACACAGGTACTAATCTAGTAACTATTATATACACATATAATTTTTTAATAATTTTTTAAAGTAGTTATGATTGAATGAGAGAAAAATATAGTAATTTTTAGTGTAAATTTAAAAATTGCTGCTTTTACTACCGTAACAAATTAAATAATTTTGTAACTAATATTATTAAAAAAATATTTTTTTAAATAATACATTTTAAACTCGTTTTAAAAACAAGTTTATTAAGTGTTCCAGTTGAGTCGATCATATTTTTTCTAACATCAGAATTATTAAAAAACTATATTAAGAAAAAGTTAACATTGCTATAAATATTTGAAATAATTAAAATACTTATAACCAGTTTAACTCCAACTATATATATTAACTAAAAGTTAAAACTTAGGGGACTTTTGCTTATTGGAGAAAATACGTATGAGTTATTTGAAACACTAACATTAAAATTCCTTTAATTACAGGGTAATCAAATTTAAAAATACGTATGATTTAACTCAATCTAAATGAAAACAACTTTTATCCATATAAAAAGTTTCTTTAATTAATTACATGGTAATCAAATTTAAAAATCAATTGTTAAAATAAAAAATCCAAACCTAATTAACACCCATTATTTAACAATTAAGCAGTACCTGTAATGTCGGTGGCAAGTTTGCCATTGCAAAATCTTCCAGTGGGTTGATGGTTAGCAAAGTCACGGCCATACGGTGGGTAATTAGCTTTAAAAATGGTCGGAAGGTAGTCGTTGTTACCGACATCGACCGCAGAGTCACCGAAAGCAATGATAGCCGGAACCACCGATGTCGAGTCTTGACCTTCACCTATTGTGATGACAATAGCCACCACTGCAACAACCAACCACAAGGACACAAATCTAGTTCTCAAATCCATCAACATTATATTATGTTTGGTTAGTTTGTGTGTGTGAAGAAATAAATAAAGACGTACGTGTTTATAAAGGAGATGGTGCATTTAATAGAGGTTGTAAATGTTGGTACAAGATCAATTAAAGCAGTTAAAGAGATGGATATATACAGATGGGTGATGATTGAACATGGTTTTGGTTCGACATATGTGCATGACAAAAGTTGTTAACTTCGAACGTGGGATTGTGTGTGGTTACTTCTAAAAGGTGCATGCTACATTTTGTTTCTTCACGATAATAATAAATGAATTAGCTAGCTAGTGTACCACTTCGATCTCAAAGTACACGTTCGATCAATGTCTACTTTTTTTCTTCATTTAAACGCTCAAGATTCAAGAACCATGTTTTGTTTTTCGCTTTTATGGGTTGGTAATATATGTTTATAACGTTCTAACATATGACGTGTATTATGATATTTTAAAAAAGTATGTTTTTAATGATAAAATGTTACTCAATTGCAAATAAATCTTTCAAGTATCTTATTAAGATTTCTAGAATATATATAAGCTTAGATGGATTTGGATATCTATTTAATGAAACTTTACACTTGAGGAAAATTTGTGTCTTTATACATAATACACTTGGCTTGCCCAAAAATTGGGATTTAATGTGACAAAAACACACATAAACTTAAACTCAACATCATCTATAGAGTCAATTAATTTGAGTTTGAGACTTTTTTCTTTCTTTATGATAAAAAGAGTCATGAATATTTCTAATAATAGAATGTGGTTGTTTTCAACCACGTACTAATCATACAACCATTAAATGACCACTGTTGATTATATTAGAAAACCATCGGATATATTATCTCGTTGTATTAATATACGATGTAAGGCCGGTGTAATATTAATATGCAAGATGTTATGTTTTGACTAACTCGTTAACCAACATTCTTCAACGTAATTATACGAAATGATCGAGACGTTTCTTGTAAATCAAATATCAAAAAAAATATGAGGAAAAGATTATGAAAATGAGAAAGTTGTTGTGGAATTCATGAATTAACGTGTTTTAATTATGTGATTAATTAGTTTGAAAAAAAAAGTAGGATTAATTGTGGACTGATTGAAGTGAAAGTAGTTGGGGAGATGAGCGAATGCATGTGAAGGTATTTAAAAGCTTTCCATGTTTAGTTTTAAAGACAACTAACCCTACACATGGCCTGGTGCATCCATATTGCATAATGTCAATGTCCTATTTCTTTTCAATTTACCCCTACATGACCTTCATCCACGTCACTCATTCATCACGTCCAAACATCACTCTATAGCTAAAATAACTCATTATCATAATTAATATGCTAAGATTAGCTAGCAACTAATTATTAAAGGGTTTGAAAAGTTATACAACTTTTTATTACTTAATTGTTAGGACGTACGTATTTAGTGTATTAAATTATTAATTGTACGTGTTTAGTCTCTGCCTAAGACTATATACGATATGATGGTCATGAAATAAAAATGCTCTTTATTTAATTTGTTGTTTTAAATTGTTTTTAACTAACCATATTTGTAAACAACCCGATAAATACACGAGCTAGCTACTTGAGTTAATTTCTCGTTAGCAAGGTCTAGTTTAATTAAATGAAATTTCTTTTAATAAATGGTATTGGAACTAATTAGCTTTAACGTGTTAGAACTTGAACTTGAGTTTACTTTCTTTTTTTGATGGCTTAATCATCCAACAAACTTTTGTGCGGATCGAACCCTCATTGTTTTATAACTTTATTTTTTACGGCATACATGCATGATATAACCTACTTTTGTGGGGATCGATCGAAACCTCGATCCACCATTTACTACACATCCAAAGTTAGAGTAGTTAGAAGTGAACTCGAGTTTACTAGGGGTTGAGAAGTAGTTAGGTTGGAGTTAGTGGTAAGTGTTGACTTTGAAATTAATATTTGTTTGTTTGTTTGTTTGTTTATGGTGAAAGAGGTGAGTTAATGCATGCATTTGAGTTGGGAGATCGATCAATGTCTATCACTTAATGCCTTTGAAAGAGAAACCTATCTTTGATGTTTATAGGACTGGACCGGTTAGACGGTCGTCTAGTTAAATGCTTCATTTATCTCAAACATTAATGTTAAAATATTATTTCAATAATATTAATTTCAATTCATTTACTTCTTTCAATTCATTTATAATATATATTTTATAAACCGTAAACTCAATTCTTTAATAAAAAAACCCAATTCGTTCAAGTTCACAAATTTAAGAACATACATATGTTGTTTTGAGATCATTTATTAATGTTATTACATTATTATATACAAATATCTAATTTCGTAAAAATATATCCAATGATTTTTTACTTGTTTTCCGATATGTTTGATATTATTATTGTTTTTTAACGGTGTATAGTTGGAAGCTGGTCTCCTAGATATTAATTTGGGTATTAAATATTTCTGATATCTATTTAATACAATGTTTTTCGTCTCATATTGAATTTTTTTTATTAAACTGTCTGCAATTTTGGACGGTATAAAACAGGTCAATCACATCCACATACATATGAAAACTATTTGCCATGCATGATTTGTTTTTTATATGTAAATTGGCTTTTATTGTTTATTCTTTTGTTTAAACTTTTTTTTAATAAAAAGATAAAATATTGTTGCCTGGAAAAATATAAGTATTACACGAATAGAGGCATGCATGTTCTTAGAAAAGCCCAGATCTCGATACAAGTTAGTCCTTTTTCTAGGCCCAACTACAAACAAAGTATTAATGTATTATTACATTTTATTACCTTAAACATGAATAAAAAACGGTTCCTACCCTCCGATCCAAGTTCCATACCCGTCGCCCGTCGGTTCGTACATGGTTCCTCATTCCAGAGCAAGAACTGGTTCGACGGTTCCCAGCCGCCCAAACCCGTACCCACCAAGCCCAGTTCCGGACCTGCCGATTCCTACCCACGCGCCTTGAACCCGTCCTGGTTGGAACCGGTTCCAACCCATTTATTGGATTTTGGATGCTTGGTTCGAATCTAGCCGTTGGAGCCATTTTTTGGACATTTATTGGACCATTTAATCACCATAACAACCACTATAAATATATGTTTGATGTTTTGATTGATTATCTTACTCGTTTTCATTTCTGATAAACTCTTTGAACTTATAAAAAATCGTATTTATTTAGTACTTTATATTTGTTGAGTGCAAGTCTCAACTATGTTATGTTAAGCATCAATTCAACATTTTAGTTTGAATACACATTTAAGTAATTAACAATTCCACTACAAAATAATTTTTTTTTTTTGCCAAAAAAGCCCACATTACATAAACCTCAGCCCACTGACGGAAATAAGTGGAGCACATTGTTCTCGTAAAACATAAACATGATCAAATTTTAACGGCAACCTTAGGGCTGTAAACGAACCGGACAAACACGGACGAGGCTTGTCCGTGTTCGTTTGTTAAGGTTTTAAGTTGTTCGCGAACTGTTCGTGAACAAGTTCCGAACAGAAAAATGTGTCCGTGTTCGTTTGTTAAGCTTTTAAAGTTGTTCACGAACGGTTCGTGAACTTTGTTCATGGACACAAATGGACAAAACGAACACATACGGACACAAACGAACGTTTGACTAGAAAATATTGACAAAACATTGTTATTCTTTACCATTCCATAACCAAAATAATAAATTAACCTTAGTCAAATTAGACAATTATCCAAAGTTAATTAACATGACAACTAATCCATAAGTCATAATTATCTAAAAAACTATCATTAACCACGTCAACACCCAAGAGACCAAGGTATTTGATTTACTGAGATTGTTTACAATAAGGACAAATTAGATTAAAAAAATGATATTAAACACAATTTTTTTAACTAAACCTCATAACCTCAATTAATCCACTATATCAAATTAGTACCCAAATAAGACATTTTATCTTGATTAAGCTTATTTCAATTAAAATTTCATATACAACAGAACCAAATAAGCCTTAAGAAGCAAATAGTACCTTTAATCACACATTATAATTTGCTTCATACATAACAAACGTAATGTTGCTATGACCATATTTGCTTCTAAGTGAAAATATTCACCAAAATGATAAATATAAAATTTAAAAACATAACGACCTACCGAACTTAAACGAACATGCTACCGAACGTTCACGAACGTAAACGAACGAACGCAGCCTCTGTTCATGTCCGTTCGTTTAGCTTAACGAACGGATTTTTTTGTCCGTGTTCGTTTGTTTATTAAACGAACGAACACAAACGAACTTCCCGCCGAACGGTTCACGAACTGTTCGCTGAAAGTTCGGTTCGTTTACAGCCCTAGGCAACCTATTATACTCTTATTACTAAACTAAGGTAAACTAGCAAATTGTTCTCGTAAAATATGATCAAATCTGTTCCCAGACCCAGTCAAACAATTCAAACTGTCAAACTCTTAGTTATGAACTTATAACTAGTACCAGAAGATAGAGGTGTAAAAAAATGGGCCAAACAAAACCCAACAAGCATTTAGCCCATTACTATAACCAACAAAAGTACAAAAGTTATTTGAAACTTTAATTTTTTAGGGTTTCACTAGCCTTCACCCAAAGCAGTCAAACATTATTTATTTATGTCTCCATCCACTACAAACAAACTCAATCTTCAAATTAAAGAAAAAAAATATTCTAATCTCTTTTATGCTTTTTAGCATCCAAAGCGAAAAAGACAAACCCAAACAACAATTCAAAACACATCATACATATATTAAATAACAATAACAATAAATCTAGCGAATCTAGAAAATCCATAAACATAACTACTCATAACACAAACATCCAATCCAACTCAACTAAACTCAACTAGTTGAACTATAATCTATAATAATAATAATAATAATTTAGGTTCCATTGTTAAATGCCTGATAAATTGTACCGTACAAACAATCACAAGAACTAATGGTGAGGACAGAAAGTAAGCATATAGCTTGCTCCAGTGCAAGTAGCAATGCTAGTCGGATCATCATACGCATACGAATACGCTTTCGGACAAGCCACCTTAAATATCCTCGAATACGCTGTTGGTTTACACGTCTGCGGGTTCCCGTAACTCCCGGTACAACAAAACCTTGGAGAGTTGAACGCCGAACACGCGCTTTTACATGCCACCACCCGCCTCTTGTCGTGTGACCTCACCTACAGTGTTGTAAAAATCAAGATTAATCAGTAACCGCTTTTTTATATCATATCTAAACCACTAAGGGGCTGTTTGGCAGCATCTGAATGGATAAGTGTTAAACCAATAAGAGGTCTGAACCATTAAATACTGAATCAGTAAGAGGTTTAAGCCATTAAGAGCTAGTATGTTGCACAACTATTTAAAGACAAATGTCTGACCAATTCAGATTATAGCTCTTAACCATTCAGATTCTGTATAATGTCTTAACCAATTCAGACATCTACTCGCAAAACAAAAAATCTGAACCATTAAAAGGTTAAAACAAACGGTCCCTAAAATGAATATTTACTTATTCCTCCTCTTAAACTACTTTAAATATTCATATAATAATATACATCTTATCTTACGTGTCAGGAGACATTTTTTTACCTAATGATCTAGTGAAACCTTGGTATTAATCACTTACTCGTGGCTAAACAATGTGATTTCACTTGATCAATAGTAAAACGGTCAGCTTTCAAAACTAGTAAAAATTGGTCAAGATCGGTCAAAATTAGTCAAAACTGGTCAAAATCATTCAATACAGGTCATAATATGTTTTTGGAACAGCGGGTTGTGTTAGTAGATCTCGTGTTCTTACACCTCTAAATACAATGATATACCATTGCAACAACCGTTGTTTAAAAAAATATATATATCTACTCTACTCGAATTAAACCACTAGACAAAAAGATCAGAAAATATTAGGCGATTAATAAATAGTAGCAATAATTTAGAAGGAAACTCACCTGCAACCCAACGGGACACATAACATTGAGATCACTAACACAACCTGCATAACTACATTTCCCAGTCCCTTTAAACGGAGTAACAGCAATCGGAAGATTATACCCATCAACCAAACTAACATCATAAAAGTCCTGCTCAGCAGTAAGTGTTATCTCCGCCAACGTCGCCGGAGGAGCACCACCAGCACCGTTGCAGAACAGTGAGCCACCACAGTCTCCGGTGGCGCATTTCCCCCGGCCGGTGGAGTCAAATGCACAGCCTTCACGGCCCCATAAACGACCGGACCAGGCAGGTGGGAGAAAAAGAGTGTAGGATTTTTTAGGGGGGAGTTTGAAACCGCCGCGAGCGAGGATGGGGTGGCCGGCGCTGGGTTGGATACCGGGCCAGACTGGGTGGGTGCATTTGTTGACCATCAAGATGGTTGTGGCGGAGATGTGGTGGTGGTGGTGGATGAGGATGAGAAAGAAGAAGATGGTGATGGGTTTCATGGTTGCAGAGAGAAAGTGGAAGTGATGAAGATGGTAACGAAAATAAGGGCCGACACTTGCTTACTATTTAACATATGGGTGGTTTGTAGTTAACGTGTGTTTTGGTTTTTTTGTCACGGTTAAAAATGTTGAAAGAGACAAGTTAAATGAAGTGGCTGTATGAGATTGCTTATTTTTAAGCAATTTATAACTTAGTAACTTTTAAAAATGTTAATGAATCATTAAGTTAAAAATGTTGATGAATCATTACCTCTTGGCTTATTAAATTCTGTCAAAAATCAAAATGAGAAAAAAATAAACAATCCCAATCATCCCCATAACCATGTAGATGTAGCTTACATGCCCTTTTGCAAACTCAATTAAAGATATACTTGATAACTTCGATGCTTCTATGAGGACGAATTTGCGTTTCTAAAGACGAAAGCTCTAAATTTCGTTGTTATGATTAACGTAGTGTTACATTTAGATTTAGAGAGTAAGAAATGATCATATTTTCGGTTTATTCCACATTCAAATGTTGAATGTGATGGAAAAGAATAAAATAATTTAGTTGTTTGGTAGACGTGAAAAAACAAATAAATAAAATAAAATTCATTCAAAAGGAAAAATAATACATTGTTATAGTTATGGGTCGAGGCATGTGTCGGGTCATGGTTTGAGACATGGGTCATGAATATGCATGGTCACGGGTCACGAGCCAGTTCATGTGTTGGGTCATGATTCGAGACATGAGTTCGACATTAGTCGAGTCATGGGTCAGGGCAGGACCGGATCATAATTCGGTACATTAAATGATCACAAGTTAGTTCATGAGTCATGGGATGAGTCTTGGTTTGGTTTATGGGCATTTTCATAGTTTAAGGCATAGATCATGACATAGGTCGGCTCTTAAAGTCTTGAGTCATAGTTTAAGTCATGAACTAGGTTTATTAAAATAATAAACGATTCTATACATTCTATTAACCAACCGTAAACAAACTTTTGTTCTCTTATAATAGGTAATTTTACCCCACCTTTTCATTCTCAGATAAATTAAGTTTCATGAAAATAAAGTGTTATGTGATTTGAAAATAAATATTCATAGCAAAAATAAATATATCATAAAACAATGTTTTCTTGAGAAATGTATGTCATTTTTATAATACATAGAATAATAACTTTTTATATTTCAACAATTGACAAAATACACTGAACACGCATTAGAAAATGATTTTTTTACTTCTTTTAATAACAATTAATTTTATTTACAGCAAAATAAATAAAACTTAAAAACCTCACAAAACTAAAAACACTCTCACATATATTTTGATAGATTTTTTTAAACCTCCAATTAAGGAGCTAGAATAAAGCAAGCAACATTAGAAACTAAAACATAAACTTCCTAAGTAAGGTTTGACATTTTTTCTCTCTTTTTTTTTTGAACGGCAAATAATAAGACGAAGAACAACCCAGATGGGGCATTGTAAAACCCCACCCCACGCAGCTGGACTGGACGTGTTGGGCTAAGTACAACCTATAATGGGTAGTGAATGCTCTTACAACCTATAATGCTAATTTGAAATTTTTTATTGATTTATAGAATTTGTTTAAGATTATTGATCGAGGTCATAATATTTCACTCAAGGGGCACAATATATATAAGTGATCTATGAAGCATGAAAATTAACATGTATAATTAACATTTCGTCTTATAATATTGGTATTGGGATCGTACGAACATGTTAGGACAGTGGATTCGGCTGACATCCATTGAAAAAATCAAAAGGGTGGTCACGTGACCGGTCAGTGAATATTTCTGTCATCCACAAACAAACCAAACCAAACACAACCCTTTGGATTTTTTCAACATCCCCTGCCCCCCATTTAGATCCCCACTTTTTTATGTCAACTTTTAAATAGTTATCTTTGATGAGTGTGGTTTTTATAATGTTTACTAGATATGAGACCCGTGTTACACACGGGTTTTCCTTAAGTGATTACCTATAACCATCAATAGTATAATTTTTTCATAAACTTATAAAATACCCAAAAACTTCATAAATTTTGCAAAACTTCTTTATACACCACATTAGTTCTTTTGTTAGCTAAAGTTCCTTCGTTTTCAGAAATTAATATCTTCAACCCCTTCTTGCTTTTGACTCTTGAAATTGCTACATAAAGTTGACCATGGCTAAATACTGGTCTTGGCAGATATAATCCTACACGGTCTAGTGATTGCCCTTGACTTTTATTTATAGTCATTGCAAAACATAATGCTATTGGAAATTGTTTCCTACAAATCTTGACTGGTAATATATATAGTGGTTTAAATTGTTTCCTACAAAACATGTAGCAGTAAGCATGTTGATGGCTTAGGGTGGTGGAGAAGTGTGTTACTTCCTTTTAATTATGAAAATACATAATTTATTTAATAACCAAAACAACACATGGTTCAAGTAATTTAAAGCCTCAATCAAATATCTATGACACTTTTGTTATGACAATTTTGTTATGGTTTAAGGTTAAAAAGGTTTTAATGACTGCATAAACGCAACTTTCACATTTAAATTTAAATAGCTAACAAATAGCATATAAACATACACCTCAAACACACTAAATTTTACAAAATTTGGCAATATTTTTAATATCTGCCAAGATATAGTGTCTAAGATTCCAATAAGAAATCAAACGAAACTTTTTGTATGTCAAACGAAATCAATAAGAAGGTAATAATGATGGTTGTTAAACAAATATAATAATTTAAAAATACCATTAACAAAATAGAAGTTAATATGTTTAAAAAAATTAATAATTAAGCCACGGGTACATAGAAGTTAATATGTTTAAAAAAAAGTATGAATAATAAAAGTAGATCAGTTGATCTAGAACTAAAAGAAATACCTTGTATAACATCCATTTTTTTCAATTGTTATTTGATGAAAGAATGGTGCATTTGCTTCAAATGCTAGTTTCACAACATCTCCAACTTTAAGATCTGAAAACTGATGAAAGTCCTTTGACAGGTGCTACTTAAAGAGAAAAATAAGAAAGCAATATTTATTTGTAGTTAAGCATCAAAATAATGTCTAAGCATCAACGAATGTGAACCCATCAACCTCATCATATTCAAAAACAATCAAACACATCCAGGTAATGTTAAGATGTTGAACAATATGAAACCCGCCTTCGGTGAAATAAAACTTTTTGTTGATTTTTTCAAATTTTACAATAAAGTCGAGCGAATCATATTTCAACTTCAAATCACCAAGAAGTATATTATACTCTTTGACCGGCCTTTTCATTATTGAGGGGAGCTCCTGAAATAGATAATTAAACAATGAAATAATATCGCACACACGGGTAAGTTCATTTAATAAAATGAGTTAAAAAGAAAAGAACAAACATACCATCCGTGTCAGATCCGGATCATGGAGAAGGGTAAAAAATGATTTCATTTGTTACTGTCTAAAATATATTAAAGGGAAACTAATCAGTCATATATGGTGGAGCAAAACAAAATTAAAGAATGATTGAATACTTAATAAAACATATTAAGCTTTAGTCAATGTTAGAATCAGTAAACAAACATCTACAAACATAAACCAAGGTAAACACAGGTAACCAAAAGTATGAAATAGATACATTAATAGTAGCAGCTTATTAAGAAAAATGAACCACAAAGATAGAAGACATTGTAAGTGAAAACAAAGTATAATATTAGTTGTAGTTGCATAAATAACATACATTGGCTTATGAATAATAGTGTGACTTATTATTATGCCTGCACTAAATGATCCTATATGATCAGATATAAATCTAGAGGAAAGCAAGAAATTAAGAAAAAGAGCATAACATTGGTCGAAATTAACCTGGCTTGAAGAACAAAACTATAGATCGCTGACAGGAAACAAAAATCAAGAAATCAGGGTTAATTGAAACCATAATATCACATAAACAACATCAGTAGAATACAAAACAAATTGCAAGAGCTTAAAATTACGGTATGGAAGAAGATGATTGTGGATGGTTCGGTGACATCATTCTAAACTCTCCTTTAGTGGAGTAGTAAGATAAGATAAGATTATCGAATGCCTTGTAATTAACATAACATAGGTCCCACATGTTTTTATTCAAAGCCAAGTCTGAAAGCTTCAAACATTATACATTCTACCCGTTTGACCCATTAAGCCAGTTTTGAACCTTTTAGTTGTACATGTCAGTTTCCCATCAATAAGTGAAATGAAAAGAACAAATGAAGCACAAATATTAGTAACGGAGACAAAAAATGGAAGTAATTAGATCTTTAACTCGCAAAACAACCATAAACATAAGATAAGATCATAGCTATAAGTCTGAGTATTGGCATCTCTTCAAATATTTTATCTGAACTTCAAGGTAAATTAATTAATAGAACAAAACATGCATTACAATGACTTTGAGTCTTTGACAGTAGTTTGTAAATTTAGTTGACAATTACACCAACTTAAAAAACGCTTTACTTGCATACTCAAAGCATAAATATTTGTTTGAAATTCTTACAGTTAAGCAAGAGATGAATGGATTTTAGAGCACGATAAGCTAATATTAGTGTGTATGCCTCTTGCTGTAGAGTAACCTTAGCTTGAAAAACAATCGGTATCCACAATGATCAAAACGATTCCATGCTCACTAAATTCAATTGCAACCCAAGGACTTGTTACTTGCTAGGTGGGCTTGATGCTACCATGTACTAAACCACAATGTCACCTACATGGCTTCAAAAGACACCAAACTTTTCAACTTTTAAAACAATTCCATAAGTCAAAACCTCAAAGGAGAGAGCAATACACATACCTGTTCTAAAGCCTTATCAATTGTTGGAGTGGGATTGTAGTTGGTGCCAAATGCCTACAATTTGCACTCATGACATGCATTATTATAATAAAACAAACTGATGGCTTTTAATTTCAAAAAGGTAGGGGTGATAAACTAATTATGATGGCGGATATTGCTTGATATGCAGTGGTGATGGAAAGTGATAAGGTTTTCAAAGTACAGGATGTTGGAGAATAGACTCTTGGGCCATCTTTCCCGTCAAATAAAATTGAATATCTATACTTCAAATATTTCTCTTCAATGATTAAGAAATTCATTGTAGGGGAAAAAATAAATGAGATGTCATGTGTGTAAAACATAATATGTTTACCTTTTAAGTAATGTTTGTGTTTTTGCATTATAGCAACATTAAACGACTTTCTCGACATTTATTACAATGCTGCAAAAAGCCAGAAACCACATCAAAATTCAACATGTAGTATGTTGATCATACCCATCGTATACCTTGTTATACAACTAATTAACATTGCTAAAAAAAGGATTAAAACTATTGAACCTGGTTTCAACCATCGTGGAAGTCGCTTCAAGCAACAACCTTGACTTATATATGTTGTAAGACCTTGCAAATGCTACATTCTCCAGTCAATCATTGTCATTCAACCCAAACCTGTAAAAGTACACCACAAAAACAAAATCAACGTCTTAATATATATACCCTACTTCAACTATTTAGCATATGCCTGTTTCAACAATCAAAATCTTGATTTAATTATGATTTTTGTTATGATTCATTTAAAATGCTTAATTAATGTTATGAAATTTAAATTTAGAAGACAGAAAAAGCTGTTGAATATCAATCCAACATGACATGGCATAATTTGAAGCACCCTAAACATTTACAAATTTTGACAGCGTAAATTATATGACCCACCCACTTTAACCCGTTATAAAGTTTTTAGCATGTTTGTTACAATCTTCAACTTCAACAGCCTTTAAAGCAAATCAACAAATGTTTACATTTTTAAAAGCTATTCCATAAGCATAAGCCACTTGCATTACACATTAACAATAATCAAAGGCTGATTCAATAGCAATAAGCCACTTGCATTACATTTTTAGGCTGATTCAACAGCCTTTAAGAAATGAACAATCTAATACAAAATTCAAGATCAAGAATAAAACAAAGCATAAAGTGAAAAATTCAAGAAATGTAGGAAACTTAAAGAAAACTCACCATTAAAACTAAAAACCCCATGAGAATAATTCATGAAATCTTACCTTTTAAAGGTCAAAACACCTCACGAAGTAAAACCATGAGCACTGCAATAAAGAAAATATAAGAGATTAAAAGAAAACCTAGAATCAATAAATACAATAAGAAATCGTTACCTGGGTTGAAATGCTCAAATCGTCATGCCAAAGGTGCGATAAAGATGACCTAATCATCCCTGGATAAGAGAAGACACTGTAACAACAATCAAACTAAATAATCAGTAAGGGTTAAGATGTATCGAAAACAAACAACGGTTTATGCCATGAAAAAAGACACGTAAGAAATGAAAAGATCAAATTGAAGCAGAAATCAAACAATTAGGGGTAGGTGAAAGCACATCGATACAACAAATCATGGAATGAAGACAAAGAACAATCAATCATGGAAAAAATACCTGGTTTGAAGAAGATAATGGTGGATTGTTGTGAGGAATGGTTAATCACTACATGACTGTAAGAAACGAAAACAACAAATGAAGCTGAAATCAAACAATTAGGGTTAGATGAAAGCGCATCCATACAGCGGATCATGAAATGAATACAAAGAACACTTCAATCATAGAAAGATACCTGCTTTGAAGAAGAAAATAGAGGATTGTTGAGAGGAAGGTAGAAATCATGGATCTAGGTGAAAGACAAAGGAGAAAACAAATGGTCAGAGGTAGGTGGATTCAGCAAGAAGGTGTTTTGAATTTCAAACCAGCGGGTATGGAAAATGGATCGATGGATCAAGGCTGAAATAATCCGGATCTAAAATGTGGTGACATCATCAAATGTTGTAAATGGTTGTCGTGGATAGTCTAGAAAGCTGCCACGTCAGCTTGATGACATCATTCCTAACTCTCCTTTAGTGGAGTAGTTAGATATCTGATCAATGTTTATGAAACATACAGTCTTTTTAAAACATATCACACTGATTCAGACATCTAGCTCGTTAAAATCTCAAACAATAGTCAAACAAATAATACTTGCAGATCATGTATCTAAAATCCAAATTGAAAATGCTTGCAGAAAAACTTTTTTAACCAATCAAAATATGGAACAAAACTTTCAATCTTACACCTTTTTAAACCTCTTTGAAGTGGGAGTGGTTCTTCCAAGATTCTCAAACAAAGAACAAAAATTTCATATGCATTCAACGCTCGAAATGCTAGCAATTGATATGATACTTGGAACATTAAGTTTCAACAACCACATCTAATGGAACAATAACAAATAACCTACCCAAATGTGAATTTCACTTAGGCCGGGTGTAATGGGCGTGTTATCCCTCTCTTAACGTCCGAAAGCACCACCTACTGGTGTTTTCTAAAAAGCCCCGCACCAACATTCATTTTTTTGTCCCCAACGTTAAGTTTGCTAGATTACAAATTAAGTTTGTGCACCTTCACTGCGTTAGGGCGTTACAAGTGATATAGCACTTTAACGGACGAATTGGAGACGGATGAGCATTTGGTACCCGAATTTTCGGTATTTTCGATACCTATTTTTCTATAACTTTGGTATCGGTATTTTCGGTATCGGTACTTGAAACCTTAAACTTTACCGGTACCCACTTTTCTTTGTTTTCGGTACCGGTACTTTTGGTATCGGTAGCAATCTCATCCCTATTTATAAGCGATTGTACATAATCCACCAGGATCGATTTAATTTGGAGAGAGCAGGAGCGAGGTTGATGAAAGATTATTTCAATCCGGTAGAGTCGCGATATGATGATGATAAGTTTAAACGTCGGTTTCGATCCGGTAGAGTCGCTATACAAAAAGTGTGTACGTCGGCATTACGCATCCTTGGATAAGTGTGTACGGATGATTTACCGTTGGTTCCCTCACCTTTTTGCGTTCTGAATCCTAACCATATAAATCGTTCAAATTTATTAACCGTAACCCGGATAACATAAATTCAGCTCAATTAGCGCAAAATCTTTTTTTTGTTGTTGTTATAAATCACATTCATTCATTTATACAATTTTTTTAAGGAAACTTGCTAGGCCAAAACCTGATTTTATATTGTCGGGTTAGAAAGCTGTCGCTCCTAGCGGGTTTGGCAAAATGAATCATGGGTGTCCATTCCCAACACGAACACTGTCGACATTAATCATTTTTTAAATTTAAGTATTTAATTTATGTTTCGTTTGCTAATTTGATTTGAATAATGGGCTTTATTTTTCGTTTAATTTCTATAACCCAAAACCTTATCGATATTAAACATATCTTTAACCGACCCTACACAAAACCTACTTATAACCCATACAGGTGAGCAGAAAAGAGAGAGAGAGGAAAGAGGCTTTGACGAACCGTCATAATCATCGGCTATTAAATTATTTTTTATTAAATTATTTTTGATTAATTGGTAAAATTGGTGGCATTACGCAGTGGGAAAAGAATTCTAAAAAGTTGGAATTTTTTTGAACCCTTAAATTTATTTATTTAAAAACATTTTAACGACTTAAAACAACATTTAACGGGTTGTTAAAGGCCGGCCGTGCAACAATTAATCACACAAAAACTGGTAAAATGGCATCGCAGCTTCGGTTACAATGTCTTCTAACACCCCCTTAGAGTTTGTAGTGGCACTATTTATTAGCGTATCTAGGTCTGTGTCGCTAACCATCTCATTATTGGCGCGTGCCAACGCAACGCTAAACAAGCTTGCAAGGACGACACGCTTGGGCGTTTCCTATAACAAATTCAACGATCGTGTAGTTTTATAGTTTTTGGTTTTCTATAAAAATCTAGAAAGCCGAGTTCACACTTGGAAGCATGGAAAGATGTTGGTTTGATGAATGCACCGTTACGCCACAATAGAAGACGAGTTTCACACGTTTGAGTCAGGGAACTATTTCAAATGATCTACCCGACCTCAATGAAGATGCAAATACAATGTAGTTGAAATGTTGTCAAGCTACAAAAACTTAACAGAAGAAAAAACAGATAAACATATTATTTGGCACTTGGTGACGGAAACAAGTGTGGAAAGAGATATGTCGATAGCAATGATAGAACGAGAAGAAAAAAACACGGAGTGAATTTTTGAAACGTATCAATATTCCGAGAAACATAATATTGCTGAGAGATGGGGTAGATTGGTAACTTTTTGGTTTTATTATCTATTTTATTATGGTGCAATTTTTTTTAAAAAAATAATATCGTATGTAAAAGTTATGGACGTTTGAAAAAATGGGGTGAAACTTAAAATATAGAGACATTACCATCTTTACCTTTCCTTCTAATTTTAAGGGAGTACCACATGTCATCATCTCATGACTTCTTAGACTTTCTAGGAAAATTAGACTTTGTAGTATAACTCCATTTAAAGATTTAACTATTTACCATTATGCCACCTTGTGCTTATGAGTCATTGATCTTCATTTAATATTAAATCTAATGATTCAAATTTCTTCTTAGACTTTCTAGGAAATTTAGACTTTATAGTTGAAACTAATTTGCATAGAATAAGTGCAAAACGACTCATTTATACTATTTGTTATCAATATATAATAACTTTTTAGATTAAAGTATACCTTTTCATAATTATTTATAAGCTTATGTTATATTTTTTTACATTATCATTATATGGGATTCATACGTTTAAAACCGTATACGTAAATTAATACTTGATAACGGCTCATCAAAAGCTTGAACCAAATCAAGCATATTCAAGCTCCAACAGAAGCTTATATATCTAACATATTTTATTTAGTGAAGTTGGATTTTATTAATTCAAATTTTGGTTTAAGAAATTACATGTGTCAGTCCTAACTTATATTTTTCTTACAATTAAGTTATTGTTGTTTCGTGGTTTGGAGTAATCCAATAACCCTCTTATTTAACATGATAAATATATATATATATATATATAATTACATAAATATATTTGTGTATAAGATTATGATAAATGCAGTATATGTTAGTTATATATTTAAAATCATAAGTGTGTATGTGTTTATATAGAACATTTTGAAAACTAATAATTAATAATTGCGTCGAGCTTGGAACAAACTAGGGATATAAAAATTACTTATGTGAGAGCTTTAGATTTAGACATAGAGCTTGAAACAAGCCAACTTATGCAAGTTTAGTCTTGATTCGGCTTGTTTACATCGTTTTTCAACTCGTCTTACCTAAAATCATTTATTGATTATCCTAGTCACTACCGCCCTTTCGGTCATAATGCCTGTTGCATTGTTAGCCTTTACAAGTAGTGTGTTTATCATCACCACCAAGTATCAAAGCTTTCGTTAAGTCATGGATGAATAATACTTTGTTTTTAGGTTTTTATAAAAACTAGGTCTAATCCCTTTTAGGCTTTTACAAAGGGACCCTTTATAACATATTAACTTTGTTAATGGTTAATATGGGCTGACGGTTGTAGCTCCAAAACTCCAAAAGCCCAAGTTTATCATCTTATGGGCTAGGGCGGGCCGGGCCTAAGTTTGTTACAACTCTGTAAGTCTAATGTAATGTATCAAGTTATCAACCCAAAAAAAATTCTTGAATTTCTAATTTGATCAAATGGATTTGTACTCCTAACTCTAGATTATTTTTTGTCCTAGCGTCTTATGGTGTCTTAGAGCATCTCCAATAAGGAGTTTTTAAGAGTTTTTAGAAGAGAGAGAAGATGAGGTGGAAGAGAGAGATGGTGATGTGAATGAGAGAGGGTGAACATGAGTTCTTGGGTATGAACGAGAAAAAATGGGAGGCAACTGTCACCTCACTCACGTTTTTAACCTTTCCGGTGCTGATGCTCTTAGGTAGCGACCGCTTAAGAACAAATTTTATGGGAGCCAACTTTCTATGTCAATTACACCAAATCGATCCCTATCTGCATGTAGCTAGGGATTTAGCACAGTGTGACACTGGTCCATGCACTTTAGCACTATCTTATATAAGATTCTATTTTAAGGAGTTCATTGTCTAGTAGCAATCTTCGATTTTGATCTCATACCATGAAAAGTGGATTGAGCCCATTGTTACTTGTCGCACAGTGCATCCGAAATCTATAAACCGACCTATAAATTCATTATCTTTTATAGAAAAAAACCAAAAAAAAATAATAGAAACATCAACACATAAAAGAAAGTATAACAATTATGATTAATTTATCAATCTTCAAACACACATTTACACACTACTTAAACAACACCCAAAACTTTATAGGGCTAGCTTGAGGTTTTTTAAAAATCTATCTATTCATTCATGATGAACTTAGTACACTTTATACTCCAGAAAGTACAAGTGTTTCATGCATGTGGTGGAGTAAAACAAATCTGTTGATGAGGTAGTAAAAAATGAGTCTGCATGGGAAATGATAACGGTACACCCAATGTAACATTATTACTTGTACCATATGCATCAATACTTGTACCATAGCTCCCAAATTTCCCCATCTCTTTCACTTGTGACCTCAAAAACTTCAAATAATTAGCAGCTTCATCAAGCATTGAAGCTGTATCCATTTTATCACCACCTGGAACAAGTTTCTGCAAAACCCTAATCCTTTCACTCACCTTCTCCCGTCGCTTTCGTGCCGCCACCGTCTGCGGATCATTCGATATCTTCACGTTCTTCCTCCGTCGCTTCTCCGCCACCTCCTCGTCGGAAAAACTCACCGGCCGGAAAACTGCAGCTCTGTATATCATCTCCTTCATTTGAGCCACAATTTCCGACTCTGTTTCACCGGATGTTGTCGATTGCCGGAAATTTAATGTCGATGAAGTCGATCGAACCGGATCCGATCTGGGTCTTTTGGATCTTGGAACGTCGTAAAAACCGTAATGGTTGATCGGATTTTTCTCCGATGAGGATTGAGAAACAGTGACGTCATCTATCTCTTTTGTGACGGAATTGTCCGATGTCACAATTTTGTTGTTTGAGAAAATGACGGAGATATTGTCGTCTTGGTGATCGGAACTGAAACTTGAGGATGTGTTTAGTGTTGCCGGAGTTGAGTGATGATAAGAACCGAGTTGAACCGGGTTGGAGAAGATGTTTTCTGAACCGAAAATGAAGTTATCTATGGTTTGTTGTTGTTGATGATGATTGATGTTGCTCCATGGGAATGATGACATGTTTGTTTCCCAATCCAATTCTTCCATAGTAAGTTGATGTGAATGATTGAATAAATTAGAGATTGAAGTGAATGATTATACTTTGTAATATATATATATTTTTGAAATGAAGGAATGAAACGATAGATGGTGTTTGTGTTTCCGCACGAATGCTATATATATATATATATAGTATTTATGTAGGGTGCATGTAATCATGTATACATGTAGACGTATACATCTACAAAATGTGAGTCAAATGGTACAAGTTGAGTAGTCAAATGGTACAAGTTGAGTACAACTTGGAAGTACAAAAAAATAAAATAAAATGTTTTAAAATAAGGTGTTTTAAGATGGAGGTTGTGGGTGGCGAGGTTAGGGAGCACGTCACTCCCTCCAAAACACAAATGAGGTCGTTCACGAGTTATACACCTCGTTAATGAGCTGCTTGTCAATTTATCTTGTATTTTTTTGTGCTTTTTGTTTGATGAGATAGAGAGATTAAAGAGAACTACTTGCACATTTTTTCTCAAGAAGTCAAAGGAGGTTAAAAATATGAGAATGTGAAATGTGGGTTTAATATTTCATTGGAAATGGTGGAGACCGGAGAGGACCGCTCCTCCACCATTAATAGTTGTTTATTTTTATTTTTATATTATATATACGTAATCTTTTTACCATATGAGATAAATGGATAAAGTTATGACTTGTCTATAATTATGAAATCATTAGGTCACATGAAGTCATGCCGGATATGGTTGTTGCTTTTGATAAAATTAGTGGAAGCTAGCCGTAAATGTTGCGACAATCCTTAAAAAATATATATATATTATATATATATATATATATATATTTAATCTAAAGTTGTTAATGAGGTGGTATATATGTTTTATCCACATATCATAGTCACAAAACGTATGCTTTGCTTAGAGTTTTACAAAGAGGTAGATAGGGATGTTATAAGGAGATTTGTCAATTCAAATTGATTATGTATTTAATGTCGGTTCTAAGTATTATGATCACGTACATATCAATAATTAAATGACCGACTTATGATAAATATGATATTTATCAACCAAAATGTATATGACCTAGGTGTATCAAAGTGTTTACGAAATGTGTTAAAGTGATAGGTTATTGAGGATTAAGTCTTATAATTTTGATTAATTAAACATGTGTACTAATTATCACTTATCATCTCATTAGCCATCAACCCGCCACCAAGGGCCCCCTCTTAATTTGGGGACATGACGACAACTCAATCAGGCAATGAATGGGTACCCACTTCCCATTCCACATTTTCTAAAGATGTCAAAACTTCATTTTCATTGTCAACCGTCTCATTTATGCACTTATTAACCTTCTCATACAAATCTATTAATTTATAAATCTCTATTAGTTAAGCGGCATCATCTTTTATCTTTTAACCGTAACACTTTAGGTAAATCTCACATCAGTCATCGACTTGAAAGATCATTGGTTCATAAGAAATGTCATTCCTCAAATATTAGCAATGCGTTTTGGATTTAATGTTAGTGGGCGAGGAGAACTTCACACTTAAGCGTGCTCGGGTGGCAACAATCTTAGGATGGATGACCTCTAAAGAATTTTTCACGCGAACAACCAAAAATAAATCCATAAGCTCTAACGTGACGAAACTAATATTGATTATACGAGGGATCGAATGTTAAATACTAATGAATAAAAGAGAATGATATGACCCACCTCACTATTATAAAAATCACAAATAAGTTAATGTGTTGGCGTGTTGCCTTGCTGCTTTTTTTAACCGTGTGCTTGCTAGGTTGTACATAATCCCCTCACGATATGATATATAAATACATGATGGAGTTGTATAAGACCATATGATATGGCCCGCCTCACACGTGAATCGCATGCTTTATGTCGACACGTGGCTTCATAGTACTGGTACAATTTCCACCTTCATGATCTATGTGGCATATCATTCTTCTCGATCTATTTCGACATTATCATTTTGTTCTAAGGTAGGGGACCAAACATCCTCTGTACTTGCACCATTCCATACATAGTTATACAATTAATTAAATTAATCATATCATAACTAGAGAACAAACGCAATTATATGTGACAAATAGATCTTAAAACAATGGGTCAAAAAATACTCACAAGTCACAATTGAGACTTGTTGACGGTATGGTTCAACCGAATTTTAAGAAAACGTTGAGCCAAATCATTAATTATATTCAAAAGGGTTGGTTTCAATGATTTGACGGTTTTAATGTAATTTAGAATTAACTTCTGAAAAATGGAACAAGAATGATTTAGGGATATAACATATGTATTTTATTTTTCTTAACATGAAAAGCAAATATAAAATGACCGGTTCCGATTCTCAAACCACAAATTGAACCGTAAAACCATCAAAACCAACCAAATATGCTTTTTTTAACGTCATTTCTTTTCTTTCTTCATGAAGTGTGAACCCACAACCTTTTAACTGTATACCTCTAACCATTACTATTAGACCTCAGCCAGCTACCCCACTCCCAGCCTAAACCATATATACTTAAAATCAACTAAAGTGACTAAGCTGGTTTTTTTTATTTGTAGAGTTTGTTAGTTGTAATGATTCGTATGCATCCTAACTAGATAAAATCAGCCAACTACTCTAATCTAATCTACCATTCATCTCAAATGATACTCGAATCTATCACGACAACACATCTTAGGTGAGGTTCATACACATTTATACAACACTCCCAACGGTTTTAACAGTATTTTTTAAATTATCTCATACACATGAGCTCAACCATCGCTTTAAATATAACAAATAGCTAGGTATTGATTAAGTATTATTATTATTATAATAAAATTACTTTTCTTTGATAAAACGGTTAGAATATATGTTGGAAACACGCAGGTATAATTGTATAGAGATTAGTGAAGTCCATGAAACACATGGTGCTTACTTGCAGTCGACTATTATAGAAGACAATCAAGACATATACAATTGGAATAATTGGAACCCCCCCCCCCCACCCCACCCTAAAAGAAAAATATAGTCGGATGGAGAGTGGTGAAGGATCGAAATCCAACCAAGAAAATGTTATGTGCCAAGTCAAACCTCATGTGTCCACTACATGCATATGTCAAGTTTAAATTCATGCACTCTTTATTTCTCCTTAAAATTAGTATTAGTGAGTAATGGTTAGATTAGTGAGTAGTTATTTATTTTTCTTGTAAGGCTATAAATAGTCAATTATGTTTGGAGTTAAAGATATGAATGAAAAATATGAAAATTAATTCTAGTTTCTCTCTATAATTCTCTTGGTCATCTCAAATCTTCCTTCTAAATTATCTAAATCCCAAGTGGTACATATCAGAAAACACTCATCATAATAGGTATGCAAATTGACACCGTTTTATGCCCACTTTGTGAATACAACATTGAAGATATCAAGCGTTTATTAACTCCGTACGAACCGACTAACCAAATTTGAAACCTTATCGTAACATGGTTGAAAATCCCACGCACATTTGCCTTTACCAAATCCAATCGTTTTACTTAATAACATGGGTGTAATGGTGTAATTTTGTATTTATTTCTTTTGTATTTTTTGCTAGCTTCTTGCTAGCCGTTTTATCTAAGTTGCCGTTAAGCCTTTTAAGGGATCCAGAAAACTTCGAAGGGTCCACTGTTTGGTGAAAGATATTTTTAGAAAGTTTACTTAGGTTATAAACTTATAATTAAGGTAGTATCAATTTTGTTTTACATAAATAAATAGTAAATAGGCCGGTGACGCTATAAAACAAACTCGATCGATCGGGTCGATGTCTAATGTTATTATCAGCATTAAGAAAACCAACTAGATTAATTGGACCACTCGTTTTATGCCATTTGATCCCGAGCCCATTTTGAAACATCTTAGCCAACAAGGTCATTGATGATATTAACTTAGACATTTTGTAAACGGACCATATGACCACATTTATGGTCACTTATAATTTACAAAATAGCTAGACCTTATGTAAACCAGAATTATGGTTATTATTTTGAGTCACGCAAAATTAATGTAAACAAAAAAAAGTACTACTTAGTATTCTTATCCTTATGGGGTACGTTTGGCCGTTTGAAGTTGGCAGCCCATCGGTAAAATGCTTGCTTTTAGAGTACTATACTACTATGTATTCGGTTTATACCTCACTACTAAGTACTTACATATATACAATTGTAGTTGTTAAAAAAATATCATTATCCTAATAATAATAATATAATAATAAATTAGTGATAATCTGTCATTTAACATTCAATTAGGTTATTTACTTAAGTTTCACATATTATGAAAAGTATTTGCATGGATATTAAATTATATTAATATCATTTTTTAAGATTTGAACTAGAATCAGCTAATTGAATTGAATATTAAAAAAAAAGATCAATTTTTGTTTTGTGTCTTTATGGATGATTGAAGTTAAAATTCTAATTGATTTTTAATATAGAACTTATTATACAAATATCATATCAAAACAACTATTTATTAAATATAATTTAAAAAACGTTATTATTCTTCGATTTCAATGTTAATTGTTTGAAAACATATCAATCAAGTTTTAAAAACAAATCGATTATAGTCAAAATATAGTATTATCATTTTTTTACTACATATCGTGTTAGTTTTCAGCTCATGTAATACACGGGTAACAAACCTAGTATAAAATAAAAAATAAGCTATTATTTTACTCATTCTTGTAATATAACCGGCACGAGACATCTCAATCCTATAATTGAAGGATGCCACTATAATATTGTACAGACACCAGTTCTATACTATTCAAACGGTATACAAGATATATATGATACGCATAACACATGTATGGGCGTATGGCCACATGAGGTGTTTTTTTTTCTAACACAGATAGTATGTGACTAATGTGACGTTGTAGACTCCTGATAGTGACTATACACGTTGTCCATTCTTCTATCATTTATACGGCTCGTGTATATGATGACATCGTCAACCGTCTTAATAAGGCCACCAGGTGTACATACCGGCCTATTCAACAAATGATATTGTTCTTAGTTAATAACTATTATTGAACGAGACATAGACATGACAGATAAATTATTTCAAACAAAATAAATAAATAAATAAATATACACCAAATAAGGTTTATTCATAAATCATCAATATTAAGATCCAGAACGAGTTAAAAGATATATATGCTAATCAGATTTTCTTTTCATCATATTTTAGTTTAATTATATTAAACATCAAAGAATTTACAATAAAGTGGCAGGTAAACGGACAACAAATATGTGATTGATCGGTTAATTTATATATGTAAAAGTTAAACAGACAACGGATGGTTAAATAATTTGTAAGCAACTTCTATGGATGTCGGCATATATGGTATGAAGATGAGGTTATGTATGTATGTATGTATATATACGTTCAAAGCCAGATGATGCTAATAAATGTCGCAATCATCCAGAAGCATCTAAGGTATTTACGATAATGTCAACGACCTGACGTTTGACAAGTTCAATTCCATGAACCTATACAAGCAGCTGAACTGGCCAATTAATCCATCAAAATTTATGTCCATGGGGACCTCCATCTCTTGTTGCCAAGAGATATATATAATAATAATAATATAATGTCTTCATTCAACACTTATTAATTACAGTTTCTAGTAGGCAAGTAAATGAACTTTAACATAATAATGTTCGTGATTGTTTATTTGACTTTAATCCAATATAAACATATAATCAAACATGGTTTTTATGTTCTTGTTCATTCATTAAGAACAGAAATGTTTTTATTCGTTCATGTTTGTTCGTTAAAGATTAAGCTAAATGAACAATTAACAAACGTAAAATACTACAAACGAATTAAAATAAATGAATATTAATTAATACAAACGAACAATTCTAATACATCATAATTCATTCAAAACACACATGTCTCTGTTAATAGAATACGAAATAACACATATTGTACCAATAAATCAATAATTGAATCAAAATCTCAACATTTTTTGTCCACCATATTTTCACACATCTTATCTTTTTCGCTTATGACATTTTGAAATCCGATCAATTTATAAATTACCATTCTTATTATTATTATTATTATTATTATTATTATTATTATTATTATTATTATTATTATTATTATTATTTATGCTTCCATACAAGTTATGTTCACAATAGAGTTTTCGTGACATGTACAAGTAACCAAAACAAAAAACATATAGAATCCATCAAAAGTTTACCACTAGCAAAGTTCACCTTATCAAGATATCTTTGCTGTTTTTACGTCGAGTGACTTTTGCGAGAGTAGATGATGGATATGACTTTTCCGAAGTTCATCTAAGTTCTTTTATTGCATATTTATCTAACCCTAAAATTAATTACATATTTTCCCTTCAATAAGCACATATAGTACACATTTACCCATATAATTAAAATTAATTAATTGAATCCCTATTTCCTCTTGATTAACTAATTAAATGATTCTTTTCATATTTTCCTTAATTTCAATTCAAATCGAATCCATTATTTTATTTTTTGAACAACGTTACAACACATATATTTATTTATTTATTTATGAGAATTGATACAAAAGGCTAATTGTGTTAATTTTTAATGGAAAAAGAAATATGTAATAATAATTAAATGTTAGAGATATATGTAATTAAGGTTAGAGAGAAGAAATATATAATTAAAAAACTATGGATATCATATGCATATACTATATTTTTGAATGGGTTAAATGTATATTTCCCCCTCCAAAACACTTTAAATGCATATTTACCCGGTCAAAAAATCAATTGCATATTTCCCCCCATAAACAACTTTAATTTGTAAATATATCCATTTTTAATAAAGACATTTAGTTAGCATTGGATATATATGCAATTGACTTTTTTAGTTGGGAAAATATGCATTTAAGAAGTGTTTACAGGGTAAATATTTAATTGAATCTTTTTGTATTGGGCCATGATCTACAAGCCCATTTGGCAAATATCAATCCACCAATAACCGACGTTTGGCGGTTTAACTATAAGATACATCCAACGCCAACATCGTTGGACCAAATGTACGGTAACCTAAGCGGCTGACGGAGCCATCGATCGTCGAATTTTCACAACACAGGTAATTATTAATCAATTATTTTACCCCACCCCCCTTAATTGTAACTTGTTTGATTGCAATATCATCGTCCTACGTTGTTTACTATGTTTCTAGGATTTTGTTTTGATTTAAATCGATCACAGTTTTTGTATCTGTTAATAGATCATATTGTGAAACTGTTCACTTCTGATATGTATATGAAGATTAGGGATTTTATATAGCATGATTAATAAGCTTATTATCATGTAATCATGTTTGGCTGATTGATATATGTTTTGTTATCGTTGTTTTTGCCAGTTACTTTACATCTGCACTAATAAGTATATTGTGCTTGTTTTGCTGTAAACTAGCTAATCATATGTTACAATTAAGCTTTAATCCGGTGTTGTGACACAGGTTTTAATGTTTTAAATCTGTGAACATCCAGGTTGCTTTAAATCTGTAAACTAGTTCTGCAGCATAAATCTTTGAGTAACTTAAAATGTTTTCGAAAACCAAACGTCTCATGAATGATAATCGATCGAAGAGAAAACGCTCTGTAAAGAAGTTGTTGATGATCAACAGGAAGAAGCTGAAAGCAGAACGTGCGGCAGGTTTGGGCAGTTCAGGGGAGTGCAGTAGGGAATTAGTTAAACAAAATGTTGACGGTGTAGTCAGAGATTGTCAAACGTTGATCTCTGGATCGTGTAAGAAACGTGTCTCGGTTAATAGGAAATCAAAGAGAAAGATTTCGTCGGTTTTAAGGAAAACTATCAGGAGTAGAAAGAAGAGGAAGATGGAAAAGATTGATAAAATTGAAGAAATTGTTGAACCAATGGATAGAATCTCAGAGCTACCCGAACCCATTCTCCACCACATTCTCTCGTTACTTCGTTGCCCAAAAGATGTTACACGAACCACTGTGTGGTCTAAGAAATGGAGATCAACATGGGCTTCATTTTTCTCATTCGACTTTGACCAAAAAAAGTTCAAGACATCAGGAGGGAAACATCCTGACAAGTTTATAACTTTTGTCGAGAACTCGTTAGCAACAAAGCTAGAAGCAATGCATAGCATACAGAAATTCAAGATTTTATTGTTAAAAGCTAGCATCAAGTTGATACATCCTATGAAAGATTGGATTAATGCTGCTATAAACAAGAATGTTAAAGAGCTAGAAGTTCATGTGGAAGAAAATAGTTTAAAAAGACAGTATTTGTTACCTAATATCGTTCTTACCTCCACGAATCTTACTTCACTGAGGTTGTATGGTTGCAGGTTTGATAATAACGCGACCATCAATCTTTGCAACTTAAAAGAGCTATCGATAAAGAATGCTTACGTAAATGGAGATTTGATCAACAACTTCATTCAAGGCTGCCCTTTGGTCGAGGATTTGAGGCTAATACATTGTAAGGGAATAGGTCCTTTACACATTTCGTCTCTTCATAAGCTTCATACAATTCAGTTACATGAGTGCCATGGATTAAAGTCGATCAACATTGAGCTGACTAGTCTTGTAAGCTTTATGTATTGGATGAAAGACCAATGGATATGCGGTTTAAACTTTGTAGGTTGTGAAAATCTGAAGGCTTTATCAATAAAAGATCCGCATTTGGCAGATGAGATGTTTCAAGATTTGATCATGAAGTTCCCCAACCTTGAAAAACTAGTTTTAAGAGAATGTAACAGTCTTGAACAGATAATGATATTGAGTAAAACACTTAGGGAACTATCGGTGATCAGATGCAAAGATCTTAAGGTACCCTTAATTGATGCACCAAACCTATCCGCTTTCGAGTTTTCTGGGGAGAGGATGCCCTTTTCTCACATGAATGTTTCAGCTTTGAATGAGGCAAAACTACATTTAAAAACTAAAAAAAACAGGATTGAAGTTTTTCGTGAGCTTAAACACTTTCTACAGAAGTTTGAGAAAAATGGAGATTGGAAGTTGATAGCTAGCTCTAATAAGGTATTATTTAAAGGTCAAGTTGCATGAAAACAAACTTTACACCTTTTTCTTAATTCTTCTAATTTGTGAATTTATCTTCTTTTGTTGATTTTGCTTCTTATTGTGGTTGAAGAATATAACCATTCATGAAGAATTGCCAAAAATCCGACATCTGTCGTCAAATGAAATCAAGTTAGAGCTTATCAAATCTCCTACGAAATTGAAGGATTTTGTTGATAATTTACTACGAATGTCTCGACCAAACACTTTATCATTGGTGTCATCTTCCTGTTCGGAGCTATTAAAGGTAACGTTTCTGTTAAAGTTTCTGTTTTTTGAAAACTTGGATCCTTTTTTAAAAAAAATTATTTTTTGGTTTTTAGTTCTTGAATGAGAAGATAATGTCAAGAGAAAAGTATCCAAAATGCTGTACATACTATTTGAAAAAGTGTTGGCTTCATTACATCAAAGATGTTTCAATGGTGGTATTGTTTGAAGGTGCTGAACTCGGAGACGCGTATCATAATCTGCAACAAACTACCTTCAACTTTAACTGGCAATAGCACTGGAAAATTGTTTAAACGACACACTTAGAATCGTAGATATGAATAGACGGATTTTATATCTCTAGAGATTATTATTCAGTTAGTTTTCTTGATTCATATGGATAGGATGTTTAAAACAATACTGTTAATTTAGTCTATTAGTAACATTTTCTATTTTAGATCTTTCAAATTATGTCTGCAACATGTTGAACACATTCAATCTTGTCAAAGAGGACACAACATTTAGTCATTTAGCAAAAATTATATTCATAATGTATTACGTGTTTGGTCTAAACGTTTAATGAGTTAAATCAAGATGTCTCGGCGGATGAACAATAAAGTTGTTTAAAACATGTTTTTAATCCTTGCAACTTGATGATTTTCTTGACTCAAATCGTAAGACCATGTGTAATGGGGCGTTTTTGGGCTTTTTATCACTCAAAAACGTCTCATTACAACTCAAAAACGCCCCCTTCACACTACATAGGGGCTCTTTGGGGCGCTTTGAAGGCTAATTAAAATCCTTCTTGACGCTGTGTAGAAGGCGCCTAAAGCTGATGTAGACCTGTCATGAGGATCTTTGAGAGCTTACCACTACACATGGTCTAAGTGTAACCAACAAACCATGTAATATCCAGTAGTAAAAGTTTAAATTTCGGGATAAAACGTGCTATGGGTTGAGTCTACATGCCCGTACAAGAAAGGCAACTTGTCGACAATTGAAAAGCTTACCACTACACATGGACATGTCCGTTTTGTCACCTCTAGTTAATTGAAAAGCGAAAAGTGTTCAATGGACAGGGTGGCCTGAAGGTGTTTTATTAATTTAGCATGCTAACTAATGCATGTGCATATGTTTTATGTACAAAAACTTTCTTAGAATGGAATTAGAATCTGTTTGTGCATGTTTTGTTCATGAGAGTATATATATATATATATATATATATATATATATATATATAAATAATAAATTAATCAAACAATGACGTAATGAAAATTAGAAACCGTATTAAGATTAAGACCAGAATCAGATACTTTGTTTGGTCTTTATATGGACAGAAATTTGTTTGCACAATTATCCATCATACAAACATTTATCATTAATCTTTCTTCACGGGCTTATTTTTTTAAGCAAATTGTTGGATTATTAATCATGGTATGAAATCCTTTCATTTGTTAATCTTCTTTACGATTTAAAGAAATGATTTTAATAATCCAAACTATATATTAACTATCGATCAATATTAATCCATGCTAACAATTTGACCGGTAACAATTCCAACTTCAGCTTTGTTACCAATAACAATCCTAGGCTAATCGTAGCGAGTGTGACAATATGAAGTTGGGTTTGCCACTGGTCAAATTATTAGTAGGGTTTAATGTTTGTATATAGTTAAGAGGCTGGTTTATTAAAATTCAGTTTTCCTGTTTTATCTGGTGTCACTAATATTTAAGTACAAAAGGATACGCGCAAGCAGTTGGGACCATGGGGAGGAAATGGAGGAGATGAATGGGATGACGGAGTGCACACTGGAGTTAAAGAAATAATTGTCGTATATGGTTGGTGCATCGACTCGATCCAAGTAACATATGATAAAAATGGTAAACACGTTTTGGCTGAGAAACATGGTGGCAATGGTGGAACCAAATATGCTCAGGTATGTACATTTGCACTAAATCCCCTTGCACTTTGTTTAAACTTATTAGAAACTGATTTATTTTTTTTATGGATTGATTTCAGATCAAGCTGCAGTTTCCGGATGAGATCTTGATAAGTGTTAGCGGGCATTATTGCCCTGTTGTCTATGGAGGCGGTCCTGTGATTCGGTCACTCACTTTCAAGACCAACAAAAGAACATTTGGGCCATTTGGTGTTGAAGAAGGAACGCCTTTTAGTTTCTTTGCGAATGGAGACCGCATTGTAGGTTTTTATGGAAAAGGCGGGTGGTTTTTGGATTCACTCGGGTTTCGTTTATCAAGGCCTAAACCAAGCATGTTCCAAAGGTTCCTAATGATGCTTAAGAAGGGTTGAAACCTTGTATTTGTCATATGTGTTTGCTGATTTGATGTTTTCATTTTTAGTGTCTGCCACTAAATTTAATCTTGCTAGTTGTAGATGTAATCTAGATTTAATCTGTACTGACTATTCTTAGATTATCAAATAAATCAAGATCTCGAATTGAATTGATTCATATCATGAACTGCAATCTTAAAAATACTAAGGGGCTGTTTGGCAAAATCTGAATCATTAAGTGCTGAATGGTTAAGAGGTCTGAACCATTAAGAGGTTCCATCAATAAGAGGGATATTGGGGTACAACTTCAGATGAGTATAAAGTTAGTATATGCTCCATTCAGTTTCATTCAGCATCTTTCAGTCTCTTAACCATTCAGCACTTAACTGAACCATTCAGAGGCTATTTTTTTCTGAAACAAACGCTCTGAATGCTGAATGCTGAATGGTTAAGCACTGAACTGAACCATTAAGAGGTAAACAAACAGCCCCTAAAAGCAGTACGGTCTCTCGTAAAATCTTTAAAAAAAAGTCAATGCATGTATAATTATTTCATAACCTAAGCTCAACAAAAGTAGTTATAGCAAAAATATCATCCGTCAACTTGTTTTTTTACGACTTGGCTCAACTATCATGTCAAATTATTTTGAGATATAATATAAGGATGGAAGAATCAAACGTAGTGCTATAACTTATGGATTTGTTATGTGAAAAGTTTTATGTAAAATTTGTATCGAGATCGACTCATTTGCTTATACCAAGCGTAGTAATTCTTGGCGACACTACTAGAAACATATATAACATGAACACAGGGTTGCCGATGTATATAATATGTTTATTAAATCGGTCAATCTAAATATGACCCGTTGAATAAACAACTGACATATTAACACTATTAAACTAGGCAAATATATTGTATTATATAGTATATGGTGCTGAACGCAAATAGTATACTTTGTATAATGATATAATTGGTAATTCAAACCTTGTTAACTAAGAATATGAGATAAGAAACAATAACATATAACTTAGAGGGTAATTGGTTATTTAAATTGCTACCAAGTCAATAGCTCTTACTCATGCATGTTCGCGCGCAAATGAACATCAAACGAATCAACCCGAAACATGCATCATATGTACATGATACATTGTTAATTAATTATATATGTATGGGTTAGGGATGATCGATGTCACTGACACAATTAAATAAATATATATATAGCTAGGTCTTGTTCGAGCTAGTTCACATATTCAATCCGGCCTTAGCTATGGTGATGAAATTAAGCAGAGGGGATGAGAATGAAATTAACTAAGATGAAGTTGAACATGTAAAAAACATGTTTTTTTATTAAAAATCATTCAGGCCGGGTTTATGACTTTATGCATGCATATATACTTTGAATAGAACGGATCGAATCAAAACAGCCACAGGGATAGGATATATGCCTAACAGGCTAACATAGTAGCATATATGCACTGTACGTGTTTTCACTTTCATTGATTAACTGTATGCAATTGTCATGAAGAAAATAATGAAATCGTGAGGTACTGTATCATTGATCAATTATATATAAAAACAGGCCGGGATAAAATAATCCTAAACAATATATATATTCACGCTTAATATATTTTATCTAGTGAGTGTACACATGCTTGTCATAACTCTTTCCTAAAAAACTATTTACAAACTTAACATAATTTCTTCTTAACTTTTGTATTGACACTTACGTTGTCATAACACCGTGTTTTGATACCATTATCAGTTTCACTCTCATCTTAACAGTTTTGGTCCTTGTGTTTTTATTCTCTAATAAAAATGGTCCCGAACACTAACTTCATCCAACTTTCCGTTAAGTCGTCCTCACATGCGAAGTAAAAATGTCATTTCTCTCACTCTTTTTGACATGCGACTGAATAAAAATATTAACATACACGATGACCTAAATAAAAGAGGGGGAAATGACATTTTTACCGGCCCCTCAAACGTGGAGTGTGTGAGACCATTTCTGTTAGAAAATAAAACACACAAGTACCAAAACTATTAAGGTAAGACTAAAACTGATAATGATACGTATCAAAACACATGTATCAGAATTACAGTTTACTATTTCATAAATGCAATTTAACAAGTGTGAAAAGGTGCCATAAACTCTTAATAAGCCGAAACAAACAATATTGAATAGTTTGTCATAACTAATTGATTCATGACTAAAAAATATAATGTAAGGTTTTGAAATTTTATTTTTATGAACCTTGAAGCTAGGGGAGTAAAAATATAATAAAATATAGGTATGCATGAGTGCGTATATTAGGCTAGCTGACGTACTCGATCGATCTCATTACATTTGAGTTTCCAAGAAGTAGACACATCGAACCTTGGACTAAAAACTTAAGTGACACATCGGAATTGGAATTGGAATCGGAAATGGAGTGATGCATGTTTTATGTATGCAAAATATGAAATAAAGACTATGGAACGGAATCAAACTTTAAAACAAATTACTTAATTAATTAAACACTATATATATAACCACCCATGTTTGCTCCTCATATCTAGGACATCGATCAATTTATCAGGATTTTCATCACATTGTTCTTAATTTCAAGTTTAATTATCTTCATTTCGATCTAGCAATTTATTCCTTGAGCTTAACATGGTATGAAAATCTTTAATGTATGCTAATATTCATTAAGCTTGTTTTTAATCTCATATCATATATAACCTAGCTAGCTCGCTCTCTTGTTGAAACAGATGCAGCAGGATATGAGCGTGCGAATGGGACCATGGGGAGCTGACGTCGGAAACTATTGGGATGACGGAGTACACAGCGGAGTTAGAGAAATCACTCTTGTATACAATACTTGTATCGAATCAATCCGTGTAACATATGATCACAACGATAAATGTTTTCAGGCCGTAAGACATGGCGGCATGGGAGGAACCAAATCTGCTCAGGTACATTAATTTCCAGTTACTTAAAACTAGCTACAGATTTTTTTTAATAAAAACTATGTGACGTACAGTTTCATGATTGTATTATTCTTTTGTTGATTTCAGATTAAGTTGCATTTTCCTGGGGAAATCTTGATAAGCGTTGGCGGGTGTTATGGCCCTGTGGTCCGTGGAGGTTTCCCTGTGATTCGATCACTTACTTTAAAGACTAACCGAAGAACGTTTGGGCCGTTTGGGGTGCATGAAGGAACACCGTTTAATTACTTCACAAGCGTTGGCCACATTGTAGGTTTATATGGAACAAGTGGGTGGTTTCTGGATTCAATCGGATTTTACGTATCAAGCAATAAACCAGACATATTCAAAAGGATCAAGATGAAGCTTGCAGGATTTGACCTTCGCGCTGTCAAAGATGATCATGAGCATAATAAAAGAAACAAGGGCTCAAAGGTTTATAGTTGGGGCATATGAGTATCAATATATGTTAATTTGTGTGTCAGTTGACCTTAATTTGTTTAGTCAGTATGAGTGTTTCATGTCTTTAGCAACTTCTTTTCTTTTGTTATGATATTAATTCTAACGACCTTTAGAAGGGCGTATATGCTAAATAAAAAAATCTCTTGTAACTTGTCGCATGACAAGCTCTCGATTTTCATCTAATAATGTCCATGTGCGTATTTATCTCACAAAGTGCAATATATATGTGTAAGAAGTTAAGATATGATGAAAATTTCTTAACATAAGTAAAATCAAGTTCTAAGGACAAATAATAAGTTTTGGTCTTTAGATACTTGCTCTCAAGTTTGAACTGGTAGCGTGTACGCTCACTCAATTGTTCTAAGTCCTTACGGTTTCATTTTATTGTAAAATTAACAAAATATATATGAGAAAGAAAATACATATATGAAGCTACACGTACGTCTATGAAGTAAGACGTTGTACACGTCATGAAGAGGGAATTTAAAGTGTGGATACTCGATAATAGGAATAACAAGTTTTATCGTAGCGCTAGATCTCATTGCATAATGCTACCCTCAATCACAACATTGTACCTAAAAGGATAAGCGTAGGCTCAGCTTCCTTCAAGGACCGGTTACTCTATGGTCGCGATCGGCATGTCTATCATATATATAAAGTATATGACTCTAACGCACACACCTTCAAGTCAACCTGTTAATGCTCAATTGTGAATATGACATATGTTTGGTGACTTAATTGATATAACTCTATCATTTTTTATATTAACCCTAAAAAAATCTAAATAGAAAATTTTAAATTTCCGGTTTATATACATATATATCGTGTTAGAAATTAATTACTGCACCTAGTATATATACATTTCGTTTCTATACAGTGACCTCTAACGTTTAATTTTTCCAGTTTCTTGACGTAACCCTTAATTTCTATATACCTGGCCTCTTGCTAGTTTCGTTCGTAATAAGATTGTATTTAATTTGGCGGCCAGTCCAAAAAAAGGAATAATGTTGCAGCTAGCATATCATGAGAAATGAGTCTACTAATTTCCATTTGACGAGACGTTTCCACGGTCCGGCCAGAGTTGAATATTGGTGCACTTTCCTAGCTCATTCATGCTTTCAGCTTCAATCTCTCCAAGATATATGGTATATATTCAAAGTAAGAATAAGAAATATGTATGGCACAGTACGTGTTGTTAAAAGGCATGTGCGTGCCCCGGCCCCTTTTAACCCACTAACTACAGTTGATGTTCTACATGCATCTAAGACTTGGAATATAATCAGTGCATGTTTTATGTATGTCAAATGTGAATATATGACCTGTTTTATTTGTTAACTTGGAATATATAAAATCCCCCTAACTACCTAGCTACTGTAGTACTTAATTTCTTTGCTCTATATATACATTTATAACTAATTTGCAATTCAGAGCATTATACACAATCATCACTTACATCTTAATTTCTTTGCATTGGCTTCTACTTAATTCCACCAATTAATTTCTTGGGCTCATCATGGTATGGACTTGAAACCCTTTATTTTGTTAGTTTATACTTGAAATGATCTACTCATGACTGATATTCAATATCACAGGCGGATAATACTATACTATTGGGACCATGGGGAGGAAACGGAGGAGACGAATGGAATGACGGAGTGCACACTGGAGTTAGAGAAATAACTCTTGTATACGGTTGGTGCATTGACTCAATCCAAATAACATATGATAACAATGGCAGACCCTTTGTGGCTAAGAAACATGGCGGTGCCGTCGTTGGTGGATCCAAAGCTGCTCAGGTGTACATTCATTTTCACCAAATATCTAAGTATCATCTGTTATTAATTAATTAAACTTTGAAGCTGGATATGGAATAATGTACTAATGTAATATCTAATTATGGATAAATTATTACAGATTAAGCTGCAATTTCCAGATGAGATCTTAGTAAGTGTTAGTGGGCACTATTGCCCTGTCGTCTATGGAGGCAGCGCGGTGATTCGGTCACTTACTTTCAAGACCAACAAAAGAACAATTGGTCCATTTGGAAATGAAGAAGGAACACCCTTTAACTTCTTGACGAATGGAGGCCATATTGTAGGGCTTTTCGGAAGAGGCGGTTGGTTTCTGGATTCACTCGGGTTTTTCTTATCTAGCGCTAAACCAAACCTCTTTAAAAGATTCAACGTAATGGTCAAAGGATTTAACCGTCTAGCTATCAAAGATGGTGAACAGAACAAAACCAAAGATTCAAGAGGTCAGAGGTGGTGGGGCATATGAGCATCCCTATAGTATGCATGCTTGCTTTAGAAATATATATCTCATTGTAATTTCATCTATTTTTTTTACTGTTGTCAAACCAATAAACATGTACAAATTAATGTACAATATTGATTATAATTGAATGACATAACTACTTAAATCTCAAACAGCTGGAGCATGTTATATCATCTGAACTTCAAATATTATATATAGGCATGGGCAGAGAAAACTACATCTAAACACTAACAGTACATGATGCATCAGGGGCGGATCTACGTGTGTTTTAGGGGTAGCCCGGGCTACGACTCAAATTTTGCTGCGTAATGTAATTTTTATTTTATTTTTTTCATTTTATATATATGATACCCCTGAGCAATTATAAGAATACCCTTGAGTTTGGGTTGAGAAGAAACATATTTGAGATGAAAAGAAAATAATAAATGAAATAATCAAAGATTTTCAATCGTCGGCGGCTAACTCTCTGCGTAAGAATGAAAGATGGAGAATTTTTTTTAAAAGTAGGTAGGTTTTCAAAATTTTGATGAAAAGAGGGGTGTTTCTTGTAAAAATTGGACAAGGGGGGTACTCGCCCTTGTGATGGGCGAGTTCTGCAAGTTTGTAACCCGTGCCTGACCAAGATTCCATGAGTTTTGTCATCTACCCATCTACTCGCCCATGTGAAGGGCGAGTACTGCATGATTAATCAAATCACCTGCATGCTTTTTAAAAGCCTTTAATATTCTTGTACCTTCTTGTACCTTCTCGCCCTTCCCATGGGCGAGTACTTTAATGCTTTTTTATCTTTTTGACCAGCAACAGTGATGGAGCAAGACTGACCAGCAACACTATGCCTCATTCACGTCACCCATTTTTTACTTATAAACCTACTCATCCTCAATATCATATACAATTCATCTTCACCTCTAACAAACCAAACACCATCAACTTTAACCAAGCAAATTTCTTGAAAAATACCTTTCATTATGTCTAAACCGTATTTTTGTCAATTATACTGGGGTGGTGAAGTTTCATTTGTAAACGGAAATGTTATGTATGATGCTTCAACCAGAAGTGCTACTGTTGTTCTTCAACAAAAAATGTCATACGAGTCATTTGTTGATTTCGTTTACAGTCATCTTCAACTTCAACGAGGGTGTTTTCATTTGAAATTCAAATTATTTTACACGTATGGTGGGTTTCCTCAAATATCTGAAATTTATAGTGACTCAAGTCTTGAAGTATTGTATCAATTGGCAGAATATGTGGAAAATTTCATTGGACATATTCACATAATTTTGGAGCCAGTAATATCAGTCCAACAATCAAGTTGTATGGATCTTTTACGAAGTTTTTCTGTATCAACAGCACCCGAAGAAATAATGACTACTTTTTTAGGTGGCAATGTAACTTCACAAGATCATCAAGCCGGTTCGTCAAGCAATTTTGACGCAGAGTATATTTCAAATATTGATTTAGGTGCCGATGATCACGGAGGTTTTGACAACTCGGATGATGATATTTCACAAACAAGTGAAGATACAGAATCGCTCCCATCATGTGATGAATCAACCGACAATGAAGAAGGGTACGAAAATGCAGAGCACCATAATAATGCGGTTAATCAAGGAGTATCTTACGGGGAGGTGACATATTCTGAAGATCCCCAAGAATTAAGACATTATGAAGCTGCTGATTTTGACGATGAAGACTACACAAATATTTGGAATGAAGAAACAAAAGAAATATGTGTCGGCATGTACTTTAAATCAAAAGACGATTTGACGCATGCGGTGCGGTTATGGAATCTTGCACGTAACCGTGAACCGTGGGTTGTTGAAAGTAAAAGCTTCGCGTATAGAGCAAAATGTTACACGCTTAACCCTCATTACAACAGTGATCTTCCAAGCGGTCCTCGATGTGGTTGGTTTGTGTATGCCACTAAGCCTAAACATCACAACATGTGGAGAATCTCTAGATGGGTGAATGCACACAACTGCTACGGTAGTGTCGTTGGTAACAACAACAGAGGTTTGAAAAGTAGAGATATCGTAACTCGAATCATCCACTTTATTCGCCAAGATGTTACTTTTCCCGTCAAGCAAATTCAAGCACATATAAAAGACACCTTGAATGTTGATGTATCATATAATAAGGCGTGGCGAGCTCGAAAAGCTGCTATTGAGATGGTATACGGTAGTTGGGATAGTAATTTTGAAGAACTTCCAAGGTACATCAATGCACTACAAGAAACTAACCACGTTATTGTGGAATGGTTACATCATCCGGCTAGTTCTTCACAGCATCATACGTTTAAATTTGTTTTTTGGGCATTTGGTCCGTTAATCAACACATTCAAGCATTGTCAGCCTGTGATTTCTATTGATGGTACTTTCTTGAAGGGATCATACCGTGCAAAGATGTTAATTGCGGTTTGCAAAAATGCAAACAACTACGTACTGCCGGTAGCTTATGCCATTGTCGATGAAGAGACGACAGAAAGTTGGAGTTGGTTTTTGCAGCATGTGTGGTCCCATGTTGCGTCACATCACAATTTTATTCTTGCAGGAAAAAAACTGTGTGTTATTTCAGATAGACACAAAGGGATTATTGCTGCGATGCACGCTGTTGAAGATATGAAAAATTACGCGGTTCATCGTTTTTGTCTTCGACATGTTCGCAGTAACTTTATGCAAAAGTTCAAGGTGTCTGGTTTAAAAAAGATTTGTTGGCTAATCGGATGCACCACCCAAGAAAGGAAGTATGAATATTTTGTAGAAGAAATGAAAACTCTCAATCTGGAAGCATGGGAGTATTTAAAAAAAATCAAAGAAAGAAAATGGACGATCATACATGATAAAAGTCAGCGTCGTTGGGGTAACCTAACGACAAACATTTCGGAAAGTTTTAACAACACTCTGCGAGGGGTAAGGTTGATGCCAATAAAGGCTATTATTAACAACACTCTCGATAACATCATCATACGGTGTCCAGTTAAACTAATATAAAAATATAAAGTCAATATGTAAACTTTTCATAATAATAGATTTTGTAGATAATATTATTAACATTTTAGTACCATGCTATTATTTAAGGAATGTAACGATGATCGATACGCGCTCAAGCAATGTGGAGTCGTTGAAACATAGCTAAGTTCCCCACCTTGCCATCTGTATAAAAATTCAAAATAAAAAAACAGATTAAACAGTAATACTATATAATAAATATATGTGTATTTTAGCATACCTTGCACCGTATGGTAATTCAAAATCAACAGTACGGTTATTAATAGGAGCAATGGTAGGCAACCTTTCCCAAGCCCATAACTGTAACAAAAATAATGGACCGCTAACGTCCCTAGCAGTCATTTTTGTTGCTTTGCATAGTTGTCTATACAACCATGCTAAAGTAGCACTCCCCCAACTTAGTTTCCCGCAATCTACTAAATTATCTACATGTGACAAAAAATTAGCATGAACCCAATTGGAAGCACTATCAGGGAATATAGTTGCCCCAATCAGGTGTAAAATTATTAACCGGGCACGTTGCTTGCATTCATCATCGGTAGGATTTTCAGGAAACTCTATTTTTATTTGATTGTAAATAGCAACCAAATTTATTTTGTGCCCGTCTGTAGCATTATCTGGCAATAAACAACCTGTTAAAAGCTGAAACTTTTGAATTAATTCACTCTTTGCTAGCACTACATCAGTGCCTGAAACCGCATCACCATCAACTTTCAAACCCCATAACACTTCCACATCCTGAAGGGTTACCGTGCATTCTCCAACAGGAAAGTGGAACGTGTGGGTCTCCGGCCGCCATCTCTCAACCAAAGCCGTAATGAGACCACGATCTAGCTTACGGTTACCACACTGAATAATACCAGCAAAACCCGCAATCTCTAAGTATCTCATAACATTACGGTGGATAGGTTTTTGCTTAATGAGTCTCCAGAAATTGGCGTCCCCCCGTCTAGGACGTATTATACCTGCATCACTTGTTGGATTTTGAAAATAATGAGCAGCTCTATGCTCACCACCCAAGAATAACAACTCATCGTTTAAAGGACCCGGTGTAACTCCCCAACCTGCCATTTTTTTTTTGTAAGATTTGATTGTGATTTTGGTTAAGTAGTTTTTGATATGGTAAGAAAATTGTATTGGTTTATGATTTTGGAAGGAGCAGCAGCTCGTTTTTTAGATAGAAGATAGAAGATAGGTAGATAAATTGAATAGATGGATAGATAGATAAAGAAGCAGCAGCTCGTTTTTTTTTTTATTAAATGTCACCCAACCACCCAACCACCCAAGCACCCAACCACTCTATTTAAGTTCTCGCCATTGACAATGGCGAGTAGGTACAAAATGGGTAGCTTTTTACAGTAAATTAAAGCCTCATGTGCAGGTGATGTGATGAATCAAGAATCTCGCCCATGCCAAGGGCGAGAAGATAGTTACACGACAAAACCATAAGAATCTTGGTCAGGCACGCTTCACAATAACGCAGAACTCGCCCATCACAAGGGCGAGTACCCCTGTTGTCCAGTTTTTGCAAGAAACACCCCTCTTTTCAACAAATATTTTAAAACTACCCTACTTTTAAAAAAAATTCAAAGATGGAAGAAGTCAAGAAGATGACCTAAGTTATATTAATATTTAGATATACTTGGGCTTTTTTTAAACAAACTATAGCCCACTAAACTTTAAAAGTCCAAACTTCTTTACTTCTTTAGTACATCTACATAATATTTCTAAGTTTTTAGGAGATTATATTTTGGGGGGAACTTTTTATAAAAGGAAACTTGGGAGGGAAAACTAATTAGAGTTTTTCACCATGCATAAGGTGATGGAGATAAATTCTTAAATATAAATATTTATAAATCCTTAAACATAATGATTATAATTTTTATATAAATATTATTACTTAACCCGTGTGTATCACACGGGTGTTAAACCTAGTAGAATATAAATATGACAAAAATCAATATTTAATTTCAATAAAACAACTTTAATCATTTATGTACTTTGGCTTAATGAGAATAAAATTCTGTCTTATTTGATTTGTTTTTAAAATTTATGGATTATCAGTTCAGTTAGTTAATTGTGTTTTTCTAGTTTTTAATAAACGTTTTAATTTACACTTATATCATTCTATAAAAAAATAAATAGTTATTTGTCAAATCCTTTAAATACCAAAGTACTATTTAAAGAACTCGGCAATCATTCTTGTGTTTATATGTAATACAGTGACGTTTTTGTCATTGACAAACACAAGCTTATGAACGTAGAAAATTACGGACAGGGTCCATGTAACATTTCTTGGTTCCGTCATTAAACTACTGGTATTGCTAATTATATGTGACAAAATGATGATTATCATGATAAAATAAGATGTTTTGATAAAAAAAAAATGATTTGATGTATCTATAGTTAGAGTACAATGTTAATGTAGACGAATTTTATTTTATTATTGTATGAATATATAGCAAAAAATATATTCATTAGTTTATGAATGTGAGGCAAAAAAAATCGGGGGCATGCATTGTTTCACAATATATAATATATGCAAAGCACTAGTTTCCAACAGTAGTAATTAATGAAAAACATAACATAGATATGATTCACTCAAAGCTACACATTCAATCATGAAATTCGGATATGATGATGAAAGCAAGATCATGTTGAACATGTAAAAATCATGTTTTGTAATAAAAAAATTTCTCTTTTGTTCCCTCATTCTATTAAAACTCTGTTGGAATGTAAAAATTATGCGTGTGCGCATCAGCGCATGCATGGTATAAAACAAATTCAATGGAACGGAATCAAAACCGGAATAGGATGCCTAACATAGTAATATATATATATACTGTGTTTTCACTTTATAAGACATAAATTTGTATGTAAATCATGAAGAAAATAACAAAAACACGTGAGATATTATGTCATAAACCCTGTGTTACATGTCAAATAAATATAGGCCGAGGCCGGGTTAATTATACATTTAGTAAAGTGTAAGGTGGTATTGTAAAATGTATCCATCAGTGCCCTTAAACCAGGGCCGTCTCAAGCTTTTTGAGGGCCTCAATCGGACTTAAAAATTGGAGCCCTTACCGCGAGTTATTTATTTTTTGCTTCGATCTTGTTTTATGCCTAATAATCATTAAAACCCAAAAATTAAGTCTCAAATAGTGTACCAGATGGCTATGAAAGCTTAATCTCCAAAAAAAATAGCTTGATGAGTTTATTTCTTCTAAAATCGTGACCTTTCTTTGCAAATGGTGACCAACAAAATATGATTATTGGTTGAGATTTGAGACCGTTAATTGTTATAGAAGAGGGCAAGCTTTAGTGTTTTGAGTTCTATCAACTACAACCATTTTTCACATTGTTCCTAAGGGACAAACCGAATCATCTAATAGGATAATTAGTACAGTTGCTCACTAGGGCCCAAATAGCATTACAGTAAAAGTTAAATTTGGGGGCCCTAATCAGGTGGGGGCCTAAAACCCTAACATTACTTCACATAACTGTTGAGACGGCCCTGCCTTAAACAATCTTGTAATGGAGAAATGATATCGATGATCGAGTTGAAACAGTTTTCTTATATCATTTCTTAAACTAAAAAATGCAATACAAGAGATATAACCGCAAATAAAAGGAAATTAACTATAGATGCTCATGTGAATGTGCTGAAAGTATCTGCATGCATAAACATATATTAATCAACAAACATGCAAACCTAAATATTATTTAAATATTTAATAAATAAACGTGATAAATTTGTTGGCTTGGATTCTTTGACTAGCCAAAAAAAATTTACATCTGATTGAAGCACCGTTTCGTCGTTAAAAGCGTCGTTACGAGGTAACTTATACATCAATAGACTCGTATTATTCCTCCGATCAAAAGTCTTAAAACATCGGTCCTGAATTCGGAAAAAAACTTAACGGCGTTAAAAAAATTAACAACGGCCTGTTGGTTGCTAATTAAAGTAATAAAAGTTGGGACCATTACTATCCAATTATTCGATAGTTAGAACCAGTAGAAACCCAAAAGCTGAAAGTGAAAATTAAAACTGTTTAAAACCTATATACCATTACCAAATTTTTCGTAAGTCGTAACACTCTGACTAATATATTTTATCTAGCTAATACACCCATGTTTTATGTAACAAAAAACATGTATAGGGATGGAATCGGAAATTAATGGAATGATGCATGTTTTATGTATGAAGAATAGAAAGTAAAAAATAGTAACGGAATCAAAATTTAGAATAAAGTGCTTAACACACTATACATATAACCATGTTTGCTCTTCATATATATATAGGACATCAATTTGTTAATTGCAACATCAAGATTTTCATCACATTAACTGTTCTTTGATTTTATCTTAATTTCTAGCAATTCCTGCTTGAGCTTAACATGGTATGAAAATCTTTAATCTATGCTAATTATTATATTCTTTAAACTTGTTTTAATTAATTTAATCTGTTTTGTAACCTTCCATTTTGAAATACATGCATGCAACAGACTAAGAGCATACAGATGGGACCATGGGGAGCCAACGTTGGAAACTATTGGGATGATGGAGCTTACGGCGGAGTTAGAGAAATCACTCTTGTATACAATACTTGTATCGACTCAATCCAAGTAACATACGATAACAATGATAAATCTTTTCGGGCTGTAAAACATGGTGGCATGGGAGGAACTAAAATTGCTCAGGTACATTACCAGTTGTAACTAGCTACAGAGTACATGCATGCATATTTATAAAAATGTACTACGTGGGTATGAATTGTTTTAGTTTCTAGCAAAAAAAATCCAACCTGTTTTAGTTTCTAGATGACTTGTTAGTTGTTACTATAAGTATAGTGGATGTGGCTAATGGGCCAAAAATTAAAGTTTTTATTTTTAAGTGATTCATGATTTTTGTTCTTTTGAACTGTTTTGACCAGATTAAGTTGTACTTTCCGGGGGAATTCTTGATAAGCGTTAACGGGTATTATGGCCCTGTGGTCCATGGAGGTTTCCCTGTGATTCGATCACTTACTTTAAAGACTAACCGAAGAACGTTTGGGCCGTTTGGGGTGCAAGAAGGAACACCCTTTAACTACTTTACAAGCAGTGGCCACATTGTAGGTTTTTATGGAACAAGTGGATGGGTTCTGGATTCGATCGGTTTCTATGTATCAAGCACTAAACCATGCATATTCAAAAGGATCAAGATGAAGTTTGCAGGATTTGACCATCGTAAAGTCAAAGATGATGAGTATGATCAGAAGACAAAGGGCTCAAAGGGTTATAGTTGGGGCATATGATCGATCGAGTAACTATTTATGTTTGAATTGAATCGTTATGACTATTTCATGTCTTTAGCAAGTTCTTTTCTTTCGTTATGGTATTCAAACGACCATTAGAAGCAGGGCGTATACACTAAATAAAAAAATCTCATGTGATTTGTCACATTGCGAGTTGTCAAATTTACATCTAATATAATGTTCGTTCTATGACTTTATGCATATGTATGTCATAAATTGCTTGACACAAAATGGCTACTCACACTGAATTCACTAACAAACATTCTTTACTTTCTCACTACATGAAGAAAAATTATTTATATGCCTAAAAGTAAACAAAAAACATGTCTATGAGGGATACATATGGCAAAATCAAACAAAATACTGAGAAAGCAAATACATTAAGCTAGGCGTCAAGCATTCAATGAATTCGACATATATATATTAGATTGAGTGTTTATGCGTCTGTCATTTAGAGGCATGTTCTAAGCATTAATATTCTACAAAACACGGCCACCAGCATACCTAAGGGCATTGAACAGGAATAACAAGTTTTATCATAATGCTACACCCCATTGCACAATGCTACGCTCAATTGGAGGAGCTTTGAAGGGTAGTGTGTTTATTGCTGAGTGTTAATGTGAAGCGTAAATACCTAAAAGGGTAAAGCGTAGGCTCAACGAGCTTTAAGGATTTGCTTACACTAAACGGGAAACATGTCATGCCTATCTTGTAGTAATGACATTACAAAGTACAAACAGGAAACATGTCAGCAATCAACATGTAAACCTGGACATGACCCATATATGCAAAAATATCAACTATAACTCATCCACACTTTCAAGTCAATTCATTTAATGCTCATTTCTGAATATGACATATGTTTGGTGACTTGATAACAATTAGAACCAAAAAGAATTTGTAATTGGTGTTTTCTTTAATACAATAATAGTAATATACTTGCTAATTACCACCATACCATATAACACGTATGCAATTGTATTCTGTAGTCATTTTAGAATAATGTTACATGTTGGTGCACTTTCTTTAGCTTATTCTTTCAACTTGAATCTTGGCAAGATGGTACATATGCAAAGGAGAAGCAATATGTATGACAGTGTGCTTTTACAAAGCGTGTGCCCCTTTTTCCCCACTAATTACGGTTCCTGTTCTACAACTAAGGCCTGGAAAGGAATAGAATGAAATAGGAATCGGTGCATGTTTTATGAATGTGAAATGCAAATGACCTGTTTTGTTGGAATGGAATCGAAATGGGAATCAAGGGGACCCACTAACTACACTAGTACTTTGCTCTATATATATCGTCTGCAATTAATTTCAAAGAGCATTATATATACACAATCATCGCTACATCTTTCTTTGCATAGGCTTCTACTTCCAAGCATTTTCTAGGGCTCATCATGGTATGGAACTGAACTCCCTTATCATGTTTATACTGGTTTTAGTCCCTCTTATTTTAAACTTGAAAATTATCACTGATATTTCAATATCATAGGATCATACTATACTGTTGGGACCATGGGGAGGAAATGGAGGAGATGAATGGAATGACGGAGTGCACACTGGAGTTAGAGAAATAACTCTGGTATACGGTTGGTGCATCGACTCAATCCAAATAACATATGATAACAATGGTAGACCCTTTCTGGCTAAGAAACATGGTGGTGTTGGTGGATCCAAATCTACTCAGGTATACATTTTCCCCAACTGTAGGTGTACTTTATTTGAACTTTGAAGTTGTATAAGGAATAATTAGTAAGGTAATTTCTTATGGATTAATCACAGATTAAGCTGCAATTTCCAGATGAGATCTTAGTAAGTGTTAGCGGGCACTATTGCCCTGTTGTCTATGGAGGCAGCTCTGTGATTCGATCACTCACTTTCAAGACCAACAAAAGAACAATTGGGCCATTTGGAATTGAAGAAGGAACACCCTTTAACTTCTTGACCAATGGAGGCCATATTGTAGGGCTTTTTGGAAGAGGAGGTTGGTTTCTAGATTCACTCGGATTCTGCTTATCAAGCGCTAAACCAAACCTCTTTCAAAGATTCAATGTAATGTTTAAAGGACTTAACCATCTTGCTATCAAAGATGGTGAACATAACAAAACCAAAGACTCAAGAGGTCATACTCATAGGTGGTGGGGCATATGACTATATGAGCATCCCTATACTATGCTTAGAAATATATTGACATTGTATAAGAGAATCTATATGATATTTCATAGTTGTCGAACCAATAAACGCATACAATTTTGAATAAAATGAATGGCATAATCAATTGTGCATAAGAGTTTACAAGTGGGCATATGAGTATCTCTACAATATGATTTAGAAAGATTTTAACCGTGTATAAGAGAATCTAATGTATTTCATTGATGTCGAACCGATAAACGCATACACTTTTGAATAAAACGAATGACATAACAGCAGCATGTAGTATCATCTGAACTCCAAATATTATATATTGCCATGAGCATATAAAACATCTAAACAGTACATGATGCATTGTTTAGCACAAGTTTCAAACAGTGGTTACGAAAAACATAACATAGATATAATTCAGTTAAATTTACACATTCAATCACGAAATTCAGATAACGAAGCTACTAAACTCAAATGGAACTTTCAATTACCCACGGGCTTTAAGCTCGGCAAGGCGCCTAGTGAGGTCATCCTCCTCAACCTTCTCAGTGTTCTTAGCTGCCACCGCGTGTCCAGCAGGTTGCGGCAAGCCAACCGACACTTCCAGACCGTAATCATCCGCCACTTGCTGCATCAAACTGTTGACTTCACCTTCAGGAGTCGAAAGCGAAGTACTTCCAGCCATCGAACTCTCCATAAACTCCGCTTGCACTTCCATATTCACAAACTGACGCTCAAATTGATCCATAGTTTCAGACATCTTCTGCAAGTTACCTGTAGCTAGAGTTGACTCAAGCGACTTAACAATCGATCCCATAGATTTGCTGATCGTTGTCATCTTCGCTTGCGTATCAAGCCGTGCGACAACTGCATCAAGTCGTGAAGATAATCGAAGGTAATTCATCTGCTCGCTACGTTTACGGATTGCGTTTTCAGCGTAGATCCTTGCTCCGTCCATGTTACCTTTCTCGATCGCTTTTTTGACTTTGAGTTTCTCTGATTTCTCGTCTTTTTCGCACTTTCTCGCTTGACGTTGCAGGCTTTTGGAGGTGAACTTGAGCTCCATGATCTGGTTCATCAATTTCTCGGCTTGACCCATGCTGTTTGTAGATCTGTTGATGAATCGAAGGAGTTGAGAATGAATTTGACAACACGGTGGTTGAATTGGATGTGGTGATTGATCTGTTTTGAGCTAGGGTTTGATTTGGTGTATTAAAATTGGGGATTTGTAGATATTTATTTGTTGGAGACGGTATGCGTGTTTTTATACTAGTATGGATCAATGACCGTTGCTTTGTGGGTCCAAGCATCACACGGTGTAGTTCCGTGTCTCATAAATTAGCTAAACTTCTATTTGTCAAATTGGGAGTAAGAGTGATTTTTCGAATATGAACTAGGTTAAAGTTGACGACTCGAAGGTGTAAACATGTGAATGAAGAGTATGGGTTAAAGTAAATCAGTAGTCTTTAGAAATTAAAATGTTTATAAGTCAAAGTTAGGGGTTAAATTTGTAAATATGTCAAAGTTGAGTTAGGGTCAAAATGCTAAAACTTAGAAAGTTGGAGAGAGTAACATGTAAATTGACAAGGTCTCCACCGACCTTGTCAATTAGAGTATATATAAATATGACGAATTTAGCTAATTAAATCGGTTGAATTTGTAATTTTAAAAATTGTATTCGAATTCATTTTATATTCAAAGACCAAATGATTACCTCTACATTTGAAGACCATGAGATTACCTCCTTCCAAACCAATTGATTTGGGAGCAATGCTTTTTTTTTTAACTCATACCACCTATCAACTTGCATTTACAAAAATTAAACTTGTTTGGTATACATTAGAAAATTGCAATTAGACACACTCAATAAAGAAATGTATGTGGTGAGAGTGGAGGATGCATAGCTAGTGAATGGAAATTTAAATATATACAACTATGGTGGTTATATAAGCTGGCTCTTGGGTTTGACTTGTTAATGGTTCAAAGCGAGTTGAGTTTAGGTCATGTTAAGCTCAAACTTGATATTGGGGCTTATTTAATAAACGAGCCAGAACCCATGTTACTTAGATAATATTATTTAATTTATTAAATACACGTATACTTGTGTTTTTTTAATATAATTTGCATTCTGATTATAAAAAAAATTAACTTAACATTGTGTTTTTTTTATCATTTACACACTTTGTACAATTTTTATCATTTGTAAGATAACTAGACTCTTACCATAATAGCAATAAATGTAATATATGATTTTATTTAATAGAAGATATCATGTTATATAATATTCTAAGATTATAACTATACTAAAAGTAATTATTAATGTGCATGAATAAAACGATCCTAGATATATATCAAACGAGCTCATGCTTGGAAAACTACTCACGAGCCGACCTTACGTTTTAAAAACATAGCTATAAATAAGTAAGCCTGAGCTTGAGTTCTCGTAAGTTATATTAGATGAGCTCGGCCTTCGCTCATTATACCTCTAGAGAGATATGGGGTAGCTACATAATTTTGGTAAAATATGTTGATGATGTTTCACTTTCAGTTGAAGAATTGTAGCATGTAAATGTGTTATTGAAATTACGTGTAATTTTTAGAAGTTATACGGTTGATTCACACATTCTATCATAAACCACTTTTATTTTAATTTTATATCACCTATAATATATTAGTACCAATAATACTCACTGGCTATTTTGCAACTTCTGAATGAGTAACTAATGAACTAGTAAGAGATCCAAACCATTAAGTGTTGAATTACTAAAATGTTTGAACCATTAAGAGCTTGTATATTGTTTAACTATTCAAAGACAAATTACTGACCAATGATTAACCATTTAAAGGCAAATGTCATGCCAAAACCATTTAGACATCTGCTCGTGAAACTAACAGTCTGAACCATTAAGTGTTAAAACAATTCAACCATCTAAATCATTCAAATATCTACTATTTCCTATCACCATCAACTTATATTAAAAAGTTTCAAATCATGTTTTGGCTATTTAAAAAGGGTTAACAGCGCTACTTGTTGTCTGTTTATCTTTTATTTTCATATAAATAATTTTTATATTAATTAAATAATTAAAGAATCATGCTTTTTTCTTAAACAAAATTTTGATGACCAAGATAATAACGTCTTTTTCCTTGTTTAGCCGTGGTTGATTTAGGGAGAAGGGAGTGGTTAGGCGAGGATGCCGGCGAGGAGAAGAAAAGGTGAGCTCGTGGACGAGCTTTGGTCCTCGTCTAGAGGCAAAAGGAGGTTGGTTGGTGAGTGACGAGCTCGTTTCAACGACAAGATTCACACCCACTCCGGCGAGGAGGTGACGAGCTCCCACCTCGTCTTCCTCCTCGCCACCCACTCCCACCTCCCTTAGGTTCCAACCTGAGAGAGTAGGTTAAAAAAGAAATAAAGAGAAGAATCTTGACAATAGAAAGAAACAAATAAGAGAAAATAAAACAGTTTTTGATTATGTGTTTGGATTTGGGAAACTTCTTCCGTTTTTATCAATATACTTATTTTAAAACACTTACTAATAAAAAAGTAAAAAACCATTAGTCCATTCTCTAGCTCCCGTGCATAATTTTGCTACAGATGATACATGTGGAATTTTTTTATGGTGGTTCTTCCTTCTAATGACCGGAATATCAACTATCTTTTAACTTACCATAAAAACTTAATTTAAGTAAGAATTTTATAACTTAACATTAAAGCCAATGATCTCTTGACACAAAAGATACAATACTAAACTAATTTAGACGTGTTAAAAATGAACATCATAACCAAAGATCTCTTGACACAAAAGTTTTTACTTCTCTTTGTAACTTTAAATTTAAACAGTGTCGTTTAAATATTAACTTTCTGATACTAATTTACTTAGACCATGTGTAGTGCTAAGGCAAAAAAAACCTCATTTTCTCTCCACAACAGCTTTTAGCAATAAATTATTCTCCATGGGCGCTATGTAAAAAGCGTCTCGCACGATTTTAACATAAAAAACGCCATGGGGTGGTTTAAGGACATTTTCAAGACGCTTTGGACGTTTTAGGTTAGATTTTTTTTTTTGAACGGTAAATTTATTATTTTTGTGTTGTGGGTGAGGTTCCTTTTGGTAGGTCTTCCCTCTTTACCACTACACCCCAGACCCCCACCCTCTACACCTCAGACCCCCATCCACGTTTCCCATCCATGTTTTAGGTTAGATAAAACGTCCCATTATTCATGATCGGATGGTTTCGCCAAATCAGCTTGGTCTTTGGATTCTGCAACTTTGAAAATTGAACAATGCCTTCTGCCAACTGGGCCCAAAATGATGACCTTTTGACTTTAATCGTGACGGAGAGACCCAAACTTTAAACTTTTCAATTTTCAAAAACTCATCGGAAAACCAACTCACCATTCGCCGGAATAGTTTCCGGCCACTTTTCCTTTATTCCACACTGCGTCTTCTTCCCGTCAAAGAATATAATCTTTCTTCCACGGGACCATTTCTCTGCACATTGTTCTCTCTGCGTCATTTCATTTCATTTCATTTCTCTTTCAGCTCAATTCTTGATCGTTTACAAGTCAGCGCCACGTGGCCGATTCATTCCCCCAAATCTCGATTTCACAGACACTTGTTTCTTCTTTTGTCTCTTTTGCATAACAGCCGAATCACGCCCTCAAATTTCGTCAATTTGATTCCCCTTGAATTAAACCCTAAACATGACCTAAGTCATACAATTTCGCTTCAATTTTCCTCATTCCTTTTTGTTAGGAATTAACCAATTAGGTGTTTGTTAGTTTTCATCTTTCGTATCATAAAACAAGCAATTATTGGCTACAATTTGTTGGAGATTTTGAAATGGATGTAATAAACGAGGAACAAGCCTCGTTCGAGATGGGGGTTGTTGTTCCCAAGAGGGTGTTAGATCAGATTTGTGAAGGATATGATTGTGTTGAAGTTCTAGTTAATGAATTTCATAAAGCTGGTTTGATTGTTGACAGGGTGCCTGGCTTGAATGATGAATTTCTCAAGGTTTAATCTTCAATTCATTTGTTATGCATAAGTTTTACGCCATGTGTATGATTCTTTTGTGCGAGTTTTAACCAAAATGAGCTTGTTGTACATATTGGTAGTTGAATACTTAAACCCTTTTTAAACCCCTTTAATGTATTCATGCAATTCATAGCTTGTGTTTTGAAGTTATAAATGCCGAATTGATTGGTAATATATGCAATGTTTTAGTTGTGTTCTTGAGTTAAAGAAATTGAGAGATATGAAGGATTTGGTGAGAAATGAGATCACATATTATAACAGGACTTTGATTGTGTTAAGTTTGTTTTCCAGTTAACGGCGCCTGTTGAAGTTTTAGGTAAGGCGGCTGCGGAATTGAAGTTGAAAAAAAGAACTCAAATAGGTGATGTTTCAATAGTTCTTAATCTGTGACTTGTTGTTTAAGGCGTGTTATGATTTTTGAACTGTAATATTGTTGCAGGGGTGGATTTACAATTTGAATGGGACGAGGCTGATGCTTTTGTCAAACAATCTGATGGTTCGTTATTCAGTTGGTGTGAGCGTTTTCGATGTTATAAGCATATGATATATGGAATTGTGAGTTATATGTGATCCTAAATAGCTTTATTCATACATAACATGACATCAATGTTTCATAATATATAGATACAGTAAACGATGTTACACCATACGCACAATGGTGGTCCGTTTAGTTAATATCTCTAATATCGTACGGTAAATCTACAGGTTAACAAGAGCAATTCTGCGATCATTTTAAAATCTGATTGTAGAGTAGTTAGATGGGAGCCCGGGGAACGTCTTTTGTGGAAGTTGGAAAAAGAAGGAATTGTTAAAGAAGTCTTTCCTATCCATGGTTTGGCAACTTTCTAACGTTTTATACGTTTGTTAATTTATTTCCTTCGCTTTTTTTTGGTTATTGTATTAATTTTCATCACTATAAGTGACATGCATTTTGTTTTAAAGATGAGATAAAGAGGAAACAGCTTTTGAAAGGTTGGGCTTTGAACTGGTGGGATCTTACAAATCAACCCCTTGATGACATCTATGCGTACTATGGAGCAAAGGTAAACAAACAATGGTCATTTTTTGAAAAGTTTTGCTTCTCACCGAAAACTGATCTCAAGTATGATAATATATTTATTTTTTGAAAAGTTTTTCTTTTTCATTTAGATTGCGATATATTTTGCTTTCCTTGGAATGTACACGAAGTGGTTATTTTTCCCGGCTGCATTAGGAATTCTTGTGCAACTCGTTGATTTTGGGTAGGTAACATTTTTATATTGCAGTCATTAGTCACTAAAGTCCTTAATCTTTAATAGTTTTGTGTTTTTCTCTTTTTTTCTACAGCTCTTTGCAGTTATTGATACTTCCCTTTTTCTTTATATGCATAACTTCATGGGCAGTCTTCTTTCTCCAGTTCTGGAAGCGGAAAAACTCTATCCTTTTGGCCAGGTAATTTATAAAACTATATAATCTGTGTTTTAAAGATTTGTCTATTCCGGTTTAAGACGCTCGATTTTCAAATTTGAAAATGTAGGTGGCAAATTTGTTATTCAGTCGGAGCAGAGTCTGCTTATAAATATATGGATTCAGAATGGAGTTCGTTCCATTCATCTGTAGGGATGATAAAGTTTGGGACTGATAAATCCGAGAAAGATAATATCCAAAGAGACGAATGGTTTTGTCATATGCGAAGGTTTAGAAATGATGCAATTATTATATTGAGTATTATATGCCTCCAGCTTCCTTTTGAACTGGCGTATGCACATTTGTACGAGAGCATTGGTTCTGATATCATGAAGTAAGCATCTGATTTTAGTCATCGTATGTTTTTCTATATTTTCTTGTAATCTAAATTCATTATGTAAAAACAATAGAATTTTATTTCAGGTTTGGGTTAACGGCGGTATACCTATTTGCCATTCAATATTTTACACAAATTGGAGGGAAGGTGTCAGTGAAGTTAATCAAGGATGAAAAAAATGACAACTCCGAATACAGATCTAACAGTTTGATTTACAAGGTCAGAGTCAAACTTCATGTTAATTTTCTCAGATCAAGATATAAGCTTAGAAGTGGTAAGATGGGTTAGGTTGTGTAGTGGATTGAAACAGTTTATAATTTTGTAGGTGTTTGGGCTATACTTTATGCAGTCATACATTGGACTACTGTATCATGCAATTCTGCATCGCAACTTCATGACTCTTCGTCAAGTGATAATTCAACGTCTAATCATATCAGAGGTAGTTAGATTTGTATATCTTTTGTTTTTCAAATTATGGTTTTTATGATCTTAGAATTGAATGTATTATATCGTAAATTATCGTTCAGGTGCTAGAAAATCTGATGGAAAACTCTCTACCCTACGTCAAATACAGTTATAGAAAATATAGAGCTGTTTGGTAGGTCTCTTTGGCTTCGGTTTTTATTTTGACCACAGTTATATTTGTTTTACTAATAATTGCTGACTCGCTATTTGCGAAGTAACAAGAGAAAACGGGAAAAGGGAATCACAGCCAGAAAATCTTATTTCAACTCTAGGGTTGAGAAGGAGTATTTTAAGCCAGTATATTCTGCCAGTGTCGGTGAGGAACTTGAAGATGGGCTGTTTGATGGTAAGATATTTAAGGGCAATTGTTAAAATTAAGAAACAATAAACCAAAAGATAATAATCCGTATGTAGTTTTCTGAATTCGCACATAAGTCCCCGAAATCTATTTTTGCATGAAAGTCCCGAGATGTTTTTAAAAGTCCAATGAAGAAGACGTTACATTTAAAATTATTGACTTAGTAATGCAAAAAAAGGCCTTTTTCATTCTGGCAAAAAAAGGTATTTTATGTTGATAATAAAGTGCATGGACTTCATTGTTAAGTTTTAAACTTAAATTGGTTTAATTGTCCATGAAGGCATGAACTTATATGCAAATTTAGCAGAAGTCTATGAGTTTTTTTCAACAGTTTTCTTGTATGCAAACACGAAAGTTAACATTTCTCTTTTTTTTTATACCTTGATGATAAACATATAAACCGTTTGCAGAGTTTCTTGAGCTGGCTTTGCAGTTTGGAATGATTATGATGTTTGCTTGCGCTTTTCCTCCATCGTTTGCTTTTACTGCATTGGTAATATAAAATCTTTATTCTACATTAAAAAACTTGGTCTTTTAAATGGGAATTTCTAACTTTTTTTATGTTATGGTTGTTTTGTAAAGAACAATGTTACAGAAATTAGAGCAGACGCGTTAAAGATTCTTGCCATGTATAGAAGGCCATGTCCTCGAGTAGCTGCATCGATTGGGGCCTGGTTTAACATATTTCAGGTACTAACTTATTTTCACAGGTCATCATCTGTTTCTACAATTTCAACTATTTCATCAAGGCATTTCAATTTATTCTTAATTTTGATTTTTAGTTTTTGATAGTGGTATCAATATGCACCAACTGCATACTTCTAGTATGCTTATACGATAGGGACGGGAATTGGAATATATCTCCTGGTCTTGCAGCCATTCTCATAATGGAACATGTTCTTCTTCTTATCAAATTCGTCTTCTCAAGGATTGTACCTGAGGTACATTATTTACTTATAAATTTGATCAATTTAGGAATTATGTTCCATTTCTTGATGAGTAAAACATTTTTGCAGGAACCTGATTGGGTAAAAGCAAACCGAATGAAGAATGCAACTCAAGCACAAAACATGTGTTCGAAGCAGCTTTTGAGAAACATTTCTGGTCGTAGAGGAACACTCGTTGCAGGTACACGATATGCTGATTAAACGTCGGTTAATATTAGAATCAATAGCTTAGCACATAGCCACATACCACCTTAGATTAGTATCTTTTTTTTAGAGTTTTTAGTTTTTGTATCTAAGAAAATAAAACCTCAGTCTTTAGATTGTAGCATAGTATATTTCTGTAATATTGCTTGTATTAATCTAATGATAACATTAGAGTTAAAAAAAAATCTTGATTGCATTGGATAAACTTTAACAAACCAATTATGTACACAAACTATCTATTTGAAAACACACACGCGTCGGGTAACGTGGTCATTATTTGCATTTGGTCGTCGATCTGTGGTTTTGCTTGCTGACTTGGCGGTCACTGATCAGAAAACAGACGATTATCCAGGATGGCAGATGCTTCTTATTAGTTGATCAGATTCAGCTAGCCACGGGAGTTTCCTTCGCTGACTTGGCGAGCACCGAAATGATCACTTACTTGGCGAGCGTATCGAACAACTGCTTTGGCCCATCTCTGGATTTCTAACTTGACCTTTTTTGAATCAAGTCTTGATAGTGATTTGATTCCCGGGTCAATCGATATCTCCATGAAGGAGAAACATCGGTCGTATCGTTGTTTCTTTGCATTTTGTGTAAGCACGGAGGCCTCGCTGGCGGTTGGAGATGGCGGGATTTCAGCAGGCTTCACGGTGGCGGCGGTTGGGGTGATTACTTCCATATGGAGATGGAGATGGTGTTATTGAAATTGTGTATGTATGTCCCTTACCAATGGTTTATAAAGGGTTGAATTTGAATTTTGGTTGGAGAATAATCGGTACAAAATGTACGAGGGAAGTTGTTGAAGCGTGTAGCTTAGTATCTCATTGACCATTGACTTTTCAAATATTCCTTTTTCTTTTAACCATATTATTTTTAGGTTAAACGGATTTATTATTCAAATATTACTTTTTTTTTCTTTTAATCATGACATGGTTACTTCTTGCTTAGTTCTATAATGTTTTCATATTACTGCATTAAATCAAAACGTCAGGGGTTCAAATTTCATTACAAACATGAGTGTATTAAAAGATATATGACCGTCTGTCGGTTAAACTAAAAAGCATGTTTAGCTGAATTTAGAAGTTAGTCACTGCGTATGTTATTTTGTAACTTTCTTTGAAAATAGATAATCGTGTTTTAGTTGGGGTTAAGGGAAAATTATGTAGTTTTGCTTGTTAAACAAGTAATATTTGGAATAAGTCTTGGTACATGAAGCCGAATCTTCTTGTATGCCATATCCTTGAAACTCTTTTTTTTTAGTTTCTAGTTGTGTATAAACATTTGGCCGTTGGTATAAACATTTAGAATAACTAAATGAGCATTTTATTTATATAAATATACTATTTTTTTTATATAAACTACTTAGGTTTATTATTAAACAAGTTCAAGCCTACTACTCTTGAGCCTCAATAAACATGTTATTTATATGAACATAATATTTCTTTTTAATAAAACTACATATTATACATATTGTTTTGATAAAATAACTAGATAATATTTATGTTATATATAACTATAAGCGTGCCTGTGTGTATAGTCTATTGAACTAAATATTAAACACGTTGAGCTTAAACTTATAATGACATTACATGTGTTAAATGTGAGTTAAAGTTTGGTGATTCATCGTCGTTACCTTTTGAATGTTAAATTAATAATTTATAATGCTATGATTAAATACCTATAATTCTATAAACACATTAACGTCTTAATCGATACCTAAATGGTGGTTGGTATAATATTTAAATTGAAATAACAGGAGTTGTTGGGTGTTACATTATGAAAAACGAGTATTAACTTGTAAAATCACATAATCAGTTGTTTAATAAACTACCCTGGTCCCATAAATACGCACAAAAAAGTGCTACATCACTGTTGATCATATTGTGTTTAATCAAAAACAATGACACGATTAAAAGCCCATTGATATTGAAAGTTCAAAATAGCTAGCACGTCGATTTTGTTTATAACCACGTATATCAGTTGACAGTTATTAGGCTACAGTCTACACAATAACTTCATTTGGCAAGATCCACATGACACTTTTTTGTATATTAATACAAAGTAGAGGTGTAAAAAAAACCCGGTTTTTCAACCCGACCCGACAACCCGACCCGGACCCGAACCGGTTTCAACCCGGTATCATAGAACCCGGTTCGGGTTTTTAAAAACCCGCCGGGTTGAAACCGGTTTTTATATTATGTATTGAACCCGGTTTGTACCCGGGTTTTTTTTAACCCGGTTTGAACCCGACCCGGTCCAACCCGGTGGAAAATCACTTTTTTAACGGGTTTTTGACCCAACCCGGTCCTAACCCGACCCTAACCGGTTTCAAAAACCCGATTTTTATCCCCTGGAAAACCCAACCCGACCCGAACCGGTTTGGTCAAAAACCCGGTTTGGATTTTGTTGACCAAAACCGGGTTGGGTTAAAACCCGGTTCGGGTTGGGCCCAAAACCCGATTTGTACACCTCTAATACAAAGCAAAGTTGTTAACGGCTTTACTTATGGAGTCTTTTTATCTCATTTCTTCCAAAAGTTATAATCATGTGATCTAAAAAACATCCACTTTTGCTATGTTTTAGTTTTTTTAGCTGGCTTACTTATAGACCCTCAAAGCCTACTAATATACTGATAGTTAAATGATATACTTACCTACCGAATATTAAACCCTCAGCCACATGACAGTATATTGTATACATATTTCGAATACATCTTGTATTGCTAAACTACAAACTCTAATTGCTTTGATTCAACGTAGGTGAAAGAAACAGCTTATAAATTTACGGTAAAAGATCAAATCTCATTTTCGATGTACAAAAGTTAAAAAAAGCAAAAGTTAATTATGTTTTACCTTAGCCGCGTGTAAATTATTTTTTACCCATTAATAAGGTTCCATGGTAGGATATTCTTTTCTAAAACAATGTTCTATGTTGACAATCGGAAGTTTAACAAGTTGGATTATTGTTATTTTATTTTAATGTATACATTTAGCAATATTAATTTAGCAGGTTCATGAAATTTGTGAGAAGAAAATTTCCACGTCTCTTAATACTTAAGCTTTTTTAAAACCATCATCTCAAACCAAACAACCAGTTATAGTACTTTCAAAACCAAAACTCTCAAACAAACACATCATGATTTCAAATTAAATTCATTGGTTAATCATCTTATGGGAAACCTTGCTCCAGGATCATGTCTCTGACTTGATCTTGAAAACCATCCATCTTGATACCCAATAACTTACCAATCTCAATTGTTGCCTCAACTTCTTTTTCAAGTTCTTTGTTTTTCTTATTACCACCACCGGACGAGACCTGACATGTAGAGGCTGTCTTTGAAGTTTCGCTTCCTTTTCTTACCCTTTCTAGAGGTTGCTTCCCGAAACATTGTTTTGCTAGTTTTATATACATGCAAAACACATAACAATTTCTACTATAATAATAAAATAACATATTTATAAATGATGAAGCAACACAGGTAAATTATACAGTAATTCAAACATGTAAAACACAGTAAGGGAATATGAAAAAACATTATGAATAAATATAAAATCGAAATGCAATCAACAGGGCCATAATCTAACTAGCTAATAGGAACATTATGATCCATTAGGTTTGTTCATGGTCAACTTACATTGTTAACTGTACTTAAATGCAGACAGCCAAGTAACTGTAAAATTTTACGATGGCGTATGGAATAAGGACATGAGAATGAAGAAATGTGTATGATTGATTCTAACCGTAAAACTAAACACTACCTACAATTCTCGTCAAAGATCATCAAAATTCTATTGTGACGTGTGACAAAATTTCTAACAAAATAGAGTTGTGCATAACTTAACTATGCGCATGCAAAACCAAGACAACTGGGATGATTATGATAAAAAATATCGAACTTAAGTTTGCAAATATTGGCTAATGTTGGTTTCATTTCCTACCATGAATCTTGGAAGCCTGTCTGTTCTTTTTCTTCGCACCCGACTTTGAAACCTTAATGCTCCTGTTCACAGCACTCAACCTTGCAAGAGCAGCATTTTTCAAATCTGGTCTGTAATGGTTATCTGCCACCTGCAAAACATTGCAACAGTGACCTGTTATAAGCACTTATCAACTTTAAATCAAAATACTTCTGCTTTAAAATAACTAGCAAGCTCTTTCACAGGTAGTACCAAAACCAAACATTCTAACTCTCTCTAAAAACTACAACTCTTTTAACATCAAACACACGTAAACATATGGTTCTTTCATTTCTATAATTAAAAATTGATTTTGTATTGAAAACGGTCCTATGCATATCACACTTAAGCCTTAGTAAAAATGAGAGTGAGCTCACGACACGTGTTGGTGGTTTCAAAAGAAACAAAGGGGCAACACCCATGACCACACTCACAGCCCTCACTCAAGCCCACGAGTCCATTACTAACAAACCAACTCGCAAACCTATATCTTACAAGTTATAAATCCCAGTATGCAGAACAAATTTGTGCAAAATCTAATAACAACCACTCATGATGTAAAGGTTGCACATTTATGAACATTTAGCAATGTGTACCTGATTTATAACCGTCTTTGCCATACGATAAAACTCCTTTTTCAAAACAGACTTGTGAAACAAAGTTGCAGGCTTCCCCTGTTTCTTAGTCTTAGTAGTTGCAAGCAACACAGCTTGATCCATACCAGCTGGTTGAATAGTAACAGTCTTCTTGTTAGCTAGTCCTACAACCATTCCAAATTATTCATCAAACAAATGCATCAAACTAAGAGAAATAATGATTTGCGTTAACATTACCAACCAGAGTGTTTGTATGAATTGAGATTGTAGAGATTATTAGGCTCTTTGCTGAACTGAACACTTTGAGTTCCATTACCAAACTCCTTAACGAGAAACGAGTTGTTCTTCTTTACAATCTCCCATATCAGCTGCCCTGGTACAGTCGCCATTACTCGTACTTCACTGCAAATCATAATCAACAACATTCAACGATGATGATGCTATTAGAAAAAAAGGTAACGGTTCATCGGAGTTAAAGCTGAGATCACCTACCGTTAATGTTTTGCTCCGGAACCTAATTTTCGTAGGAGAGGGAGATGTTGAAGACGATCGATCGTCTATTTAATAACCAATGTCATCCAAACCCTACCTCAGTTATCATTTAATTTGAATGAAATGTAACTTAATGTAAACTTTACATTAGAATGGTGCAAATCAATCAATCGCCAATTTAATAAATGTCACCCGTATAATAATTAAAATATTATTTTACTCCTTTTTAAACTTTCAGTTTTTGAAAACAACCAACCAATTTTAAAACACACGTCTTTAAATAGCATTTGAACTTTGTAATGTTTTTTAACACTATTTTATAATATTTTAAACTTATGTATTTAAGAAAGAATGTTAGTAAACATGAGTTGTTACTTGAATAAATTCTGAACAACCAAAGATTTATGGTTCAAGAATAAGTGGCGGTGGTATCTTGATAAAAGTTGATAGAGTCTGTATTGGAATCTTAAGGTTGAGTATTTTTATGGGAAGTCGATTTAAAAGATAGACAGATGTAGCAACCGTTTCCGGCCAAAAAAAGTTGGGGACTTGAGATTCGAATAAGAGTGCACATGTCAACTCTAGAAGGATGCGATTTTTTCATTCTGCAACCCCATTTTGTTCCGGAGTATGTAGGCAGGTTATTTGATGGATGTCTCAACCGCCGATGCCACAACCAGGCTTTTTGCTTGTAAATTGGGGCTTTTCTTGTAAAGTTAAAGGGTTCGGTTTGTAAAGTTCTAGAATGTGTAGGAAGTAAGTATTTGTATATGGTTCATATTAAAGGGCTTGTGAGTACATTCTCAACCCTTATACAGTATACTAACCTGCTTCTCGATCGTCCTCAATTCCATTCGCTGTCATCTGCTTCTTCTTTGATCGAGAACAGTACCGGTAAGGTTTGAAAAGTACGTATTTTTTGTCTGCTAATCGTCATTTCTAGGGTTTCATACATTGTTTTCTTCTTGCAGCTGCTTTTAATCACTCGAAATGGGGCTTCAAACTCAACCTTACGGTATCCAAGGGATGCTAAAGGAAGGTCACAAACATCTTTCTGGATTAGATGAAGCTGTTGTTAAGAACATCGATGCTTGTAAACAGCTCTCCACCATTACCAGAACCTCTCTCGGCCCCAATGGTTTGTATTTACATGATTCATTTATCGTTTTTTAACTAGATCTACAACTTGTATGTGAACTTAAAATAGATTGTTACCGGAGTTGTGTATGATCCTGTGATCTACTTGTAAGGTTCAGATTGAATAGAAATGAAAAGTTATTGTTGTTACTGTAAGACAAATTTGATCAGTTAGGGTTTTTTTTATGAGAAATGTGGATGGTATATAGCATGGATTGATGAATATGAATGGTATTGTCAAATTAAAGACTTGTTTTGGTGTTGGTTGTAGAGTAACTTGGTGTTTGTTTCATTACCTTTTTAGTTAATGCATGCTTGTTTGGAGTGTCAGGTATGAATAAAATGGTTATTAATCATTTGGACAAGCTATTTGTAACAAGTGACACCGCGACCATTGTTAATGAACTTGAAATTCAGCACCCTGCAGCCAAAATTTTGGTATTGGCAGGGAAAGCGCAGCAGGAGGAAATTGGTGATGGAGCCAACTTAGTAGTGTCTTTTGCAGGAGAGCTTCTACAGGGTGCAGAAGATCTCATTAGGATGGGACTGCATCCCAGTGATATCATTATTGGATACACAAAAGCATGTGTCAAGGTTCGTTTTCTTCAACTCTATTATTTTTTATTCTTAAAGTACACTGTTTGAGTATTTACTGAGTTCACTTTCAGGCTGTTGAGGTCCTTGAAGGATTGGTTGAGGAAGGTTCTAACATCATGGATGTGAGGAATAAAGATGAAGTTATTCTAAGGATGAAAGCTGCGGTTGCTAGCAAACAATATGGTCAAGAGGATATTTTGTGTCCTCTTATTGCAGATGTACCTTCTCTTTTCTTGTCGATTAAACAGCTATCAATCACTGGACCAACAAGGGTTAATGCTCATGACTCTTGTCTTTGATTTTTCACTGCAGGCATGCATACAAGTTTGCCCAAATAACCCAACAAACTTCAATGTTGATAATGTTCGAGTTGCAAAACTCTTGGGTGGAGGCCTGCATAATTGTACAACAGTTAGAGGCATGGTTCTAAAAGGTGACACTGTGGGGAGTATAAAGAGAGTAGAGAAGGCAAAGGTGAGTACTTTTTTCGTTACCAAGCTTTTTAAAATCTTTATGGTCATATTATCTCTCGACATAATCATCATCTTAAGTTTAGTCTAACATGGATTCATGAGTGTATTAGAATAAAAAAAGTTCTCTTGTGCTCTTATAAATAAGTTGATTTTTATCTTTTTGAGGATATCTGTTAGGAGTCAGCATTTAGTTTTCTAACAACTCACTATTTTTGGGCAGTATGAAAGTGATCAATTTTCGTATTGAGCAAGCTGTCGATACTTTTGAAGTTTATGTTCACCTTGTATATCTATGTGTGTAACTGAGTCTGAATGCGTTTGGAGGGTAATTTTATACGTAATGAGTTCAAGCTTTTTCCTTGTGCTTGAAATCTTAGGCCTAGATTAGTTTTTGTGTTTCTTATTTGGTTGTATCTCTTTCTTTTTCTCTTCTCATATGTGTGTGTATAAATATGGCATGGCTGCTCTAAGGATTGTGGATTGTATATACATGTGACAGAACAAGTCATTGATAACAGGTCAAAGTAGCAGTTGTTTTGGCCAGACTGACACGTTTTTTGTTTTGCGAAAATTAGTATGTTAAACTACGATTACAAAAACCATGCTACTAAAATAATTATCCATTTTTGTATGAGTAACAGGTTTGCATTTGAATTCTTTCTCAGAGTTTTGCAACATGTTTTTGATCTATTTCTTCTGCTGTTTTTTGGCAACAGTTTTAATTTTATCTTTGTGACTGTTAGAGATAACACTCAACTCTATTTGGCCTGTTTAAACTGTGGAAATTACCTTGGCAGAAGTTAACAGTTTAAATTGCTACCTTAGATAAATTGTACAGGAGATTGTTCGAAATTAACATTGTAACAAGCTGCAACATCATTTATGCTAAATCTGCTGTAAAAAAAAGTTATGCTCAGTGAGCGTTGCTCACTCTGTTTTTTATCTGCTTATTAGATCCCTCAACAATTTCTGTGCCTTCTAATAGTATTTTGAGTAAATAAGCTGAAATGTTTGATGATTTTGTAGGTGGTTGTGATAGCTGGTGGCGTTGACACAACTGCAACCGAGACCAAAGGAACTGTTTTAATTCACAGTGCTGAGCAGGTGCAGCATACTATTTTTTCTTTATTTGGTTAATTTTTTTCTTTTCTATTTATATTATCATGTGTGGTGCATAAGTGACCCTATTAGAGTTCACACTGTTACTAAGGCATGTATTACCTTTTCAAGTGGTCGTAATAACAACCACCATGTTATGTACTTTTACGAAAGACCTGATATTAGTTGGATGCTTGGGAGTTTTCTGGCAGTTCAATATTTAATAACTTTTAAATTGAATTTTTTTTACTACAGCTTGAAAACTATGCTAAAACTGAAGAAGCAAAGGTTGAAGAGCTAATCAAAGCAGTTGCAGAATCTGGTGCAGAGGTCATAGTTAGTGGAGCAGCTGTTGGAGAGATGGCTCTGCATTTCTGTGAGCGTTATAAGTATGCTCAACCTTTACTTGTTTGCACAACTTGTATTGTTAATTGTCTTTGTGATTTTGAAAATTTTGTTCTCTTTACAGGCTAGAGAGTTCTGTAGTTTTTTTGCTCTCTTCAATTAAGAATAACAATTTGAACTTTGAGTTTACTTACAGGATCATGGTCTTAAAAATTGGGTCCAAGTTTGAACTTCGTCGTTTTTGCCGGACAACGGGTGCTGTTGCTCTTGTAAGCAACAGAGCATGTTTCGTTGTTGAGTATGCTACTGATTGACCAATCAACTATTGGTAGTGACAAATATTTGTTTGAATTTACAGTTGAAGCTTGGGAGTGCTGTAAACCCTGATGACCTTGGATATGTCGACTCCATTTCAGTCGAGGAGATTGGTGGTGCTAGGGTAATGTTTTGTGGGTATATAAATTTATTTGTGGTGTTTTTTTTATTTCAGGTATAACTAACTTAACATGTTCGGAATTTTATTTATTTGGCTTTAGGTAACTGTTGTAAGAAACGAACAAGGTGGGAACTCAGTGACCACTGTTTTGCTGCGAGCAAGTACTGACAGCATACTGGATGACCTGGAAAGGGCTGTTGATGATGGTGTCAATACTTACAAGGTTGTGTAATACTAATACATATGCCCCATGCTTATTTATTAGTTTTTTTTACATTCATTATTACTGTTGTTATCTTAACAATCTCTTTCGTTTCAGGCTTTATGCAGGGACAGTAGAATTGTTCCCGGAGCTGCAGCCACTGAAATTGAATTAGCCAGGAAATTGAAGGAATTTTCTTTTACAGAGACAGGGTATTTACTTTCATAGCTTCTTCTTTCTATCTTAAGTGAAGAGAGTCATTTTGTTATTTTGTATTGCAGATTAGATCAGTATGCTATTGCAAAGTTTGGCGAGAGCTTTGAAATGATACCAAAAACTTTGGCTGAAAATGCTGGGCTTAATGCCATGGAGATCATATCCAGTTTATATGCTGAACATGCGTCCGGAAACAACAAAGTTGGTATAGACTTGGAAGCTGGAGCATGTAAGGATGTCTCCACATTGAATATATGGGATCTTTATGTCACCAAGTAAGCAGCTCTGCTCAGTCTCTCCACCTCTTTAATTGTACTTGTATTATAAAAAACAACATTGGTACTAACATTTAAAACTGAATTTGACTATTAGCTTTGATCAGCACTATTAAAACTCTTTCATTATTACAAACATTAAAAGCCTCCTGACGATTAACAGATGTAAGTTGTGTGACGTTTTATTTCTATTTGTCTAGGTTTCATGCACTCAAGTATGCTGCTGATGCAGTTTGTACTGTTCTACGTGTTGATCAGGTACCTTATGCAAACTTTTTACTCTTATGGTTTTAGAACTTATGCAAATAAAGCTTACGTTAAAAAAAGCTGATTTGCTTAAGGTTTTATCATCCTTTTCTAAGCACAGTGATGTTTGGAGAGCTTATTATGTGGTTTGACTTGAAACTGAATGCATGCTGGTTTTAGAAAATGATAGTTTATTAAATGATGGTACTGCAGATAATCATGTCAAAACCGGCTGGTGGGCCGGGCAGGAGAGATCAACCTGCGGGAATGGACAATGAAGATTAGACTCTGCCTCGACGGTGTTCTGAAATATGAGATATTAGGTGGCTTAGAAAGAGTGATTTTGTTCGGCTGTCGGTCCGTCTTGTTTTAATCAAATATTGATGATAGAGAGTAGTAGTGAATGGTGTGGTTTTTCCCTTTTCTTCTTTAAAGACGTATTGGATTATTATTAATACTAGTTTAGTGCACGCGCTACGCTCGGGAACACAACATTCAAGTGATGCTTTTAAGGATATTCATGAACGTTTCAATAAGTTTTGAAACAAAACCGTGGTAAACCGGAACACGAAATAAATTTTTAAAAATTAAATTTTTAGTATAGCAATATTATACTCAAGTTAAAGAGAATAAAATGCTCAGTTTTATTGTGTAGTTTAATTTTTTTTTTAAATTCATATAAAAAAGTTATGTATATTTATAAAACACTAAGGTTTTTAATTGTATATTATTATTAATTTTATCCATAAGTTTCATTTTTACACTCTATCAAATATAAACAGACTCATGTACACCCCTTGTAGTAGAGGGTTAAAAATATAAATACTTTTAAATTTTTCAAAAATCTCCAAAATATTAAAGGACCAAAAATGTAATTAGTTTTTATTATAATATATTTTATATACATATTTTAAATAAAAAAATTATTATTATGAGATAAACTCTCAAATGATGCCACATAAGCCAGAAGCTTTAAAATGGTGCCACATAAGCTTTTTTGGTTTTGCTATATTATATAAAGATTTTGTGTATTAGAACTAGGGTCATTGTCACATGTCCATCAGCAAGTTTCCTGTGACATTTGCAAAATCTTGCAAATTCCCAAACACACATAGCTATAGATGCTCAATGTACATATTGCAAGATCTTGTTTCACTCCATTTAAATCAAACTCCTATTGATGCTTACAGTTATATTCAAACATCATCACTAAGGCATCCCCATCAATCATCACATTCAAATATGAAATGCTTTTTGCTCACATTCAAATGATGATTTATTAGTTACCACAATGAAACAATACACACAATAATCCTACACATCTTAAAACACCCAAACTGCCTAGGTATTTGACTTCCTATTAGCAGCAGCATGTATAATCTTAATAACAATAATAATATATGTCTAGTTACAACTCGCACCTAAAACTATATATACACAACTATTTCCTCTTTCTGATATCTTACAACTTGCAAGATGATCTACACACATCCTTGTTCCGACATACTGGTAGCAATTGTCAAAAACGCAGAGATGACGCTCCCATGTATCAAAGCCCTAAGAGAAGCAGTAAATAAAGAATGTTAGCACCCCAATTCGACCAATTTACATGGGAACCGGTTGATAAATCTTGAATGTGTTTGAAGATTTGAGTTGTGTTTTATCATAAATGCTTAAAGTGGCAACTCAACCAACCCTGCTTGTTTCCATCCATAATAAAAAGCAACTCATTACAACCGAACCTTTTACCCAGCCCTTGAGTCACTTCAGGTTGGTTCCAATGAATAAAAGGTATAAAGCCTATGCATTCGAGAATCTTACTCTGGACTCTCTTTTGGATAACCAAATTCAGCTGCCGCTTTAAGCGCCCGTTGGTAGGTCTGTTTCATTGCTTCCTGCCATTAAAAAAGAATAACAATGGTTCATGCTTCATACATTTCCATTCTCAAATTTAACATTTTCACTTCCATTTCAGTTTGACACATTAATATGGAAAGATAACATTGTTCTGATGCTTTATATTAGTAACACCTTAAAACATTTTAAGGAGATTGTTTTGTGTTTCTCAACAGTTGGAAAACCTTTTACTAAATTCAAGATGATGGTGAAACTGGAATATTGGATACATCATGCATGCCAAAACATGTAAGTTTTTATAGCAGGTTGGGAACAAAAACTATTATTGGAATGATGATCCACTTTTTATAGCTTTTTTTTGTAAGTATTAAACAAATTGACCCGTATGCACATAAGTGGGATGAAGTTGCTTCCACGTTCCATGAATGGAATATCATAGAAAGCCCAAAAATGAACATGTAATGTTCACGGAATTGGTTTCATGCCTGTAGTTTAGACTCGAAGTCCTCAGGTGCCCAGTTGAGATTGTATTCTTTTAGCTCTAGCTCACCAGCAACAACCTGAGCAGTATGATATAAGAGAAATAGAAAGTTCAGTTAAAACTAACAATGTCAATTTATTTTAATAAAAATATAATATGTCATTGCATACCCCTCCGGTACCAGCAGCTATTGAAGGAGCAATTAGAACATTGGCCCCCTTCAAAACATCAAGTGCTTCAGAAGTACAGGGCATGTTGGAACCTAAGAAGAACACATTTTGGACAACTTTTAACCGCTATCTAACCACTTTATATGAATGATAAAGATAAAACACCAATATCGCCACCTTTATTAAAAAATAGCAAAATGACAAACAAAATGAAGAAAAAAAGGAATCGCCACCTTCAACAAGTATACGGCATCCCAAATTAACGAGACTAATGGCATCAGAGTGATCAATTTCATTTTGTGAAGCACAAGGAAAAGCAACATCACATCTTTCATTCCAAGGTTTTGCTTCATCATAGTACTTAGCACGAGCATAAGTTTTTGAATAATCTCTACATAGTTATAAAATGATAAGTAAATAAAGAACAATAAGAGTAAACATATTCTCAAAAGGGGACACAAACCTTAAAGTTCTATGTTGTGCTTTGATGTCTCTAAGAAAAGATAGTTTCATGAAATCAAACCCATCCTCATCAACTAAATAACCCTTTGAATCTGTTGGCGCATATAAATATGTCACTTTTAAAACACACATGAAATAATAATTTTCAATCCAATAAATAGTTTCAATCTGATTTTTTCACCTGGCAAGGAATTTTTCACATTACCTGATACTGTGATGGGAAGAGCTCCATAAGCAATGAGCTTCTCTAAAACATGCATTGCTATCTTCCCGGACCCACTAACCACACATCTAGAAACAAAATAGAACTGAACTCAAAATGTGCATCAAAAACTTTAGATATAATGCATCTTGAGACCACCAAAATTTTCAACTGTTCTCGTTAAATCCACCCATAACAACTTTATGGGTCAATGCATTTAGTTTCATTTATACCAATAACGATAATAATATCATTGAACGAAAAAATAACTCATTTGGTGAGGTGTCAAAATGTTATACATTAAAATTGTAATCTTTCAAAAACCTTCAAGGGCATTGGGCATATATTTGTCAGAATTATTGAAACCAAATGCGTGCTTGGGTAATAGATCCAAAAACTAAATTAGTTTGGTGTAAACCTTAGTCCTTTGAGTTCTTTATTCATGTCTGCAAGCATAAGTTGTGCAAAGAAGACCTGTAAGAAACAATACAATCTGTTAAACCATTTTCTTAATAAATGGAGAAAATTGCAAAAGCATACCAGGCCATAACCAGTAGCTTCTGTACGGAGGCTGGAACCGGACCAGTTAAGTCTCGGGCCCGTGAAACTTCCCTGCATACAGATATTACAAAATCATACATAGAACATAAACAAATCCAAAACTCAAGTAAAAAACATCATGCAAATATTATGAAACAGACAAGAAGAAACAAACGCAGCACCCAAGTAAAGAAAATAAATGTGAGAATTTTGACCTGTTAACAGATAACCAGGTCGACTTGGGTTTACATCTTGCCTTTAAAAAAACTTCAAAATGGTATGGAAGTCACTTAATATGTATTCAAAATGCTGTATCCTACAGGATTGATTCAAAATGGTATGGGGGTTTTTCTGGGGTATGACTTTAATACTGTATCCTACAGGATTGATTCATTGATTGATTGATCTTATCGAATTTAGAACATTACTTATTTTAACATTCACGAAAAGGAAAGACAAAAAAGGATTTGCAGGCCAAACCAACCCGATCAGACCCGCTTGGCCTTTTTCTAAAAATTAACCATTTTGTTACCTCTAGAAGCAAATAACACAGCCTCACCTGAGAATGCCCAGCCAGGCGTCTATATTGACCATAAAGAAAACCCATTTCACGAGTGCCAACACCCATCTCCTCAGAAGGAAGATCCTGATATTATAATGAAAAAAGATTAACATTTTATATATGTGGATACACAAGTAACAAAATTGATTAAAATACCTTATCGGGACTGATGTAACGATACAGCTCATCCATATAGCTCTGGCAGAAGTGCATAATCTACAAAACAGAATGACACATAAATCATAACTTTATTAAAGGCACATGAGCACATCATAAATAACTATAATGAAATAAAGATTCATAAAGAAACCTCATTGTCACTTTTCCCTTTGGGATCAAAATCACTTCCACCCGATGCTCCACCAAGTCGATAAGGAGATAATGCAGTCCTTAATGTCTGCAGTCAAAACTAGAAAAACTTAAAATTTTGGCTGCAAAATTGCATACGAAAGATGACCCGTGATGGGAAAAAATATAAGAGCCGGAAAAATATGACCTTTACTTAAAAAGGGTACAAAAAAAAAGATAAAAGATGGAAGCATGCCTGCTGAAAACCGAGAAACTTGGCAATACTTAAGTTCATTAATGGGTGAAAACGCAGGCCTCCCCTACATGGGCCCAAAGTCTGGTTAAATTGGACTCTAAACCCTCGGTTGACGTGCATTTCACCTCTATCATCAACCCATGGAACACGGAAGATAATTGTACGCTCAGGCTCTAACAACCGCTCCATGGTATTTACATAACTACAACAAAATAATGGGGTCCAGTCAGGTCGGTTAACAGATAAACATTGGTCACTTTTAGTATTCGTTGAAGTGGGTCAAGTTCGGTTGGGTTGACTCACCAAAACTTTTTGGCCTTTATTTAAAATAGGCACTAGTATGTCGAGGTCACCCTGTGTTAAAAGTTTTTCATTATGCCCACTTCCACAGTTCCATATACTTGGTATTTAGTACTACTTTCATTATGCCCACATACGCCCAAAAACATGCTAGAATATTACACAATGACAAGACACCGGTGTCTTTTTAATTTTTTAAAGAAAAACTAATCATTAGATATGTTTTCAGACAACTTTAGTATTGTAAACATAAGCATATACACATGTGGTTGAGCTATAATGTACTTAAATATCTGGGTGACCTTAATGAAAAAGTTTGAATACATGAGTGGCCTACACATATCACCCCTCTAAAATTATATGAATAGTTAACTTTTTATTTAATATGATTACAAATACTATATTACTAAAGAAATATCTTATCTTTTTTAGCAACACTATGTAAAGGTTGTAAGCATTTGAATACACTTTGGGTGACTTTAGAACCTCTTCCTTATTAGTTAGTTGACTTAGTTCTTTTTGTACAATCCAAATCAACAGATTTTTGAGGAAACATACCCTGAGTTTTTTGAAATGACTCTTTCAAGAGAATGAATAACTTCTTGCACAGATTGTATGAACTCAAGCTCATTAGGGTCCCTTTTTAGTGCAGCTTCAACAATCGATCCAGCCGATTTTGACATGAGAGCTGTTATAATAGTCAAATTCTCAAACCATCGAAAATAAGCATAAATTCGTACATTTTAATAATAAAAATCAGCACAAACCTTTTACATAAATGGGCTTATCAGCAATGATCTTATCTTTAGAGGCCAATTGGAGACGAAGAGCCTCTTTATGAAGCAAACTGTTGTTATGTTCTTCTAATGCACTCATTTGCATATTTCTACTACCTTCATTTCCATAAGGATTTCTTCTATGTTTCCTACCATATTCCCTGCAAATCGAGCAAAATATTCTTGTTGTACCTTCTTTCATATCCACATACGCCCATTTGTATGTATCAGCCCATTCTTCCCGCCATCTTTTCACCACTTTTTTCTTTCTTTTAGCTGGAATTGACTTCAACAATTCTTGATCATCATTTGGAAGTTGTGAAACAATTGACATGTTCTTGTTTTCATCATGATCATCAGCTGAAGATTCTTGTGGCGGGACGCTAAGCAAAGGAGTGTGAGCAAATGACGGGTCATCGTCACCAGGCCCGATTTCTAAATCAATTTCCCCACCGAGCTCCCTAACCACCAAATGATGTCTTTGTTGAATCAAGCTGATGTCATCCATTGCAGAATTCATCCCTAGCCCGACAATCGGAATCAACATTCAGCATCACAAGCGTAATCCCCACTCGGGCTGGTTTTTCACTCTGTATAGATGTAAAGGCATGCATTTATAGGTCTAAGAGGAGTTATTATAGTGAGCTCACACATTCACACATTTAAAAGTGATTATGCGTTTTCAATGATTAAAATCAGACCATTGAACATGGACAGTGTGAAATGGTGTTTGGATGTCGTTTTTTGTTTTGACATTGATAATTGGATAACAAGTCGAAATAATCATATAACCAGTTCTAAAACGAAATTTCAAACACCTGTAAATACAATTTGGTGATAATTTTCATGCTTCTTTATTGGCTTAACAAATAGTTTGCCAGTTACTTATGGTAGTAAAAGATTATGACAATCGACAAAGAAAGAATGAATGGTTTTCATTATACTTATTAGCCCACATAAAAGACATGTACTACGCCGATACAAAATAAATACATATAAATATGTAAATTTCAAGAGAGAAAACAAGTAAGTCCTTTCCAGATGAGTTGTTGCATAAATAACATTGTAATGATGAGAAAGTGATGCAAAGCATAAAAATTTACCTCTAGTACAAATTAGGGAAACCAGTATTAATGTTACTAAGATGTGCACAACATTATGCTCAAACCTACTAACATTAAAGAGCTAATCATAGAGAAAATTCTCAACTACCAGTTTGCTCAGATATATACGTCATACACACCAAGCTGTTTGTGTATGAGTTTTAAAGGATCGCAACAAAAAAATAGTTTATAGCTTTTAGTGTGCAGGAAACCTACTTCTATATGTGATCATTTGAATATATAGGGATCATATAACCAATTTGATCCTGGTGTATCACTTCCTTAACTAACCATAATGTGCCAAACATTATCAAAAAAAGTGATTATTACAACTTGAAACATGTCCAAAGTCCAAACACTAACTCATGCTAATAGATTATCATATCCTGGTTATACAACATCACAGGCAAAAACTTATCACACAATCACTTCCAAACACTAACTCATCCCCTAGGATTAAACTATTACACGGTTCTGAAGCTCAACCTATTTATAGAACACAAACAAACAATCTTCAGCTTACAATATTGATTTGCAAGTAATTATAATCATATAACCCGTTCTCTAATTCATCATCTCCTTTTTGTTCTGTGAAAAACAATCATATTTCAATCTATTAAAATAAAACATATTTTGAATCAAACATAAAACCCTAATAATTATGATAAGCAAATCCACACAACCCAATTCATAGATTCATAACCCAAAAGATGAAAAGATTGTAACTTCATTGCAATTAAAGTAGCTAGCAATGCAACGAAAGTAACCACCCAGATGAAATAAAGAGTATTAGGGAACTTACAGAAGAACTGAGGTTTGACTTTATTGACTGGTGTGTGAAGAGGGTCAACTGTGAATTGAAGGTTGATCAAGCATTTTATTGGGCGGTGGATCATAAGAAAATGAGAGAGATGAGTAATTAAAAGAAGATGAAGATGAAGATGAAGTTATGATCGATCTGTATAAAGAAACAAAGAAAAAGGGTAAGTTGTTGTTGTGCAATGATTTTTGGGACAAAGTGGGGCTTTTTTTTACGGAAACCGAGCTGATAGATAATACACGGATATATAGTAAGCAACAAAAAAAATATATATTAACTGCGTCAATAACCGAGTGACTTTTATAACAACATCGAAGAGGAAACTTATCACTGTAGGAAATTTTAAGGTCAATTTGAAACTAGAGCTGGTATATCGTGTTAGGCACGACACGATAAGAGACGAACATCATAACTTATCGTGTCATTTTTTCTTAAACAGAAACATGATAAAAGGCAGATTAACACGATATGGCACGACAAAAAGAAAACACTTCTTATAGATAAAAATTTGCATAAAGTTCATAAGTGTTAGATATTAAATATGACTTAACACGATAATCTTTAAGCATAAAACAATAAAAGTCCATAATAGTATTTTTTTAACCATAATAATATTTCATATCCACCTCCATTCTCCACAACCTTTCGTGTTAACATGTCTTTAGCATGTTGACATGTTAAGACACGATAGTTGACGAGTCTTTATCGTGTTAACTTATTAATGACACGACGCATGTTAAGGCCTAACACGAAACTTGTTAATTTTGTGTCAGAACTTGTCAGTCCTTCTTGAAACCTCGTTATGTCCAAAATGGGACTTCAACCCAAGGCCTCGTTTTAGAGAAGTTTTATGTATATCACTTCAACAACATAGGTTGAAGTCTTGAAGATCATCGGCCACTTCTATTTTGATATTTCCAGTTTTTTCTTTCGTGTTTTTTACAATCCGTGTATCACATTTACGTCAGGAATGGACCTATGAATAGCCCAAGGGTACCCCCGGGCACCCCTCAACTTTCATTGCGTATTGCAATATTTACTAGTTTAAGTGATTGTATAAATATGGGTTACTTATTTGTAGCAACTTAATACGTTTCGTTTGATCATAAAGCGTCTTTTTATGTTTTTTTTGTGATTAAACACATTTATATAAGCATGTCAATGTGCATGACGAACGTAAGCGTGTCCCTAAGGCCTAAACATGTAGGTATCATCTAATGCTTTGTTGCGTTTACCCGTTCAACGTGTATAAAAGATGTCTCGTCATAACGCTCAAACACATTTGTTCGTTGTAATAATTAATTCTAACAATTGTGAAAACAAATGGATACTCATAAAATTTGTTTACGATATCACAACTATATCTGTATTATTAAAAATGATGAGATTCGTATTTTCTTATTTTCTTGTGGGGTTTAGACTTTAGATTAAGTCGTAATCATAATAATGTTTTTGTAGTGTTCACTTTAAAACAGTTCACCATAAACAAAAATATATAAAAATATTATAGTTTATATGAGTCAAATCTATGTGTCTTGACGGTCTTGTAGCAAGTTCACATTGGGTTTTTATATGTTTGCATGTAATTGACTTGATCATTTGGATAAGATCATAACTATGCTCGTACAATAGAAAGGATTTGATAATAAATTTTTTTATCTAACTTGTCACACATGCTTCTATATATTAAAATTATAAAAAAAATAAACGGTAACACGGTCATTCTAGTAATTTTCAGTTTTATATATGAGTTGTTTTTATCTCTATGTTTTGATGTGTTGTCTATAATTTAAGGGAAACTCAAAGATAAAGGACCTTTGTTTAGCTTTAAAATATTGTTAGTGTACCACCTGTATTATCTTCGATCTACAGGTGGTGATACAATGTGATAAGGATATGGATCAACATATTTGAATAATATTTATTTCCTTAATTATCGAGTCTTTATTTAATTATTTATCTTTTATTTATTTAGTTTATTCATGTTTATCTTAAGAGTTGTTGAGTCTAGTATAAATAAGGATCTATAGTTTATTGTTTAAGAAGTTTATGATTGAGATTTAATAAAGAACATTGTTCTTGAAACCTTATGGTTTAATTTATAGTCTTTGATTATCAATTGTGTTTGAGCCATTTGGATATTCCGTGGAATCGGTATCACAATGGGTCTAAACATTGATGTGCATGCGACCATCTGAAGCTTCATTTACAGATACTCATAACGACTATACAAAAGCAAAAATGATTTGAAAGCGTGATGTAACGATGTTGATTAAACTAGATGTAGTCGTCGGCTCGCACGCTGTGCGAGCCTTTTATGTTTCTAGTTAGCTCTTCATGTCTGGTTCGCATTTGTTAAACATAGACCCTGACAGCCACATCAACTACTATCTAAAATGCACACAATACAGATTGTTTACATGAGTTTTCAATAGATACACTTCAAGTTGCACATATGTTGGTGTCGTTTACCCACGACATCATAACAACACCAACTATCGCCGCCTACAAACATCTAATCTGCCCGACCAAACCGCTACCACCGTCGAACCACTCCCCTATCCATCGCTAAACGGCCCATCAGATATTTTTTTCTTTATATCTCTCTTTTTCTTCTCTTCTCGTTGTTCAATCCCAACAATATTTTTTGATTGTGCAAATAACAATTCTTTAAGAGGGACTAAACATGTTAACTATAAACATATTGTGGTAAAAATGTAAACTATAAAAATATTGTGGTAAAAATCAAAAACAAAAAACTTAACAATTGAATTTCACTAAAATCTATTTGTGGTAAAAATATAAACTATAAAAATATTGTGGTAAAAAACAAAAATAAAAAACCTAACTATTGAATTTTAGTAAAACCATTTGGTTTTTCAATTAAAAGGGGAATGTGGTAAAAATAAAAAACAAAAAACTTAACAATTGAATTTCACTAAAATCATTTGTGGTAAAAAATATAAACTATAAAAATATTGTGGTAAAAATCAAAAATAAAAAACTTAACTATTGAATTTTAGTAAAACCATTTGGTTTGTTCAATCCAAACAATATTTTTTGATTGTGCAAATAACAATTCTTTAAGAGGGACTAAACATGTTAACTATAAACATATTGTGGTAAAAATGTAAACTATAAAAATATTGTGGTAAAAATAAAAAACAAAAAACTTAACAATTGAATTTCACTAAAATCTATTTGTGGTAAAAATATAAACTATAAAAATATTGTGGTAAAAAACAAAAATAAAAAACCTAACTATTGAATTTTAGTAAAACCATTTGGTTTTTCAATTAAAAGGGGAATTTGCTAATTGTTTTAGGTTTAGTTCATTTGGAGCTCTACTCCTATTTTATTTAATTCAATATGCTAAACTAATTTGTTTGTTTTAATCATTTGTTTGCGAGAAATTTATAAGTCTACATGAGTTTTGATTTGTGTTAAAGGTTGAAGTTTCTTACATAAGTTACATCTCCAGAGTAAAAAGGCTTCCATCATGACATTAAAGATCTTATTCATGCTAGGATCGCTATTCACACAATTTCCAAACACAACATCGATCTGATGCCAAATTCAGTTTCAAGATGACAGGTCGAAACCCACCCCTAAGATGGAGACCATGTTCTACTACGACATGGTTTGCGTTTCATTCAATTTGAATGTCGTCGGTGTTGATGTCGGCAACACATTGATCCTGGCCTTCAAATTGAGAAGAGCACAATGGGCGTCGAATAAAGGGGTTAAACCACTATGAAAGGCATTTGTACTTGACGCAAGGCACCAAAAACCAATCTAAAAGATGAAAATGCATCAATGCTAAGCAATAAAGGTGATAACTAATATTAGAGCATTATATAGCGAGTGAATAACAAAGGGGGATATTAACGTGCCACTCCAACAATAAGAGCATCCAAGAACAACCCCAATAACAAAAAGTTGTAAAAAATTGTCAACAGATAAGTGAGTTGCACTAAAAACAATCGAACTTATCACGACTGCTTTCTCCCATTTCATTCTTGAAGCAAGAGACCTCAATAAAAACCCTCGATAAACAGTTTCTTCAAGAAGCGGAGTTACAATGCAGTAAACAAGAACGAACCCCACAACTGAGAGAGACCCACCCGATAACATTTCCTTCAAAATTGGGTTGTTAACATCCTACATCATGAAAAACAATACACTGTATTTGAGTGAGGTAGCAAAATGAGCGGGCTGACCATGAGCCAAAATGATTACCTTAGGACCGACCAGCTTGTCAGCTACAAGCGAGGTAATAAAGACCAATGCAAGAAGAAAACCAACACCAAGCACAGATGCAACTAACCAGTTCCGTTCCCTAGGCAAGACTCTTGTTTCAAACAAGCTAAGAATGTTAAAACGGTTGTTGGAGAATTTTAACAGCGATAGGAATGAAACAAACTCTAAAGTTTGTATTAGAAGCAATGAATATGCCTGTTACGGAAAAAAGATGAAATGTCAACAATCATCCATATCAATGATGGTAACATTTTAAACAAAAGAAGGAACTCTCACATAACTCAAATATGGAAATTGTTTTTATTTGTATCACCTGAGTGTTGGGATCAAGATCAGTTTGATGCGATAGTTTTGCAACGATAGATAGTCCTCCAAAGCTAAGAGGAATGTGCAAACTAAATATATAAAAAGCCATAGTGCTCCATGTGTTTCCACCGTCACATTGAACGTCTGTATTCAGTATAGAGAAATCCTGCAGGACATGTTTACGGAACTAGAACTGGATCATCCAAAACAAATCCGGCTTAATAATCATTTAGAACTGAACTTGCATGGCATATGGATTTAAAATCGACGAACCTTTGATGGTCCACGGTTGCCATTGTTTCTGATGCAGCAAACCTTGAAAGAAGAGTTTCTGCAATTGCTTATGTAAGTGGAGCGCATATTTTGATTGGCTTGAAATGTTCGGATTGATGTGGCGAGAGACAAAGGAGACCTTGTTAGACTGGTTGATGCTAGTGGAAGATGAACCGTTGTTGCTGCCGTCTCCAAAACCATTGCGTGAAACAATTTCCCTCCTGAGGATAATATGGGCGCTTTGTGTTTTGCTGTTATTGAAATTTCTTTTCTTCTGATTTTTCATACAATATCACACAATCACTAACAACCAAACACAACTAAAAAAACCTAGGATCAAACCATAACACAGTTCTGAAGCTCAACCTATTTATAGAACACAAATAATCTTCAGCTTACAGTATTGATTTGTAAGTACTGTAATTATAATTTTCTAATTCATTTCCTTTTTGGTCTGTGAAAAACAATCATATTTCAATCTATTCAAATAATACTACATCGTACAAACGCAAACATAAAACCCTAATTACAGCTTCGGGTGTAATATACAAATTTAGACAGCCCAATTCACAGCTTCATAACCCAACCAAAAGATTGTAACTTTATTCCAATAATCAAACTAATAATGCAACGAAAGCAAGCCAGGTGAAATAAAGAGGATTTGGGAACTTACAGAAGAACTGAGGTTTGACCTTTTTGACTGGTGTGTGAACCAACTGCGAATTGAGAGAGATGAGTACTTAAAAGATGACGTTATGGTCGATCTGTATAAAGAAACAGAGAAGGGGTAAGTTGTTATGCAATGACTTTTAAAGAAAATGGTTTTTTTTTACCGAAACGAGTTAAGAATATTCAGACAATAGTGACGAGCAACGACCTTAATAGCCGAGTGAGTTTTTTTATTACGAATGTCAATTGTTTATACTTATTTATGCCTCATACATAACTCATTCATAAATATTATTAAAAAGAAAACTCATAGTCATCACTTTGAAAAACCTCTAGTTTAATTTGAAACCTCATCATATGTAAATAAGACTTCAACCTAAAACATTATTTTAGTAATATTTTTAAATTTTACCTATTACTAATATTTTTAAATTTCTTCTTCTAAGAGTAATTACGCAAAGCATTATTCTAATTTGATATTTCCTTTTTTTCTTTTATGTTTTTTTAGTGTATCACAATTACCTGTAAGTATATTTAAGACGTTTCGTTTGATCGTAACACGTTTTTTATGTTTATTTCGTGTGATTAAACACATTAAGCGTCATCTTACGGCATGTTAAGGTCACCCATGTTGGCTTTAATTTCTAACCGATTCACAAGCCAGTGAAGTTTGGGGACCTAAGTTGACAAGTCGGTCAAGTTGAGTTTATTTCATAATTATTTAGTAATTAGTATTGTAGTCTAGTAGGACTCTAATATGTTGATTAGATCCTAAAGTTTAGCAATCCTAATTATATTTGAATATGTTTAGTTTTAGCCTATATATATACCGAGTCATGGTATACACAATTAATGAGAGTCGTCTAGCGAGATTGGTTTGGCTTATATATGCCCGAGCTTGTGGGTTATATATTGTGAGAGATTGTATTGAGTTTTTGAGCTATTTTTCTTAATACAAGTTGTGGAGTTATCCATAATCTCTTGGGTTCTTGTTTTATATCCGAATTTGGATCTTTAATTGGTATCAGAGCGGTTACGCTCTTGGGGTTTGCCGATCAAAGTCGTGATCGATAAGAAGACCGATTAAGGTTGAGTGAGTTTGGTTACGACCAAGGCTTGAATCAAAGGAGTTGATTAGGTTAGGAAGAACCGACGGGAGGATCAAACCGACAAGAGAATCGGTAAGAAGATCAAAGGTTTGGTCGAGATTCTTCAAGAAAACTAATCGCAAGTTAATGATTAACTTAAATTCTATGGGGACATGTAAGGATCTAAGAAAGCTGGTGTTTGCTCAAGATCGCAGCCGAGTCAATGGTGGTGCGAGTTCTTATGACCAAAGGACTAGTCAAGGACAAAGGACCAGTCGAGTGCAAGGATGTAAGAATGTGTGAGCTAGGAAGGAGCCGAAAGACATAGCTAGAGATCAAGCAACGTTCCAAGAGAAGTTCCACCTATTTCGGTTCAGAAATTAGGGGGTGATTGTTGGCTTTAATTTCTAACCGATTCACAAGCCAGTGAAGTTTGGGGACCTAAGTTGACAAGTCGGTCAAGTTGAGTTTATTTCATAATTATTTAGTAATTAGTATTGTAGTCTAGTAGGACTCTAATATGTTGATTAGATCCTAAAGTTTAGCAATCCTAATTATATTTGAATAGGTTTAGTTTTAGCCTATATATATACCGAGTCATGGTATACACAATTAATGAGAGTCGTCTAGCGAGATTGGTTTGGCTTATATATGCCCGAGCTTGTGGGTTATATATTGTGAGAGATTGTATTGAGTTTTTGAGCTATTTTTCTTAATACAAGTTGTGGAGTTATCCATAATCTCTTGGGTTCTTGTTTTATATCCGAATTTGGATCTTTAACCCACTCACCATGTTTCTTTGGTGCCAACATGCGTAAGAAACGTAAATATGCCCTTAACCATGTAAGCGTCATCTTACGACATGGTCGCCATCACCCATTCACCATGTAGAAAAGACCTTTGTTCGTTGAAATAAACAATTCAAACAAATGTGAAAATACAAAGCAAATCACAAAATTTGTTACGATATCACAGTTATAAATGCATTGAAAAAATGATGAGATTTTGTATTTTCTTATTTCGTTGTGGGCTATGGATTAAGTCACGATCATAATAAAGTTTTGGTAGTGTTCACTTTAAAATAGTTTACAGTAAACTAAAATATAATATAACAATATTATAATTTATATGAGTCAAATACTCAAATCTATGTGTCTAGTAGCAAGTTCACATTGGGTTTTTATATGTTTGTATGTATAGTTGACTTGGTCAAATGGATAAGATTATGACTATGCTGGTACAACACTACAACATAAAGGATTTGATAGTGAACCTTTTTCATCTAACTTATAATCATATCAGAATATCAGATAATTTTCTTTATGCTATAACTAGTCATATCATAGTCTTAGGAGTACTTCGTTCTAAAACACAAGGATACAAGACAATTAGAAAATAACATTAAAGATAGGCTAATAAAAATAAATATTTTATACCTAAAATTAGTAATATACACACACATTTATAAGAGAGTAAAGTTATGATAGATAAATAGACAAGAAAAATAAACTAAACATGTTTCAAAGTAGGGGTGTGCATGGGTTGGTTTGGGTCGGTTTTTGACTCAATCCGAACCCAAACCCAAAAAGTCGGTTTTTGTGTTTTTAAAACCCATGGGTTTTGGGTTTGCGGACTGGGTTTGGGTTTGGGTTCGGTTTTTTCAACTTGACTTTAAATTTATTGTTTTTTAGTACTAAATACAAGTTATAAACATAACTCTTAATAATTCAAGAAAACATGTTATAATACTAAAGTTTAAATTTATGTTTGCATAAATTTAAACATCTAAAATCAACCACATTTAAAAAGAAAATTTACTCAGGAAACAATAACCATAAACAAAATTTTGAATGTCATTTTGCTTCGACAAAAAACCACCAATAAATAATAGATAAAATGTAATATGATCATATAATAATGTATTACAATATAGGCTTTTACATAACATAGGTCATGGGTCTTACATATATGAAATTTAGCATATACATAAACATTATTGGGTCGGTTCGGTTTTTACGGATCGGTTTTTTAACAAAACCCAAACCCAACCCAAAAGTTCGGTTTTTTTATAAATTAAACCCAAAACCCACGGTTTCTATTTGGGTTCGGTTTTTTGGGTTTGGGTTTTCGGTTTTTTCGGTTTCGGATCGGTTTTTTCGGTTTCATGCTCACCCCTATTTCAAAGCATGGATTGGATTTTAAACCAAGTGGCAGCAGTAGTGATGGTTACTGTTTGGTTTGTGTGACTTGCTTAGAAAAAAACTTAATCGAAAGTAAAAGGATATATATATATACCGGCCTCTTGATTTGATAGAGTGTAGGTAGGAATATCAAAACTGAAAATAAGATACAAGTAAAGTGTGTTTGTAGACTTGTAACTTAGAAATGTAAGGATTATGATTCATGATTGAAGAAAAATGCCTCCACTTGTTCCCAAACAGATATTACCACACTACTATACAATTCCTTATTCGAATTCCACATCATCATGATAACAATGAACAAACAGGTTACAGAGACCACCACCAACATCAAATATTCTATTCACATATACAATAATTGAGGAGGTGGAATGGGGCTTCTACGTGTTTGTTTGTTAAAGAACGAACGTGTTCATGAACAATTCATGAGCGCTTACCGAAGGGCAGGGGCGTACCCACTTTGGTGGGGTGGGGGGCGCCCGCTCCCCCTGCGAAATTTTTTTTTTTTGTTTTTATATGTTAAATTCTCGATCGACCCTCATAAAATTTAACCCTCGACCCCCATACAGGTTTGAAAACTCAGTTTAATGCTCAGTTAGTAGCCTATATGAGACACATAATATTTAACAATGGATTGGGTTATATTATGGTTAGAAGATAGTAATATATATTTATTTATATTGTCATATATAGTCAGTCATTATGGTATTGTAACCTTAAGTGTTTCACCATTGCACAAAACCATCAATATAGTTGATGATTTGGATGGTCATGAGTACAAAATGGAAATATATAAATAAATTAACTACTTTTGCTAAGTAATCAAGTGAGAAGTGATGAATGGTGGAAAAATTAGTTGTAGAACCAAGGTTCACAACATCACCATTTTATACCATAACACAAGTTTTCCAACATAATATTGTTTGGAAACATGGTTTGGTTTCATTAACTTCTTATTTGTAGATTAGTGACTTAAAAAAGATGTATAATGGAGGCATATGAAGTTTAAGAAACAAAATAAAAGATTTATTTTATATAGTTTGAGAAAAACAATCCTAACTCGAACCTCAAAATGGTGATTCACCAAACTCTATTTACCTTGGTAAATACATGGTAAAGTTATAGAGGATGTTTCAAGTATTTAGGAATAAAAATGAAAGAAAAATGAAAGAAAGAATAAAAAACTCACAAGTTGTTGTTCAAAATTTGTTGAAAAAAAGATGAAATTTGAGAGAGAGTTTGAAAGATGAAAATTTGTAGAAATTCTTAAATAGATTGAGAGAGTTTGAGAGAGAGTTTAGATGATGAAAGTGATTAGAGAGATTTGGTTTGGTATTAAAATTAGGGTTAGACATTAAATAAGTTGGTTGAGTAGAGGGAATGAAAATTTTTACTTTTAAATATAAGTGGAGGTAAAATGAAATTTTTTTAATTTTGACCCATCAAATTTATTTGTTGTCATTTTTTTAATTTAACCCGACCCGGTTCGACCCGAACCGAATCGAACCGGATTGAAAAAAATATTATATATCGATACTTAAACGATTACTACCAAATTTCCGACCCCCATGAAAAAATTTCCTGGGTACGCCACTGCCGAAGGGGATTTCTTGTTCGTGTTTGTACAATAAGGAAACGAACGTGCTCATAAACCGTTCACGAGCATTATCAAAAGTAAGCGAACACAAACAAATTACAAATATCACGAACATAAATAAACACAAACAAACACATATTTATTTTGAAATAATTTATGCATTAACAAAAGTTGCGTAAAATTCACCAAAACTAACTAAGTACCGAACTTAGTTATCTTAACATGATTGACATAATTACCATAAAACATAATTATCACAAAAAATAAGAAGTTTCATGTTTTAGCATAAAACTGACATCTAAATAGTCAATAGGTGATGTTGCGTATAGCATAACATAAACAACAAGCTTGTTCGTATTCATTTGTTAAGGTATAAAGTTCTTCACGCGAACTAATAAATGCCCTATATAACTAACCACCAAACATAAAATAAAAAAAAGCATAAACAAACACGCCCCCGAATGTAAAAAGACGAAAGCAATTTCTTAGGGAACGGATATTTTTATCCGTGTTCATTTGTTTATTAAACAAACGAGCTCAAATAAGCTTTCCCGCCAAACGATTCACAAACTATTCGCTGAAAGTTTAGTTCGTTGACGGCCTTAGACTTAGGTCCTATTATTTAGACACCCTATAATATAAAATGACACCGCGACACTCTTTATGGACGTATATGAAACGCATAGCGACGATTGCACTGAATCTGATGAAATTCAATGTCCGCCCGTAATTCGGTATAACGTGAAATAAAATAAAACCTCGGGGTGTCGATTGTATCATACTATTGTTTTTCTCAATAATAATTAATTACGATTACCAGTTTAGTTTAGGATAAATCCCAATTCCAACTTATTTATTCAAAACACTTTGATTACAATTTCAAAATACCTTCTAGCTTACAGACACCAGCTTTCACTATCAATGAAACATTCACAAATTTCATAGTTGATAACTTGACGAAAACACAAATCAAAGGCAGAAAACACAAAACATAATCCATCAGCAACTAATTACATGATCACCTGTCAATCTTCGTAGATACGACACTCATCCGTCTCTGGATTTTCCTCACAAAACGACTGTAACGGATCCTTATTCTCATCCAATTTTCTTCGCAGATCTGCTTTCGCCTGACTAACTTCTTCCACTTCATCCCACGCCACCTTACACTCATCAGAATAACGATTTCCTTCGCAAACCTGCGTCGCTTCAGCTACTTTTGCTTCTATCAACTCCGTTAGCTTCATCTCTCTCATTTGTGTACCTTTGTATTTGGCTGATCCTCCGCCTATTCCGTTCACGATAACTAAATTGCGTCGGTGTGTTGTTGCATAGATCGGAGTATGGATCGTGTATGGTTTAACAGATCTGAAAGATGAAGGAGAGTTGAAGGCTGAAATGTTCATCTCTGATGGAAGCTTGTAGAAGACTTGTGAAGAGTTAACTGTTACTCTTTTGCTTGTTCCTGAGTAGAAAAGTAATGGAGAAGAAATGAATGGGAATAATGATAGTGAGGTTAAATGACTTTGTTAACCTTCTAGATTATTCTTTACCAACTTTTCAACAAGTTTGATGTGTGTTTCAAATTTCAACAAGAATCTATCTAATAAATCAAACTTTTAGGGGGTAATTTTTGGAGGGATTTTTTTTCTATAATAAGAAGTTTGGGAGGTAAAATTTAGCTAAATTTTTCACCATGCAAGTTGATGGAGCCAACTCCTTAAATGTTATATATTTACAAATTGTTAAATATAATGGTTATAATTCCTTTATAAATATTACTATTTAACCCGTGTGTAACACACGGGTATTAAACATAGTATAACATTTAAATAGTGTTCTTAAGGATATTTATGTGAACATGAACGATTTTAATCGGTTTTAAATAAAACCGGAACAAAATTATTATTTTTTAAATATTTTTTTAGTATATTAATATTATACTCAGATTAAACATAATTAAATGTTCGGTTTTATGGTGCAGTTTTTTTGAAAAAATAATTTCGTATAAAAAAGTTATGTGTGCTTGAAAAATAAGAAAGCCGTTAATTGTATATTATTCACTTTATTCATAAGTTTTATTTTATACCATATAAATACAAACCGACTCAAGTACACCCTGATAGTAGAGGGTTTAAAATGTAATTACTAATAAATTTTTAAAAATTTTCCTAAATGTTAGAGGATTAATATGTAATTAATGTTATTATAATATATTTTATATACATATTTTAAATAAAAAATCATTATTACGAAAAAAACTCTCAAATGATGCCATATAAGCAAAGTTGCTCTCAACGAACGCCTCATAAACAAATTTCATTTTGTTATATTATATTAGAGACTTATATTTATGTAGCTTACTAAAGTCTCGATATATATATATTTAAATATATATTTATACAGCTTACTATGTGACATTCGGTTTTATAGTATCCGGGTTGAATGAAAATATTCAATTAACTAGTTAGGTAATTAAAATAAGAACTTTTAAATTGACTTGTTAATATAAAATATGATTGCATTTATAAAAATAATAATAAATTAATTAAATAAAGGGAAATAACCGGTATTGATTGTGGTGATGACAAATGTTATAACGTGAAACAATACGTTTGTATTAGACTAGTGAGAGATCTTTTAAAAAATCTTACAATCCAACCCAAGTTTAGTTTACACTACGCTAACAAATATTACAATCCAAACCAAAACTATTTCTTGAAAATAAAAAATAGTTACTAAAAATAGGGTTTATATTAAAAGCCTATAAAAGTATAAGCATTTAATTTACGAGATCAACACTAACCCTACCAGGGGCGTTGCCCCTAGACCTCCGCCAAGACACAACAAAGGTTTTTTTATGACGACTCGCACATGACATCCGATTCCTCATGACCGGCCTTGCTTGTAGTCCTGATTTATACTTTAAGAACTTATAGTTCACCAAGTATTGTAAGGCGAGGGGGCATTTTAACGAGTTCAATGACGAACACATCAGTCCCCTGAGTGTCAAGGGAACATATGTTTACGATTTTATGGCAGCAAGCTTTCTTCTACCACACATAAAATCTACCTAATTTAATAAACGAGTAAATTTGTATTAGAACATTCACATTTTGACACCTGCGATCACCACAATCAATCTCACATTCTTCTATAAGCAATGCCGGTCTTGAGGAATCGTATTAAAATACAAATTTAAAGTTTTTTATCTTAATTATAAAGTATTTAATTTAATATTTTTATTCAAATCCGTGTAATACACAAGTGTCTAACCTATTATACATATAATTCTCTTTTTATTGATAATCAAGAGGAAATAAACAGTATAAGTAGGCAGCCACACACCTGCCTGGAACGTGTTTAGTGGCCCACAATAAGTGTACTACTTTTTAAACATAAGGTACAACTTAAATGTGACGTGTTAGCTTCTCGGATCCCACTTGTTAAATTTAAGAATTAAGAGGTTTAACTTATTTTTTAATGTGAGATGAAGTGAAACGAGATAACATAAAATAAGACACGACGTAAGCATCGAAAGAGGCGTTATGGGCTCATTGATTGATGTAGGCTTTTGTTGCCGTCAAACAAAGCCCAATAAACGAATACGGCGATGATACTGTACATATTACGATCCCCCGACCTTCACCGAAACAGATCTTTCTCATTTGGTCTCCATATTATCATTGCCCTTTCCTCCAAGCAACAAACAAAACTCAAACACACAACAACATACATATATTCATTCACTCATCTTTCTCCCGCTCGATCGCTTCAACAATCAAAAACCTGACCCTAATCATGCCTACAGGTAGATTTTCAACCTTCTCCTGCTTCAATTCACTATTTTCTATTCGTGTATGCACACCACCAATCAATCAACACTCTCTTCACACCGTTACTCGTTTTTTCATTCACGTTCCATTGCCGATTTGATATGCTAGAGACTTGCGATTATTGACTTTGAATATGTTTTAGCTCTTTTATTTGTTGTTGTGTTTCGTTTTACACATCTAGGGCTCAACCTGAGAATTAGATTATGTAAGCTGTGGTTTATGAAGGATAGAGGTTGTTTAATATATGTGTGACTGTATTTGCTATTTCATGTGCACTAGAGATCGATTAGTATATGTTTTTAGTCACTTGACTTGCCTGTGCGTGTTTTTGAAATAAGAGCATGTTTGTTTGAACATCAGCTCATAATGTATTAATTTCAAGCATTTAATGCTGATAGCTTTGAATCGTTTTAAGTTTAAATGAAGGTGCAGCAAGCCTGCACTTTAACAGTGAATGCACTTTACAAAAGCGCTTAGATATATCATGCGATGTGATGGGAAATGATTGCCTGGCTACATTGCATGTTATTTTTAACGGAAGTAGTGTTCCTCTTTTCTCTATTCTATTGCCTCAAGCATCGCATGGGTTATGCTTGATTTTGTAAATGTACATAGCATATTAGTAAATGCTGAGTGGTGTAAATAGGATTCATGGACCTCAAGGAGTATGGAAGTTCTTGTTTGTTTAATGAGATCTTTTTTCCTCCTCTTTATACTATATGATTATTGGTTGAGGTCGTTATAATTTTTATCTGGCTAGTTTCCCCTTCTTAAAAGTCCTGGTGTTAGACTGTTAGCTACCAGGGCCTTTTCTTATTCGGAAAAGAGCCATGTAGAGCTAAGTACAGTACTGTATACATGCTCTTGACAACTGATATGAGGTTCTAAGTTTCTCTTAACAAGGTATATTTCTGACTCTGTCATTCGTATATCCTTATCACAGTGAGTGTAAAATGGCAAAAGGAGCTATACCCAGCAGTGGAGATAGATACAACCCAGCCCCCATATGTTTTTAAATGTCAGCTGTATGACCTTACAGGGGTACCGCCTGAAAGGCAAAAGATAATGGTTAAAGGTGGAATATTGAAGGTAATCCTTTGTTTTTACATGCTATGTTTCTTGTTTCTAGTTACATTCTCTATGTAGTGATATAACACATTAACACCTAAGGCTCCGTTTTCGGTTATTCACACTATCTTTATTTGTTAACCAGGACGACTCTGATTGGTCAAAGTTGGGGTTGAAAGAGGTGAATGATTTCTATTAAGTCTAACATTTGATTGTCTTGAACCCTTGAAATCGGTGGTTAATGTTCTGTTGTTATGCATAGGGTCAAAAATTAATGATGGTGGGAACTGCTGATGAGATTGTAAAGGCTCCAGAGAAGGGCACCGTTTTTGTGGAAGACCTTCCAGAGGAAGAGCAAGTAGTTGCTGTGGTAAGGTTCTTGACTTCTTGACGTTTAGTGGCACATAAAATTCATATTCAATTGGCAAAACCATTTCACTAAGTAACTAACTACTCTTGAATCTTTGTTTTTTGGTCTGTATGCTAAACCAGCTTAGCTCTAGAAAACACACTACTTTTCTGTTACCTATTTCTGTATTTCATATACATGACATGGTCAATTCTATTAGCTCTTGATGCAATTAATTAACTGTATGGACATAGTATTAGCTTTTGATTTTCAATCTTTAGATCACACTCAGATTAAATTATAAAGATATGACCTTTGTATCCTGTCTGGCAACTAATTACCCAACCTTTTTTGTTACTCTTTGCAGGGTCATTCTGCTGGATTATATAATCTGGGAAACACTTGCTACATGAATTCCACTATGCAATGCCTGCATTCAGTCCCAGAGCTTAAATCTGCATTGATCGAGTGAGTTAATTTTCTATGCAAGGATTTATAAACCTTTTTGAAGAGTATCTAGCTTCAAGATGCTATTTTTCTATGAGAAGAAAGCTATATACTATTTTTCTGTGCTGGGTGTAATAAATTATTTTTAATGGAATTCATCTGTTATATGTGAAGGAAGTTATAAATATCTACCAACACCAAATTTGTGCGTTTCTTGTTGTTTAGGTATCCGCAGTCTGGCAGAAGCAATGATTTGGATCAGTCTTCTCATCTCTTGACTGTTGCAACACGAGACTTGTTTAATGAGCTCGATAAAAATGTCAAGCCAGTTGCACCCATGCAGTTTTGGATGGTACATCTCCCTTTTACTTGCCAATTATATCTGTATATTTTTTCATTATGAATTTGGAGCTAGCAGCTGTGTTAATGTAGTACTAATATTGTTAAGACGCCAACAACTGTAGTAAATCACAAACTACTTGCAAAGGGAGGCGATTTGTACACCCCCAAAGGTGATGTGCACATCACTTAATTTTGGTTTGACACGTTTGTCCTTAAAGCACAAACTCTCTTTTCTGTCTGTTCTTATGACGCGATGGTAAAACATAGAAGGCCAAATTTTGGTGGTATACAAATTGCCTTTCTAGGTCTAGGTTTGTCAAAATCTTATGTTCCACTGTTTAGTGTTCTAGATTTTATGGTACTCTTGGATTATAGTTTTGCTAGATCATGCATCTACTTAAGATATTCTCTCTTGAGGAAGGAGTCTCAAAGATACCTATGCTGATTAATCATTTAATTACTGGGCATAGTTTTTTTCCCCCAAGTTTATTATGATTGTGTTTTACTATATTTTTATTTATGGCACATAATTTATGGTTGTAGGTATTGCGGAAAAAGTATCCTCAATTTGGGCAGCTTCACAATGGATCCTTTATGCAACAGGTTTCTTTGATTGTGTTGCTTTATGTTATTATTTTGTTGCTCGAGTTATATAATCTTCCGAGTTTAATATTAATATCTTTTGATACATGTCAGGATGCTGAAGAATGCTGGACACAGATCTTGTATACTCTTTCTCAGGCCCTTAGATCACCAAGTACCAGGTATTTGGGCATATTGATTATTACTTGTCATGATACTTTGTTGTTATTAAATTACTTGATAGATCTGATTGTGTACAATTAATGATACAGCTTAACAGTTAGGGAAGTCTGTATAAATGACAGCATTTATTAAATCTATTTTTACAGTTAATAGCACATGTTTGCTAATTATGCTCTAGATCAATGAGTGAATTGGAAATGTTATTTTGACGTGGGCTATTTTGTGGTTCATCTAGTTGATAACTATTATCTTCATTTGATATGCAGTGTAAATCTTGATGCTGTGAAAGAGCTTTTCGGAATTGACCTTGTCAGCAGGTATGTGTGGATCTATTTTGTTTGATCATTCGCCCCATGCTTGAGATGAATTTGTTGAACTGATCTTACTTGTTAAAAATTTATGTTCCCAAATCTTCATAGCCATGCTTCTTATTTTCACGGTGCACTCCAATCCTTGATTATTGAAGAGATATAGAATGGGTTTAAATAGAGCGCCATAATCATACGTTTCATGCCTGCTAGTCAGTGTTAATTGGTTGATTAAAACACGCTGGTTCATCCTATGTTTGTTTAGTAAGTGGCGTGTTTGCCTGTGTAGGGTGCATTGTGCGGAAAGTGGTGAAGAAAGTATAGAGACAGAATCAGTTTATTCTCTAAAATGCCACATATCACAAGAGGTGAATCATTTGCATGAGGGGCTGAAGCATGTAAGTTTTATTGTTAATCGATAACAAACAGGAATATAGATCGCATATGCATTCTTTATATACTATAGTATTTTCGGTCCATTTATTATGGATTGAATATTGGCAAATGCTTAATCTATGTAACAATTAAAAACAAAGGAGAGGGGGAGGGGAGATGTTTTCTTAGATGCAACTTGGTTTTCTACTTTTAGTCCTTTACAGGTCAATACTATATAAATACACACGAGTAGACGAGTAGTTCACATGATCTGTAACATCTGTGGAAAGAAAATCTTCATAGTGGCCTGCTTGATAACTTGTTCAATGAATGCACTGATCAATCTATTTCTCGCAGGGTCTGAAATCGGAGCTAGAAAAGGCCTCTCCTTCTTTGGGACGCAGTGCAGTTTACGTGAAAGATTCACACATCAATGGATTGCCAAAGTAACAGATTTTTCTTATTTATATAATTTTTTTTGTCAAAATCCAAACATGCTATAGAATATACGTGTTGACCTTTTTGAAACTATTTTTTCATATGCAAGGTACTTGACTATTCAGTTTGTTAGATTTTTCTGGAAGAGGGAATCTAATCAAAAAGCAAAGATATTAAGGGTAATAAACTTATCATCTTTCTCTTAGTCACTAATAATCTTGCTTATTTAGAATTTTTGTTGACTATCATTATGCTTGAATTTTCAGAAAGTGGATTATCCATTGGAGTTGGATATTTTTGATCTTTGTTCTGATGATCTTCGCAAAAAGCTCGAAGCTCCTCGTCAGGTTGGTTTATAATCTCTACAGTATATACAGACCCATTTCGTCTTGTGCAGGTCATCTGTTGATACAATCCATGATAAATGTAACTTGATTGCTAAAGTGTTAACAATATACTAAGATGGATTCTTTGAACTTTATGCTTTTCTGCACATCTTTCTTTATTTTGTGGATTATACTAAAATGGAAGAAATGTTGGTTAAAGTTCTCATGTGGATTTCAACTTTTGATACTTTTATAGATGCTAAGAGATGAGGATGGTAGAAAGGCTGGTTTGAAACTCAAAGAAAAAGAAAAGAGCTCTGCTTCAGCAGATAATGATGTAAAGATGTCTGATGCAGAGGTATGCAGACATTTTTACTATATATATTAATGAGGCAAGCATGCACAAATGTTCTTAGAAAACACATTTAATGGCTTTTTTTATATGTTCAGGGACCATCAATTGGAGGTGGAGAATCATCTAAAGCTACTTTGGTGGAAGGTTAACATCCATATGCGAATTTAAATTCTTATAAAATCTTGATTTTCAGTAGAGGTGGCATTTTCAACCCATTTAATTACGCATGTGTTGATTCAGGTTAAATATAAGAGGCTTTATGTATTAAAATTTAAAATATGCTTTTCGTGATTCTACTTGTTCGGCACCTTTCCTTTTAAACTAATTTTTGATTAACTAGTCACCCGTTTTACCTGTTAGATATTCAACGTAACCCAATTGCTCCATTCATAAGCAGATGCGGCAATATTCAATGCATATAACTGTTTCCTAATTTATTTTGTTAATAGCATTGGGTTGTTATTACAATAATCTAATTTGACACATTAATTGGCTATAAATAAGTTTTCTTGGAAAAGTGATGTCCAGGGTCAGGTAGAAAATTATCCTTATCCCAAGGTCGTTACCCAGCCTGCCCATTTCTATTCGTCCTATTTTTACGTTTTTAGTTTAGTCTATTTGATTATTACTATAAAATTCAGGTGCTGCTTCTGATAAGAATGCTCAGTTGACTGGAGTGTATGATTTGGTGGCTGTACTTACTCATAAAGGCAGAAGTGCAGATTCGGGTCATTATGTTGCTTGGGTCAAGCAAGAAAATGGTTAGTCCATCGTGTGTATATCATCTTATTTTATCACAGTTTTCATACTTATTTGCTTTAGAGGCTCATTACACTTGTTTTAATATTAAAATAATGAGCTAATATCTGAATTGATAATAGGGAAATGGATCCAATTCGATGATGATAATCCAATCCCACAAAGGGAAGAAGACATTACAAAACTTTCTGGAGGAGGTACGAATAAAATTTTCTTCTAAGGGTTATTGATTGTTGTAATTAGTCAAAAAGCCTTCAGCTATTTAAATATTGGTGAAATGCATTAGGATCCTAATGTTTATACTTTATAATAGCAACTTCTTTTAATTTTTAAAGGTCCAGGGATTTAATAAAGAATATGCAAGTACAACCAACTTTATATGATTAAGGTCCAGGGACTGTTTTGTTAACCTATTTATCGAGAGCCTTGCACAACTTATGGACAAATGGTGTAGCGTGTTTTCACCAATTATCCAACCAGCCTAACCCATGATCCACATATTCTGCCGCTTTTGATACATATACCGTTAGACCATTTCTTACATATTTTGAAGTTGAATCATTCTTTGTTCTGTTGTAACAGGTGATTGGCATATGGCTTACATTTGCATGTACAAGGCGCGCACCTATCCAATGTGATGCTGTTTCTGTTATATTTGTGTAATTTAATTATTGGAACTGTGATTTAGTTTACATGAAAATTTAGAACTTGGAGTGAGGATCAACGCCGGGATTTCTGTTTCGATTTCAAAAGCTGTGTTCGATGATGTGCTTTCAGCTTCTTTTTTTCTTCTTATCGAATGTCAAATATATACACGCATGACTTGCAGATGTTGGGGTTTTTCCTTTGCCCATGACTATGTTTAGTATAAACTTGTAACATGTTAACATTATATTTACAGTATATTCAGTTATTCCCTTTCATTTTTAAGTTTTACCTAATGATCTCTAGATTTTTTTAAGGATAAGTAAACATTACATGCTGTTTGCATCAACTGATTTTTAATTACTAAAATTTAATAATGAATGTTGGCAGTGATTCAGTTGATTCATTCTAAATATATAGTTTTACTGTATCTTTTGAAATAAGTTAGAAAGCGGTAAAATTGTACTAGGACAAGACATTACTCGTTTAAGCCAACAAAAACAAGCAGCCGTAGCCTTTTTCATTACTAAGATGTAAGAAACATTACCTTGTTTTACCCAAGAATTATCGTGTCTAAAACTTAAAAAACAAAGAAATCACAACTTACAAATCATGTTTATTTGAGTGATTTACTAAACAGCTACTCATAGTTATGATTATTTTGATTTGATTCTTCACAATTGCAGTTTTGCATAAGGATCAAAATTTGTTTCAAAATAGCTCTTATTTACATCAAACTAAGAGACTTAAAACTTTTTTAAGATAGCAATTAGCAAATGACTTAAACCCTTATTAACTATGAGACACATTGAAAATCATCTAAACAGCGGAATATGTTTGTTTTTCATCATCTACAAATAATTACGGGATAAAATAAAAAATTTGGGTTAAATTCGATTTTGCATTTTTGCTCTACAAAAGCATTGACATTTGGTTTCTCATATTTTAAGAGAAAAAATAATGCACTTCTTCGTTTGAGGCCGTCCATTCATGTACCAAAAAATTTTATGTTTCAGGAACGAGATGTGAAAAGTTTTAAAAAATAACGTGTATGGATTGTGATTTTTAAGATAACTAATAAGTACCAAGTACGGGGACGCAACACACCGAAAACGAGATTTGATAAAAATAATCATTTTCCTCCAAAACGAGAATCTTATTCTGAAAATATAGCAACAAAAATAAACAATAAGAATCAACTAAACTTGCAAAATCATCATACAAGATTATGAAAAGATATTACGGTATAAAGTAATATAATAATGTGTAAACTTTAATAGCTTGTAATGCAAATTAGCTGCATGGCTCTTTACCAACTAAACTACATCTCAGCTACAATCTCAATTTGTTTCCTTCAACCCAAGACAACACAAAAACAACCAAAACAAGAGCATCCCTTTTACAATAAAGCTAACTTTGTTATCCAAAAAGAAAAAGAAATAATGGAGTGTGGAGCAGTATACTGGGGAGGATATAACAAAAGGCCCAACTTTTGTGGATGCAAAAGAAAAGAAACTTTGTCACCATCAATTGACATCTTCTAAAACCTTCTTTAGAATCTTCTAGAACCTTTTCAACAGACACCGTATTTGGCTGATACTTCTGATGGTTGTTCCAAGACAACCAACGAAAGCGTTTAAAACAACCGATATTTTTGCAAGGATAGTGGTAATTTATGAATTATGCATAGTACATGTACAAGCTGTTTGCAGCAGCACAAGCAATAGAGTTTTCAGTAGGATGCCATGCTAAGTGGAGTAATTTTGTTGTGAAATCCAATGAGTTCCCGTTTGTGTCATTGCCCGGGACCTCTCCTCCTATAAATATTATCAACATTTAAATTATACATATTTTGTACCAGAAATGATTATTGGTTGAGAAAGAAACAACAAAGATGGCTAACCTCGTCTAACCACACGGCTTATGCTGCTAGTTAAAGATCTTGAAGGAGTCTGCACTTGTCGCCTACATAAGACGGGTCCATTTGGGTTATAATTTATTTTTAACGGTTCAAATAGATGAAATTAACACAAAAACAGGTCTAACATATAAAAGTCACCCAAAAAACACTCGTAGGTGTCTCTACATATAACAAACCTAATGTATGCACTATGTTGATAACTTAGTAAACAAAATGAAAAAAATTAACCAAGACGTTAGTTAGAGGTGCCTTTTTCAACCCATTTGGGTTGTGTTTTATCTCGGACGAGAAAACCTAGGAGGAAAGGAAAAAGCATTTGTAGGCGTCTACATATAACAAACCCAAAAATCATTTGTAGGTGTTCTGCTGGATACCTCATTGGGTTTTTGCTAGCTTCCAGGGTAGTTGCTTCAGTACTGGCAGGGCTCGACCCAAACACACGAAAAAGATTGCTGAAATAATAATAGTTTAATGAGTGAATGAGCAAAAACAACAAAAAAGCGATATGTAAATTCAATACAAGCATTACCTGTAAGAACCAGTTGCTACTCGCTGACCATCACCACTTAAACAGCACTCAAATTTATCAAAGATTGAATCATTTTCATACAAGTCACATAGCTGGAGATAATGAGTTGAAAAATATAAATAATCTCACTGCAAAAAAAACATAGAAACAGCAGCAGAGTGTGGTGAAATCAAGAAGCATACCCTAGGTCTTAAGTATTCATGAACCTGAAACGTTGAAACTGGACCTGAGTCCATGTTGATGTCCCATAACTGTACAAATCAATTACAATTTTAGCAATGTAAGATAAATTTGCCATTGAACAATGTTATGATAATGCTTCTCCTAATATGCCATGGTAAAGACTAGAGATGGTAAATTCGGCAGTTTGGATGGTTGGGTAAATGGATCAAAACAGCTAATACTTTGTAAAAGTTGAAACCTGGAAAAAAACTTTCCCACAAAAGTTGATCCATTTGACCACTCACATATGTAACAGAATTACAAATATAATAGAACTATGAACCTTAAGGGTCATGTAATCACGGCTTAGTATGTATCTTCCATCCCTTGAAAACTTAATATCTGAAATAGATGCTATTATTTCAGTAAAAAATGATCTTGAACCAGGTGACTCTTGTTCCTCAAACCTACAAAATACATGTGCCGTTATGAGACAATAATAGAAATGATTTTACACACGTTTTCGTGATTTTAACAACCAAAAAAAACCACCCGACACTTTATCAGGGATTTTAGCAAGGAATGAGCTATTCAACTAGTAGGTCAACTTTTTGCTATTTCTTTAATGCCATGTAGCATTAGATGTGACGTTTAATAACAATTTTTATATATGACTTTTTTTAACAGGATCAATTTTTCATACTTGTAAAAAACATTATTCTCTTAAATGTTCCCACATAAGCATTTTGGCATATATGGCTGATGTGGCAGCTTGCCTCATTTCAACCGCTGCCACGTCACGTAATACGAGGTTGGTTGCTAAAATCAGTATAGAGAGTAAATTGGTTTATGTTGAAATTGAAAAAAATCAAGAGAATGTGTAATGCTTGTTTCTAATTCCGGGAAAATTTCCTATACGAAATTGTATACACAGAATATGATCAAAAGGTAGCAAATACTCACAATTTAGAATGTCTATCACATAATGCAGATTGGCGCAAGTCAATAAGACGAATGGATCCTTTTGAACTACTATATGCTAGTGTGTTACAGTGAGTAGGATGAAATTCTGCTGATGTAATAACCTCTGCAAGTAAGCCAATTTATGAAACTTTTAAAATAGATAAAGTTGTTAATTGATAAACAGTTCATTTAGAATTAAATTGCTTGATAAGCAATTAGATGAGCATGTATACCAGTGAGGTCCTCCATATTTGCAGGCTTGACATCCACAATGTTGAAACTTTGATTACTAATTTCCAAATTCCAAAGGTTTATCCGTAAATCATCGGCTGATATGAATGTTTCACCATCACTAATGCAAACAAAATAAACAATAAATGAACCAGTAGAAGCATATTGATAGATGCCTAATGAACATAACTCATAGGAACAAAAATAGAAAGAAAAATAATGGAATATCCAAACCTGTTATTTGATATAGAATTAATATGATAATCATGAGCATGAGCATACACTCTTCTACATCTTGCAACAAGGTTTGTCTCGTTACTAGTCACCTACAAAATTGCCTTCATCTTTAATAAACAGAAAACAAAGAAATTCAAATGACACAAGCAAAATTAACGTTGCAGTAACATAAAAATGCAAAATTGTTCGGACTTGCATTTAGAAATTGATTATTGCAACTTGTAATCATAATAATCAGTTTTAGATGTTGGATAAACACATTTTGCTATTATCAGTGGTCTCATATTAGCTACCACGAAACTGATTGTCAAATGATAAGAGACACATTAACTCACTTTTACAAGAATATCTGTTTTTGTTGAAAACCAGGGTTTTTTTAACACCCAAACAACTAGACATGTGGTAATTACAACTTCAAAAAAGCATGTCCAAACACTTTCTATACCCACATTCAAACATCTCCTTAATGATTAAAATCATTATAATCAAGATGGGACTGATATCATTATTACCGGTTAGCACAATTTAACCTGTAAAGTGCAAATGCAATAATTGAAAACAAATGTACAAACATATAAGGCTCAAATTCAGTACAACTACCACCGGTAAGCGCAATGCATTAATTGCCGCTGAAGAAGAGAAGTCTTTGTTCAAACTATTATAAGATTTATCTGTGCACGCCCCATTTAAAGTATGCGACAAACTATTTATTGAAGAAGTACTAGAACTTGCAATACTTCCATTTCCAACAGCTTTTAGAGGGTCCATATTCATGTGAGCAATTTTCTTTATCTTTTTTTCTTGGACCTGAAAAGTCAACAAATTTTGATAATATATGAACATGTCATGAGACGAATGAAAGAGAAACAAAATAAATTAAAGATAATTGTGATCATCTTTGGACCTTCCAGTATTTGATGGTTTTGTCATTCGTAGACAGAAGAAAAAGGGCACCGTTGGCTGTTTGGCACCATTTGATTTTGTTAATTTTCTCCTCAATCTCTAAACTCTTGAGATAATCAAACTGAAAGCAAAAATTAAGATGCAATAATAAGCAACATGGAAAATTTTCAACCACACTATTATAGATGGAAAGAGGGTGTGCAGGTAACAGGTCCCAGGTGTTTTTTGTGTGGCTCGAAACATGTTGGTTGACCTCAAACACTCTTTATCCTAACTTTTTTATGGATATCTAGTTCGTCAAATATGATTACATAAACTATATTATCTCAATAGTCTTCTTCAAAAGAATGATTCAGGAAGTTTTGTGCAAATAAACTACACTTTGGGCAACTTTAAGAGCCATTTGACCCGTTTCCTTTTTGGCTGACATTTTATTATTTACCCATTTTAAGCGACAGATAAAAAACATAGCTCAAATTGACCATTCATAAGTAATTGTGTCAAAATTGCACCTGTACACACTACAAAATTCGTTCAAATAGCAGAAAGAATACCTCAGGTTCATGGCTCTGGAACTCGGTTTTGTAACGGAATTCTGGATGCCTACTACGTGGGTAATCAGTTTTCTCTAGATCCTTTCTACTTCCACCATGCTGCATGATCAAGTGGGAGTTATATATTGCAAAATACAAAAATGGCAGAAAATCAAAACACAAGCAAGAGAATTAAAAATCTCAAAAACTCATATTATAACTGACCTCCTTTGTATCAGTCCTCTCGAATAATACCACCCTTCCCCCACGATCACCAGTAGCAAGATGGTCACCGCTTTTATCAAACTCAATAGCCGAAATTATATCAACTGTCACAAGTTGTAGACAACTTAAAATAAATGCAAAAACAGCTGTTAAATTAAACATTATACATATAACTAGACATTATAAATAATATTTCAGGTTTTGCTTTCGGTCAACAAGTGTGGCGTTAGTTTGCCAATTCTAGAAACAAATTAGCGCTTCCAGAATTCAAAATCTTTGTTAGTTAAGATATGGCCTACTAGAACAACTTTGCAAGTTACAAATCACCAACAAGGCACTTAATTTGATAGAAAGACTATAAAGCACCATAGCTTACATTTTCAAAACTACCAACACGCTCAATACAATCAGCATGCAACGCTTATTTGTTTCCAGGCTATAGCAATTATAACTCTATAAGAATCGCATGTCCTACAACCCTACTTAAATTAAAACTTTACTAGTGTCCTTTGATATTCATAAAGTTCCGAACTTCCGAAAGACTAAATATTAAAAAGATAAATTCCCAAAAATACATGATTCAAGAGCTCCAGGTTATAACCATACCACCATTAGCACTAGATTTGTCGATGCGTTGAATCAAATCGTAAAGAAGTAAATTCAAAGTAACCTAAATCTTCCAGATAATTATCAGAACAAAATATTCACTTCAACAAGTTAATTAAAAGCAAGCATACAATAACCTGATCAACAAAAAATTGCAACTTTGTCATCATCATTACACATATGCGTTAGCTCAACAACTTAACCAAATACCAGTGTTAAAATGTTAAATACATCCTACTCTAAGTATCCCCAAATTCACCAACAATTCAGCAATGTACGGATCCAAAAACTAGATCAAATACACCACTCAATCCAAACCCTAACCAACATACGAGAATCATGATTCACAAACTAAAAGCATAGAAACTAGTTTACAGTGTTACCTTCCTGAACTTCTTCACCGGCGGTACGTTCACCAAACACCTGTGAAAATTTCCAGTCAAGCGGCGGAGCTGCGGTAACATCTCCGTCTCCATCTCCATCACCACCGGTCATTGCTTCTTAATCGCAATCGTCTCCTTAATCGCTTAATTATTAAATTAATCAATTCGCAAACAGATTAACGAACTATAAGCTAAAAACAAATCAAATCAAATCAACAACAACAGCATGAACAACGGATCGCTTTTCCCCAATTATTATTATTATTATTCCTCGAGATCGCAGCTTCGGGACCGTCGGATGATTTCATCAAATGGAAAAAAGGAACAAAAGAATGTTGCCTTTATAATCAACCTATAAGCATCATAATCATCATCATCAACAGCAGCAACAATTTTATCATCAGAAACGCTTAATTCATATCAGATTTAATTTTCTCTCTCTTGAGCTAAAATGACCGTTCCTTTTGCCTCCGAACACACCAATTTTTTCAATGTGTTGTTTTGTCGTTTACGGGGATGAGAGGATCTGTTAGCGGTTGGTCAGGTTGTTGTGTCAAGGTCGAATGGGATGTCACCACGTGGAAGTGTGGATGGACGATAGTGGTGGTGATGGGAGTAGTATGACAGTTGGTGACAGGAGAAGAAAGGGAAAAAAAACTAGATGGAGGACATTGTTATCGAGGAAGTGTACACGACCGGGGTTGAGTTAGCAATGACACATGGTAAAGTGGGATGGAAATTACAATTTTGTCCTTCTCTTTTGGTTTCTTTAATTAGAAAAATATTTATTTTATTATTTAATGTTTTTTAACAATAAACCCATACATGCTTATTGATTTATCTTGGGAATTAAACCTAGGGTAGGGATGAGCTTTTAGTATCGAGTACTGATATTGGTATCGTACCGATTTAGCGGTACTAGTACCCACTTTTTTTGAAATTCGGTACCGGTACTAGGCGGTACCAGTACTTTACCGGTTAGTACCACGTTGGTACCGATTAAGTAAAAACTAGTTTTTTTAGTATATTTTAAATAATTTGAGATGTTATGAATGTTGTGTATTACATGCTTAATGTTATAAAGTGTTTTCTTTACAACTTTAAGTCATTTTATAATATTTTTTAGATTATCAACTTTTAAATTTAATGAAATTGATATGATTTTTAATGAATTTATACCATATTTCATTTCTTTTTCTTATATTTGAGTATATTATAGTATATTTATATATGCTTAATGCTATAAAGTGTTTTCTTTACAACTTTAAGTCATTTTATAATATTTTTTAGATTATCAACTTTTAAATTTAATGAAATTGATATGATTTTTAATGAATTTATACCATATTTCATTTCTTTTTCTTATATTTGAGTATATTATAGTATATTTATATATGCTTAATGCTATAAAGTGTTTTCTTTACAACTTTAAGTCATTTTATAATATTTTTTAGATTATCAACTTTTAAATTTAATGAAATTGATATGATTTTTAATGAATTTATACCATATTTCATTTCTTTTTCTTATATTTGAGTATATTATAGTATATTTATATTAAAAAGTATAAAATTAAACCGAAATAAACGAATAAATTTTATTAAAAAAAGATAAAACATGAAACCGGTACCAACGTGGTACCAGTACCGAAATACCGATACCGGTACCGTCCCGCTAAATTCGGTACCGGTACCGGTACCCACTTTTGTTAAAACTCGGTACGATACCAGACGGTACCGGTACCCGTCCCGATCTCATCCCTACTTAAACCAATGGTCATTTGGTAAGTGATAGACCCTAAAATTCTTTATAGCCTAGCCTAGTTAGATATTTTATAACATTTTTACTATTATTTTATTTTATAATGATTTTAATGGACTATACTAAAGATCGCTTGTAGAATTTAAGCCTTTAACTTTAAATAACAACAATCATATCTAATAAAATTTCACTCGTAGCATAACTACTGGCATCATATAGAAAGGGTAGGATGGAGACAAGCCTACCTGTATCCATAATGAAAAGAGAGCTCGTCATTAAAGAGATCCCCGGCTCCTAAAACACAAAACCTATATTGAAAGGTTCTCGGCTTCTCGCTAATGATAGAGATGATGCAAAAGCCCTTGACTTCAATATAAATGCAAAGGACCTTACCATCCGTCCAAACTTTTGCTCCAACAAATCTGAGGTTTAAAGTTACTTGCTACCAATAACACTCATGCTAAAAGAGTAAACTAATGATTGCAAGCTCAATCCATTGTAAAGTAGAGAACCCACATAACATTATGGGCGAGGCCTTTTAACTTATTGGGCTCCTTGCTTCATTTTGTTTCGTTGTTTAACTTGTTTTGGAGATTTATGTCAGTCAAATCAAAACTAATACATACTAATACTACTATTGGGCTCCTTGCTCAATCCTTTTAACTGTTTGTCCAAGTTTTTTTTATAAATTAATCTTTTTTTGTTTGTTAATATTTTATCTTTGTGTCTTTTATCATACTCAACTTCCCGAATCCCTTCTATAATCTTTAACTAGATAATCCGTGTGCTAGACACGGTTTAAATAAAAATATTTAAAATGAATTATAATTATCATATTTAAAGATATGTTAATATTTTTGTAAAGTACCATTAAATTAAAAAGTTTTAGCTCCATTAACTTTTCTACTCCACAATAGCGCAAAAAGCCCTATAATATATATATATAGAACATGTGGTGAGTTGCCAAAAATAGCAAGGGTGTAACAATATCATTCTTTTTTTTAAGGGCATCTATCTAATATTTTAAGGTTTTAGGGGGTAAATTTTGGGGGAAATTCTTTTTGTTCTATAATAGGAAGTTTTGAAGGTAAAAATTAAATGGAATTTTGCACCATGCATAAGTTGATGGAGCAAAATCTTTAAATTTTAAATACTTACAAATTTTTAAACATAATAATTATGATTTTTTATAAATATTATTATTTAACACGTATGTAACACACGGGTATCAAAACCTAGTAACAAATCATTCAATCATATAGAGTTTAATATACCGCCGTTCAAATTCTTTTAGAGTTTAATATATTATATTATCTTTGATTTGATTAAGTGATTACCGACAAAAAAAAAACAGTGAGTGCATGAATTGGTTGCCAATTGGTTGGGGTATCGATCTTTAGATCGGATCACATGATATGTTTATACTTTATACGTGTCCTACATATACATCTCTCCTTTCCAGACGTTTTTGTTTTGTTTTTCTACCGTTAAATGGCTTGTTTAATACTTTATTTTGTTGTTTTGAAACATTATATTTAGTAAGGACGTGGTCAATACAAAGGTTTTATGTATTTTCTAAATATATATCTAATAAATTAAGATTTTAAGAGGGTTTTTTGAGGTGAAAATGAGAGGAAATTAGGTAAATATATAAAAGGAAGTTTGTGATGAAAAAAATTAAGTTGATAGAACTAAAATATTATGATTAATGCTATTTATATAAAAATATTTACAAACCTTTAAATATTACAAGTTTTAAATATAATTGTTATATATATTTTTAAATATTGTTATTTAACTCGTGTGTAACATACGTGAAGTAAACCTAGTTGTAATATAAAATTAACTAAAAATATTTTTAGTTTCATGCACTACTAAAAAATGAACCTATTGTAACCTTTTTATAACCTTTTTGCAACCTTTATTTTCAAAACAGTTGCATTAGAAGAAGTTGCATTAGATCTAATGTAACTTTTTTGTTACCTATTGCAACTCTTATTTAAAGAGTTGCCTTAAAAAAAGGTTGCATTTGAATAAAAATTGCATTATGTAAAAAAAACGGTTGCATTATGTAAAAAACAGTTGCATTATGTAATAAAAAAAGTTGCAATTGATCTAATGCAACTTCACCTAACCAAAAAAAGTTACATTAGACTTATTTTCTTGTAGTGATGGTTTTGAGTGTTTGGATGAACTAGATGGACATAACGACCGTTAACTAATTACCGAAGAAAATTAGTATTACTCAGTTGATCATTATATATGCATGTTTAAATGTTTAATGAATGTGAGCAGGGAATAACTATTACGTACGTGGCATATATGTCACCACATTATGCTCAAACACATTAAAAGTTATACATAGTCTTATACGGAGAAACCTTTATATTAAAAATATTTCTATTAGTTATTTACATGGTTCAAAAGCTACATAACTAAATTATTATATATTTTCTGAATACATAGGTGTGGCACACATAATATTACTATTGTATAAAAGTTTTGATCAAAATATTATTGGAAAAAAGTTGTTTTTAGTATTAAGATACCACCAAAATAGGTGGTGGAGGTGACGAGGCACTTGGTCTTTGGTGGCTGGCCATTATTTAATATGTTTCTGTCGTTCCGGAAGCTACCTTCTCCACATACATATACAATCTTTTCGGATTATTTATGTCAATAAATTTTGATAAAATACGTCTCTCTATTCCCATTTTTGTTGGAAAATAGATTATATTTGTAAAAAAACCAGAAAAATAATAAATAAAGTACATTTTTAAAACATTACAGCTGTTTTAATAAATCGGTTTAAAATTTAACATGGTTTAGTTATTTTATATAAGACAAATTGGCCAAAAATAATTCTAAATAACACCAATTAACCGAAAATAATACTAACACAGTTTATTCTCTCCAGTGGTCCCAAATCTTTTTTTTTTGTCTCAAGTTTTCCGCCGTTAAGTACACTTAATGTCCGTTAAGTTTTTTTATTTTTTTCGAATTTCAAACCGATGTTATATGGATTTTGATCAAGAGGAGGATACGAGTCAATTGATGTAAACCTTACCTCGAACCGGTATTCTAAACGACGAAACGGTCTTCAATCGGACGTTTAAACCCTAACGGTGCTTTAATCCGATGTTAAAAATAAACCATTTAGAGCATCAGTTGGAGGTAAGGTTTATATCAATTGATTCGTATCCCCCTTCAGATCAAAATTCATAAAACATAGATTTGAAATTTGAGAAAAAACTAGCGGCTGCTAAGTGTACTTAACTATGGATCATTGGAAATAAAATGTTTTAACACAATTTTTAAGATGATTCAAGGCCAATTTAACTTTATATACAAGTAAGGTCCTAACATAATTTAACATTGTTTATCGTTTGGGGAATAGCCGTCAAGGTTCTCGTAACACCACCAGTTGCTTAGTACTTTCCTATGCCACATGTTTTAACACAATTTGGATTCTAAGTTCCTCCAGAAAATGCATCTCACTTTATCACAAAACCCACTAATTTAACAGCCACTTGTACATTTGCATTACCTTGTAAATAGAATAATTCATAAAAACATTAATTAAATTTAGTTTATCTTTTAATAGTGACCGGTTTAATTATATCAGTTTATATGTTATAAGTTAGTTAAATCAAATTGGTAAATATATATAGTCAGTAGTCACTACCAATAATGATGTTTTTAGTCATTTATATAAAATAAAAAAATAGTTTATCTATGTTATAGTTTTAAGAATCATCACCTCGGATACTGATTGTCGCTTATAAATCAAACACATGGATTACATCAATCGGTCAAAAACTACAACCAGACGCTTCGTCACTGTTTCATTTCTCACATCTCTAGCATCCGAACTAATATGATGTTTTTAGTCATTTCTAATGGTTAGCCTCTATTATAATTTTAAAGATCACCAAAAAGAAAAAAACAAATTGCTCCCATATATTTCAAATACAAGGATTAAATCCAATCCATTGGTCAAAAAACTACAACCGGACTCATATATATTGGCTGGATTCAAGATTTCAATTACACGGCTTATTAACCGGTCTAGTTCAGAAAAGACCGGCCACCTTTATTATTTTACCAAAGAATGAATATATAGCTAGCAAGCATATTCTTTACCATATTCCCGCGCTTTTCAATTATCATTTTGCTTTTAAACTCTTAACCAAACTCTTTCCACAACCGTACGATCACTCCCCAACAATCACGTGACTGTAACCAACGGCTGAGATTTACACCCACAATCAATGACCATGCCCACATCGCATCGCATACGGTTAATAATAATATCCACGTAATATTCTTTTGGGCTTTAGCATCCTCCTCCCATAAATACCCCTCCTCCTCCTCGTACTCTTTGTCATACAACAAAACATACCTACTTCCGATCATAAGACTTTAATATTCCGGCAAACATGTCAGAAATTGTTGTGATTTTCGACTTTGACAAGACAATTATCGACGTCGATAGCGATAATTGGGTGGTGGATGAATTAGGTGCTACTGATCTTTTCAACCAACTCCTCACCACCATGCCTTGGAACTCAGTCATGGTACCATTTTTTTCTTATTTTCTGATCTTAATTTCATGTTTTATCAAAATTTTCCGAATTTAAAAATGTCTAATTTACATAGTTAATTATGACCTCAATATCTATAAACTGCATAACGTTTAGTTTTATTATCTATAAATAGACAGTTTGTGGTCTGTTTGCCTTATATATTTGTAAATATTTTAATTAAGTTATGATCTCAATATCTATAAACTACAGTTTTTGCGGTTTTTAAAACATGTAGTTTAGTTATTTAGAAATAGACAGCTTGTTGCGTGTTTGTCTTGAATATGAATGTAAATGTTTAAACGTAACTGTTGAAATATATTATAACGTCATTAATCTCTCATTCATTTTGGAAAAACAGGACAAGATGATGCAGGAATTGCATTTACAAGGAAAAACAATCGACGATATCAAACAAGTACTAAACCGTATCCCAATTCATCCTCGGATTGTTCCAGCTATTAAAGCCGCACACGCTCTCGGGTAAATTAACGAATTAAATTTGGATCTATGAAGTTTTGTTTTATACTTTTATTTATGGTTTAGTAATAATGTTGGGGATGAATAATCGTTTGGTAACAGATGCGATCTGCGGGTAGTTAGTGATGCAAACACGTTCTTCATTGAAACAGTCTTGGAACATCTTGGGGTTCGAGAGTGTTTCTCGGAGATCAATACAAATCCAGGATTTGTGGATGATGAAGGCAAGTTAAGGATTTTGTCGTACCATGATTTTCTCAAAGCTCCACATGGTTGCACTCTTTGTCCTCCTAACATGTGCAAGGTAATTTTTTATTCCATTGCTTTTATTACATTACAATAAATAAAACTTAAAAGAATATATTTATTTATTATGTAGGAGTAACTTTTAAAAAAATCATATTTTTATATTTAAATTTGTTATCCTTTGTTTTAAAATATGCTATGAATTGTATTGGAAATCTTGACACACGAATTAGAGTGTGATAAACCAAGTTTTTAATTTAAGAATTAGTGTTAAATTGGTTGAGGTTGATGTGAGTAAACATATATAATGATGTTTAATGTATTGGTGGTTAAAACAAGCTACACTATTTTTTTTGTTAATTTCCTCTAGTTACATTACATTGAATGTAATTTTCAAATCACTTAGTCACCATCATGCTAGTATTTTTATTTTGTTTTAATTAATAATTTGTTTTTTAATAGGGTAAAGTCGTAGAAAGAATTCAATCCACTCTCAAGACGACAAAGGATAAGAGAATTATATATTTGGGAGATGGAGCGGGTGATTTTTGCCCAAGTTTAAAGCTTATGGAAGGGGATTACATGATGCCTAGGAAAGATTTTCCGGTTTGGGAGTTGATATGCAAAAACCGACAACTTCTTAAGAGCGAGGTTCATGAATGGACCAACGGGGAGGATCTTGAGCGGATCCTGTTGCGTATTATTACTTCAATCGTCTCAATGAAAGATAGGGAGAACAATGTTGACAATACAAGTCAAATGTTTGACTGCAAGTTCGAGACTATTGCCATTGAAGCTTTGCCTAAACCTCTATATGTTCCTCAATAACCAATTTGAAATCGTTCTTTCATTTAAGTGGTATTGTAGTAGCTATTAGATTTAGTTCTTAATAGTTTGATGAATTATGAAAGATGATATCCTATTTATAAGTTTCTATCCATAGTATGATCTCATGGTTGGAATGACTAGCAATTATTGACCCAAGTAAAAGATTATTACTATTTTTATTTGTTCTACAAAAGATCCACATTTTAGTTTATGTAAAATTAATTTGGATGCACGATACTTAGGTGTAGTTTGTTTTTAAAAGGAAGTAAAATGTCTGAAGTCTATCTATCATGTCTGAGAAGAAAAAATGAACAAAACTTCTATGTAAACTTTAAAAAAAAAAACAAACACCACCTTGCATATTAAAAACTTAATCTATGCGTGACTACGTTAATGTCACGTACGACGTACGGGACAATACTACTTTTTTACATGTGTTAACGATGTGACAATCCAGACGCAACACACGATACATGTCAAAATCCTAATGTTATCATTGTAACGCGTATAACGAAGTCACAACACATAAAATTGCAATCAAACTTATTTTTTACAATGAATGTTTGGTTTTTGCTACTGATGATCTAAGTAATACACATCATCAAGTTTAAGTAATTTTTATCAACATTGTGATTTTGATGTAACTTTTATCTTGACCTCGGCTTTTGGGCTTTGCCACTGACCCAACCAAGTGCTTTTCCATTTGGACTCCACCAAGGGTTAGTGTCCCTTACACCCCGCCTACCGACGGTGCTGCCCTTGGACCCCCGTCGAATGGCTTCACACTCTTGAATTATCGATGTGTACTAGCATTTTAAATGGGAATAGTCTTTGATCAAGTGCATCTGTTAATTTTTATCAACCTATATTCTTTTCTCATTTTGTCTTTAACTAAATCTCTATTACCCAATACGCCTTATGACACTAAAACAACATTTTTTTCTTAGAGATCAACGCTCTTAAAAGATCAAACTTTTTCTAGAACAACAGTTGGTACAATAACATATGATCGATGCACTTATACGTGTAAAGACTGAGATCAAAACTCCGTCTCTAAGACATTGAGGCCCTTCCATTACTGCTAACGTAATGAAGACTCACCACAACCCTCCTTACGAGTCAAATTAGTTGGAGTCGAAACTTATCAACTAACTGTTCAAGAAAAAAACCAACCATAAATATTTAACCATGCCACGTAAACTCAAACACGAATTATAGCCCGAAACAAGTTTTATTTTTTAAATCCATAAAAAATACACTATTTAGTTCTCATGCGAGATTGAACTTACGTAATGTTTTTGAGTACTTGGTACGCATCCACCAAGCAACCACAAAAGTTGTGGGCCTCCTACTTCACTCAAATCTGGTGGTTGGTATAATATTACCCTAATCCGCAAATTCACGAACCGAATGCATAAGAGGATATTCGTCGTCATATTCCAGTTCTATAAATAGTATATTCCTTTAACCCAAATCATATTACAACCACCGTTGGATCACTTATCACTTGTCACGTGACAACAAACCAACGGTTTCGATCGACACTCACTATTAATATTCCTTTGGCATATTAAATCTATCCCATTTCACATCCTATAAATACTTTCACTCGTAACTTGTTCTACAACAAACACAAATTAACTTCTAAACAACAAATTACTTGTTCTTTTTGTGTTTTGTCAAACAAAATGTCGGGAATCGTAGTGATTTTTGACTTCGACAAGACGATTATCGATATCGATAGTGACAATTGGGTGGTCGATGAGTTGGGTGCAACCGATATGTTCAACCAACTTCTTCCCACCATGCCTTGGAACTCCGTCATGGTACTTTTAAATTTTCATTTCATGTTTTATAAAATTGTATATCTTATGTTGTTCGTTTTATTAATGTTTGACGTTGATTTGAAATCAGGACACAATGATGAAAGAGTTGCATTTGCAAGGTAAGAGCATTGCGGACATTGAGGAAGTACTTAAGCGAGTCCCTATACATCCTCGTGTTATACCGGCTATTAAAGCCGCATACGCTTTAGGGTAACTTAACTTTGTATCTATGTATCAGAAAATTTTGAACGTGCACACAACTAATTCAACGACTATCTTTTAGGTGTGATTTGAGGGTGTTAAGTGATGCCAACTTGTTCTACATCGAGACGATATTGAAACATCTTGGGATACTAGAATGTTTCTCCGAGATTAACACGAACCCAGGTTTCGTCGACGAGGAAGGAAAGTTAAGGATTTTACCATACCATGATTTCCACACCTTCTCTCATGGTTGCAACCTTTGCCCTCCTAACATGTGCAAGGTAAATCTTTATTTAGTTTGTTACTATTTAGTATCCTTTAAACTTTTAACGTGTTTAAATTTATATGTGACATATGTTCTAATCATTTTTAACAAACTTAATTTAACAGGGTAAAATAATAGAAAGAATTCGGGCGACGTTAGAAAAGAAAAGGATTATATATCTAGGAGACGGAGCGGGTGATTTTTGCCCGAGCTTAAAGCTTACAAAACAAGATTATATGATGCCAAGGAAAGATTTTCCCGTATGGGAGTTGATATGCAAAAACCGCAATCTTCTTGAAGCCGATGTTCACGAATGGGTGGACGGGGAAGACCTCGAGAGAGTTCTCGTTCAACTTGTCACGACAATTATTTCTAAGGAAGATATTGATAACACAAATCAATTGTTTGATTGCAAGTTTGAGACAATCCCGCACAAAGTTTTGCCTAAACCAGTCTATGTTCCTTGATAAAATGATAGCTACTGTTTCTCTATCCAAAAAACTTGGATCTACTTATGTTAAATTCTTGGAACGTACTATGATAATATATGTTTAGTAATTTTGTATATTTTGTTTTGTCTTATGTTCAATCGAGACATAACCGCACATTTTATTTTTAAGGAGTTTGTATGACATAAATTATTAATTTTTTTAAACAGTAGAAGGAACTTACATTATAAAAAGTTAAAAACAATCTAACAACTAGATAGAATTAGGGGTGAGCATGAAACCGAAAAAACCGATCCGAAACCGAAAAAACCGAAAACCCAAAAAACCGAACCCAAATAGAAACCGTGGGTTTTGGGTTTAATTTATAAAAAACCGAACTTTTGGGTTGGGTTTTGTTAAAAAACCGATCCGTAAAAACCGAACCGACCTAATAATGTTTATGTATATGCTAAATTTCATAATGTAGGACCCATGACCTATGTTATGTAAAAGCCTATATTGTAATACATTATTATATGATCATATTACATTTTATCTATGATTTATTGGTGGTTTTTTGTCGAAGCAAAATGACATTCAAAATTTTGTTTATGGTTATCGTTTCTTGAGTAAATTTTCTTTTGAAATGTGGTTGATTTTTAATGTTTAAACTTATGGAAACATAAATGTAAACTTTAGTATTATAACATGTTTTCTTAAATCATTAAATTTATGTTTATAACTTGTATTTAGTACTAAAAAACAATAAATTTAAAGCCAAGTTGAAAAAACCGAAAAAACCGAACCCAAACCCAAACCCAGTCCGCAAACCCAAAACCCAAAACCGAAAAACCCATGGGTTTTAAAAACACAAAAACCGACTTTTTGGGTTTGGGTTCGGATTAAGTCAAAAACCGACCCAAACCGACCCATGCACACCCCTAGATAGAATAGAGAAATTACTCTAAAGTGATAAAAAAAATAGAAATTAAACAAGCATAAAAAAAATAATCCAAATTGTTGTTGATATCCACGAGTAAACTTATGCAAAGGCAGTTCAGTTGGGAGAAAATTGTTTCATTTCTCATTTCCGAATAATACCAACGAGCAATAAGGATAAATGCTCATTTGCTTGAACCATGTATTTTAAAGTGTCTAGCCAGAATAATTTGAAAACCTCGAACATGTCACGAACCGAGAAGGCGTATATTAGAGGCAGGCTGTGAACATGAATAGCATGCCCAAAGACACCATCAGTCATCAGTGACCTGCCTCGTAAATGAGGCGTTAGCCATCAGATGCCTAGCCATAAGGCTGGCTATGAACTCACCCCGGTCCATAACTTAATAATAAGGGGATCACAGTAATATTTGTAACACGTGGACGAAGATTAAACAATGTCAAATAGTCTCCACAAATAGGAAACAAGACAGACACGGTAAGAATGATATTACAAGTACCATTCAATCACATCCCTGACAAATATCACCTATAAATAATCTCAATTTCAGGCATGTTGAACTTAATCTCTGACACTCACATTTACCACCTAAAGATTATACTCATACTGATTGATACGCCGGAGAGTATCACAAGAAACATCCTTCCTTGTGGTGTCTTGACGTGTTTGCTACCTTGCGCATAAGTAGAGTATGCCAAGTCCAGCGTCTGCTAAAGCATCCACTATCGAGAAGAAACATTGAAAGATTAGTTGAAGTGGCTTACCTTGCGCAGTCTATACACTTTCAAGTCACACCACGAAAATAAAGCCAAAAAATTAGTGAATGTTTATGCATACAATTTAAACGAACACAATTTTGTTCGTATTTGCTTATTAAACCAATCAAACTGTACAACTACCATTCTTTCAAAAAAAAATCATCTTTGATGAGGCTTTTGCAACAAGCGATAAAAGTAGAACATTATTTTCCAAATATTATGATGAACCCGATAACCTATAGCCACCAGTCACACACTAATATTTCTACATTACACTAATTCACCTCAAACATAACACAATATTATCATCATCATCATCATATTATCTCCACTCTCAAATCACATATATGAAGGAAGTATGATCCATTGTTTCCCCAGGCACATCCTCATGAACCTCCGGCTTCTCTTTTCCCCCAACCAATCTAGCGGGATTCCCAACCGCTGTCGTCCACGGCGGCACATCAATCATCACCAACGACCCCGCCCCTATCTTCGCCCCCTCCCCAATCTTCACATTCCCCAAAATCGTCGCACCAGCACCTATCAAAACCCCATCCCCAATCTTCGGATGCCTATCTCCACCCACCTTCCCCGTCCCACCTAACGTCACATGATGCAAAATCGACACGTTACTCCCAACCACAGCAGTCTCCCCTGTTAATATCATGTTCAAACTAGAAATTAGAATAAACAATAGGATTACATATTTAACATTTTTTTAACTTTCATGTTAAAATTTTCCATATATAATTCTGGTAAACGAACAACGAGCTGCAATGCAACCTCTTTTGAACTGCAAAACCTAGCTTACTAAAAACAAAGCTAATACATCGAATGTGGTTATTCGCGTTTTAATTTTTTAAAACTGGATTCGAATTCGATACCATTGATATAAATTACTTAGTTAGTGACAAAAGTAACATTTTTTAGCATAACAATTTATAAACGAATTTCAAATTCTCGAATTAACTGAATCTAATTGGATTCGAATAATAAACACCCGTACCTATGACGACACCAGTAGCATGATCCAACAAAATCCCTCTCCCAACTCTAGCAGCAGGATGAATATCAACCGAAAAAACATCCGCAACACGCGAGTGCAACGCAAGTGCAATAGGCTTACGGTTCAAAGCCCAAAGCCTATGAGCCACACGATGTGCCTGAATGGCTAAAAAGCCTTTATAGTTTAACAAACAATGAGCAAACGAAATACACGCGGGATCACGTTGACGAGCGGCGCGTAGATCGGCAACAGTGGCGGAAATGAGAGAATGATCGGAGGAAAAGGTGTTGAGAAACAGATCGTATAAGAGAGTTGAAAGAAGAGTTGAAGAACAGAGTTTGTTTCCTAAATGAAATGAAAGTGATCGGGTTAAGGTTGAGTGAGAAATGATTGTTGAATAGAGGTAGCTAGCGAGTGCTGGTTCTGATTCGGCGTCACGCCGAGCTTCGGCTTTGATTTGGTTCCAGACCCAATCGTCTTCGTTTTCTCCGCCGTTGGCGGTGGTTGGTGGAGACGATGATGATGATGATGATGATGATGATGATGATGATGATGACATTGTGGTTTTGTTAAGGTCTTGAATTGGCATGTTTGAAAATAGGGGGAAGTAAGTGTGTGGCCAAAATTAGGGAAATGTTATGGATAAATAAATAGAAAACTACGTTTACTAATATGCCCTTTCGTTTATTTTTTACTTGTTTAACAACACGATTTTTGTGATGCGTTTTTTAAAAACGTTTTTATGGGTACACATGTAAATGAGTAATGGAATGAGAGAATTTATTTAATCCGATAAATCAATTTAACTTTTTTATTTGTTGAAATCTATTTTATAAAAACAAACAATAATGAATAAATCATTAACGTTCATCATATAGCGTGGTTTAACAGTTCACATTATATCTATCTAATTCAATGTTTTAGGATGCAATTTTTTTGGGAAATATTTGTTATATAATAGGAAGTTTAAGAGGGAAATTCACCATGTATTAGTTGATGAAATCAAAAGTATAGAAAATGAATGTATTTTTTAATAATACATTTATAATCATTTTTTATTTTTGTTTCCCATTCAATTTTTAAAATTAAAATATTTAAAAAAATTTGCTTACATAAAAACGACAGAAGATGAATGTATTTTTTCTAATGTATTATCAAATTATTGCTATTTACTTAATGATGCGTAATTTAGAAAATCATCTATAAATACATAAATATTATCTAATTATTAAAATGTTTATTGTATTATATCAAGCTATGTATAGATCTACCCGTGTGTATATACGGATATTAAACCTAGTTTTTATTATAGCGAACATTAACGATCTATGTTTTATAATAAGGCCCTCTTTCGTGAGAGTGTACCGCATAACGCTCGTCACACCATGTCGGTGGGGGCGTTAGGCCATGGACCATTAATGTTCGCGTGAACTGGGTTGATTTTGGGTAAAAAATTATTTTTTATTCTTTATTTAGTGGGAGTTGATATTGAGTGAAAATGGGTTGAAGTTTGATTACAAACTAAATGACAGGTAGTTAAATTATATAGTGATAAAAACCAATTATAGATTGTGATGAAAAAGACGAAGCTAATGATGGACCCATGGACCTCGTAATTTCGTTTGTAACACAAGTTAATAAAAATGTTGTGAATGATCAACTTGTTAATTACTAGTAATCAATTATAGTCGTTTTTAAAACAACTAACAAAACCATTAATCATTGGCCCAAGATCGGAGAATTATAAGACTACTTGTCTTAACTAAACAAAACCACACAATACAATAACATCATCTAAGCATATTTATAACCTAATAATCTTAATGTCTAAGCTACCTAATTAGATTCAACTTAGAAACTAAATCAAATAATTATATAAACTTAATCCTTAGTATAATTATAACTCAACCAACTAATAATAAAAGTAATAACAATAGTTATTTCTAAACTAACCCACACAAATCAAGATTAATTATTCATTAATCAACAAGAAAGGTAAATCACAAACAGTTAAATATCGTAGAATATCCAATGTTCGTGTTCAACTAAATAAAACCCAAAATAGGTACATTTTAATCACTAATAATCCTACACCCGTGGTTTATCATGAGTGAGTTAGCCTCGCATTTTGACACCTTCTCATCGATTAGTCTATAACAAGAGCCTCAAAGGCTGCTGCCTTCTAGTACGTGCAAAAACATCCTTCGAACCCCCCTAACAAAGACGTCAAAACCAATCCTTCAACTGCTCAATATACCTAAATTCTCAGATTAGTAAATGTAAACGATATGTGTATCATATGTCTCAGTTTGCGTGGGCCTTAAGCCCATCAAAGTTTAGAATTGCACTTTGTAAGCTCCAAATCTAGATGAACTTTTAAACAGCACTCTCATTCACATAAAATTACATTGAATTATATCTTACTATGGATTTAAATATACCAATTATTTCCTGTTACAAATAAACTTTAGTTAACTAATATACAAGACAACGTACATGTCAAGAAAACGTTATTATAACAAGTTTGATGTTCACTTGTTAGTCTTAATTTGAGTTAAATATATATATACACGTCAACTTATAATTAAATCACATTCTAGTCTAGCATTTTGTTTGAATCGAAATAAGTTAAGTCAGTTTAAAATCTAGATAATCATTTTCTTCGATGCCTTGAGATTTACTCTAGAATGAAAATTGTCATGAAATGTTTTTGTATTCACAGTTTAATATTTCAGTTCATTACCTCCCCCACAACTAGTAATCAAGTTACCGTGAATTATTATCATACTAGGTTTTTCCTGTCTACTATGCGGGTTAAAAAGTTTTATTAAAAGATGCATGATTACTATTAACATAATTAAGTAATCTTATTAAAACTACGATCATATCAGTTGAATATCTTTTAAATTCAAAATATATAAATGTAGCATATTCAAAGTATTATTCAAATCCTATTAAAAAAATAGCTATAAGATATAGATAGAGATTAAGATAGAAGTTTTGTTCGTTTGTTTTCGTAAAATAATAAGATATATTAACAAAATATAAGTTCAATATCAAGTTAAATTCACACTTAATTGAAGATCCACATTCAATAATATAAGGAAAAATGTAAGTTTAACACATAGAAAAATTAAGCATTTTATTTCTCAAAAACTTTATTGTCGGTAAGCCAAACGCATTGTCAAAGAGACAGGAAAACAAAGTACGTACTGTTCTGGATTTTAGACTAGCACGGGAATTTTGTACCTACATGTAACTCAAATACATATGGTTCTTTTTTAAACATTTGATTTATGGGATAAATGTATATAAATCTGAGAAAATATTTTAATACATACATATCGATCTGATATCTTAGTAGAAAATAGTATGTTTTCAGAACTTGTACTTGTTTTCAGGGTAAAATTAATAAAAAGAAAGTTGTTTATACGGTGAATATGTTAGTTAAACTAACGGACTCACAAAAAAATTTAGACTTCGCTATTCAAGTAGCGAAACCCCAGGTGATTATGCCATTTCAATTTTAATCTCGTGAGCTGTGTAGAGGATTGAAAACAAAGATCCGCTACTTGAATTAGCGAAGTTTAGCATTTTCCTAAAATCCACTAGTTCTTCTTTTGTGTTTAATATGTATGTTGTTTGATTTCGTTACTTGAAAAAAAAAAACCGGGAAAAAAAAATTAACAGATTCACCGTATAAAGAACTTATTTTATTTTATTTTTTCCATAGAAACAACTTAAACTTCTAAAAACACACCATCTAACTGGATCGTGTCAAGGCGCATTATAACATCGATCATAAACACCCAGGGATGGAGCTATGAAGAGCCCATGGGTATCCCATGCTACCCCACAATTTTCGTTACAAAGTAAAATTTTTATCGGTTTAAGTATCAGGATACCATTTTTTCTTATGGTTTTAAGTATTGGGATACCCCTGAAAAAAATTTATGATACATTTGAATGAAAATTTTCTCACAGGATACCCCTGATATTTGGTTCTGGCTCCACCACTTAAAACATCACAGCCCAATATAACGCATTCATATGGTTTTTATAACTAGTTACATTTGAAATCTCAAAACGCTATAGAGGTAAAATATAGTTGAATGGACTAAACAGTAACATAAAGCTGGTAACATATAATATCTAATCACGTGAACATATATACATCACATGCATGCACACAAACGACATTGATCGTTACCCAACTTTTAAACCTAACAAAAGATTAAATTAGCTAAACAATAAAAAAGAGTTACATGTACAAATATTATGATTAAAATTTATCAGCTGATGTGTTGTAATATTTGAGTTCAGATTTCATTAGTTCTTGCATTAACCCTTGAAGGTCACCTCCAACGATCAAACAAAAGAAGTTGTCATTCGCAATGTACTGATCATTCGTCGTTAATCTGATGACATCTCACTCAATCGTCAATCTACTTGAGCTGGTTGGCTTGTATAAACTTATACTCGAGATCAAGTTGAAGGTACGACGCTCCTTGTTCTTCTTTATACAACTTGTTATACGCGAAACATCAAAAAGTATAAAATTAAACTAATTAGTTTATAGAGCCGTAATAAAAATTTCTTAGGCATAAAAAAGTGAACCAATCTTTTTATTCAGTATATGAATTTTTAATACTTGCAAGTTATATGCATCATGCATGTTAGTATTAACATCACTCGTGAACCAACTCTGATCCCAATCTCAGCAACTCATAAATTTATTCATGTAACTTTCTCTAACAAGATTTGAACCTGACCCTCCAAAGAAGATCACTATATCAGCTTTAGAGCTACATCTTTCTACCATCTACGAGTTAAATTAAACTGGTAATCATTTACATTCTATAAATACCTTAAATGTTATATTTTTATCATAAAGGGTTCAGGGGAACATTTAAATTCAAATTACTCTGACTTTCTGATTGTCTTATTCATCTTTAGAATTTGACATACAAATAATTTTGTTGATTTGAAGTTGAGTTGTCGGGATCGGATTTGTATCATTGGGACATCAATTTCTGAAAAAGTAAAAGTAAAAGTTTGAGAGCAAATGGGCCCATACCATAATGTTAAAAAGAAGAAGCTTACTTCAAGATTGAGACAAACTTAATTGACCTAACCTTCTTGGTCAACCATCGTTCAATCGCACTCTCCAATATGTTATTTTTGTTTTATATATTTGATTGCTAGCTATTAATATACGGGTTACTCAATGTACTCTTTTTCTGATAAAGTTTATTCCATTATTACAAATTTTGAATTGAAATATATACGAGGATGACAGGGTCTATACAAACGTATACGAGGTCTAATATGAACCTATATCCAATCTTGTTAGAGTTCAAGCACGTCTTATGACAAATATAACATACCCTGCCGTCAATAAGAATCATGAGACGATACTTAAGAATAGTTCGATCCTTAATTGACGACATATCTTTGGCAAGCCCATCTATAAAGATAACAAGAAGAAAATACGGAACATATTGTGTTTGTAGACACTCAAAACTAGTTTTTTTGTTTTCTAATGGTCATGTCAAAATATACTTTCATTTTGAATCCGCCAACTTGATAACCGACTCAATTTTCAAGGTTCGTGTTAGGTCGTCCCAATAACATGATAGCCTGACCCAATTAGCAACCCTACTTTAATGTTGGTGCTTGTGACATTTTCTAGAGTAATTTTATCCGGATGATCAAGCTTGTATAGTATTATTCGCTGCAAGTTTGAAATGAATTTCCAATAAATAAAATTAAAATGAGGGCTATATGTATTGGATCGCCACATATGGCTTCTTGACCTTCTCATTTCACTCGAGTCCGTCCGTACACACTGCCCGCTGTTATCATTTCAAATTTTAAACAATCTCCCTTTCACTTTTACTTTTTGTTATATAAAGCCCCTAACACACAATTTTACAACATGTATGTATTTGAATTTGGAATATATAAAAAGTCACACGTTACTTTTGTTTTTTTAATTTGAGTTCACAAAGGAAAGTGTTTCCACCATATATTCATGCCGTTACTATTTCGAATTCTCCCTTTAAACATAAACTAAATGGTTGTATAGAGACACTCACTATAGATTCACTAATTAACTCTATTTTTTGAAAATGATATATAAGTTTAGACTATGGTGATTTTTAGTTAAATTATAGGTACATTGGTTTTTAACGGTCCTAATTATCATGTTTTGTGTCTGTCGGTCTCAATTAACGAATTGGCTGGTAGTGGTCTCAACTTTTATTAATTTAGCAACCAACAAGGCGATGTTAAAAAAAATTAACGACATTAAGTTTTTTTCGAATTTCAGGCTGTTGTTTTAGGCTTTTGATCAGAAGGAGAATACGAGTCGGTTGTTGTAAAATTTATCTCGAAACGGCGCTCTAAACGACGAAACGGTGTTTTAATCGGGTGTTTAAACCTAACGGTGCTTCAATCAGATGTAAAAATGTTGTCGTTCGGAGTGTCGTTTCGCGATAACTTTTACATCACTCGACTCCTGTTCTCCTTCCGATCAAAAGCCCTAAAACATCGGTTTGGAATTCGAAAAAACTTAACACCGTAAAAAAATTAACAGCCGCCTAATGGTTTACAAAGTGATAAAAGTTAAAACCGTTACTAGCCAATTCATTACTTGAGACCAAAAGATACCAAAAAAGTGATAATTGAAACTGTTTAAAACCAATATACTTAACGTAAAGTAACATACATGGACCTTCTTGTAAAGTATCATACTTAGAAGGACCTAAGTGAAACTATTTGTTCTCCAAAATCCCTATATAAATTGTCGCTTTCAAGAATGATAAATGAGAGGTGCATTAAACTAACAAATCTCACCATTGTCGAGACATAGCTTTTACCCAAAACGAAGTTGTCACTTTTGTAAATCTCTACAAAACCAGGGGCATTCTCGTAAACCTCCACTTCATACTCAATTTCACCCAAAATTTCGAACCTCTGCAAATCATACACACGGAGTAAGCGTTTACCGCTTTTTCTTCACATTCATCAATTTCTTCTATTTACTTAATATTGCAATTGTAAATCAATTGCAATCTACTTTGTTTCAGAGATTGATTTGATTATAAGATGTTCTAGCTTCTCGTTTAGTCGTTACGCGTTATGAATTATGAACACAGTTCAATTATGGAAGGTTATATATAATATACTGTATGTTATACGTATTCATCTTCTTCTTCTTCTTCAGTGCAAATTGAATTAGAATTTTGATTTGCAAGCTGCAGAGAATCGATTTTAGTGCTGGCATTTATGTGATTCGATGATTTTGATAAGTGTAGTTCTATCATGCGATGTATCACAGGATTTTATTGTTTGCGATCGTCGTTTATGGATTGAATTCAAAGCAATGAAGTTACCGAATCACGTTGTCATGTCATACAACTGATCTGTAACAATCTGGTGATTTTAACGTATTTTATGATTTCTTAATGTTCTTAAATTCTTATACTATCTGGTGATTTTAGTGTTAGTTTTTGATTTTCTAATGTCTCGTAACATTTGTTAATCCTTTAGAAGTATGCTGCTAGAACTGCTTAAATTGGTCTATGTTTGCTTCCATATTTATGATATTTCTGGATTTATTTGGTTGTAGTGTTGCAGATTTGGGAATAAATAGTGAACTGTGTGAATGCAAAAGCTTGGTGGAATTATTGGATTATCTATTTTTGTACAACCTGCATAGGAATAATTGTCACTGCTGGTCAAAAAGGTGTTGGTATAAGGTATTGATTATAAATTTACAATTACTATTACACAACAGCTGAGCATTATTTGGCTTTTATATCATTAAAAGGTTCAAACTATATGGTTTGGGGCCCTGGGGCAAAGTAGATAGTTATGGACATCAATTTTTTCTGTCTTGTTTTTATGATTAGTATATATTACATTATAGGTTTCTTTTATGCAGTTTTCCATTGTAGAAGTTGAATTTACTGTAAGGTGAATTGTGGGTGTGATGCATTGCAAAAGGCGCAGCAGAGACATGAGTGTTGTGAAGCTGCAGAAGGGCTCGAATGCTGTTGAGACGGTTGTTGTTGCTGTTAAAGCGTCTAAGGAAATTTCAAAGAATGCTTTGGTTTGGACTTTGACTCATGTGGCTCAACCCGGACACTGCATTACTTTGATTGTTGTCATCCCTTCACAAATTTCTGGTAATTTGTATCTCTTTAAGTCACATGCTTTCATCTTTCTAGATTGTAATTTTCATTTTCTCTTTGTCATAAAATGATAAATTTGGATATTGTATATTTCATCAAAAGCTCTTGTTTTCAAGTTTTGCAGCATATAAGCTCTTTATCACGAAGATCGTATCACATCAAGTGTCTTCGAGTGCAAATTCTATCTTCTAGTCACTATTATTCAAGAAATATGTTTTTTTTTCTCATGGATATTTTAGTTGGCAAAGAGTTACTTCATGAGATAACTAAAAACTGATGGGTTATTTTCTTTTATTTAGGTAGAAAATTATGGGGTCTTCCGCGATTTACAGGAGATTGTGCTAGTCGATATTGGAGGTCATATTTAGGGAAAAGTGATATAGCTGATTCTTGCTCCGATATGATCCTGCAGCTACAAAAACTGTATGATCCTAATAAGGTTTGACCATACAATCCTACAGTTTCCTGTTTGATGTTTCATAGTCTTCAACTCTTCATGATTATTAACATTTAATTTTTTTTGTTTGCCGTGATTGTATAAAAGATCAATGTGAAGATTAAAACAGTTTCTGGATCACCATATGGAGCAGTGGCTGCGGAGGCCAAACAAATTCAAGCTACTTGGGTTGTATTGGACAAGTAATACTCTAAACTGCAATCAGTAGATTATGTTGACCAAGACTATTGTAATAGACCATGCTGACTTCTCAATGTTTCTTTTCTTGTAGAAAGTTGAAACATGAACAAAAACAATGTATGGAAGAGTTGCAATGCAACATTGTGACGATGAAGAAATCAAGGCCAAAAATTATTCGCCTGAATTTAATTGGATCGCCTAAGAAACAACCTCAAGCAAATCAATTAGCAAATCAATCATCTCAAGATTTACAAAAGGAGAAAATTTCCTCCGTATTTTCTGCTCAAAAACTTGTAACTCCAGTTAGTAGTCCCGATGCATTAACTGCAACTGAACCGGGGAATTCATCAGTTTCAAGTTCTGATCAATGTACTTCACCATTTTTCATTTCTGTAACCGGTGAGTCTCAGAAACATGAATATTTATCCCAAAAGGATAACCGGGATCTCATTGACTCGGGTTCGGACTCGGAAAGTGAGCATCTTTCTTCATCTTTCTCTAGCTTAAGGTTTCAACCATGGATGGTTGACATTTTGACAACAAGTTGCCAATCACCAAGTCTGCGAAGCGAAGCAGAATTCACTCAATTTAGGGGTAATGTTAGAGATGCAATATCTTTTTCACGAAACACTCCTTCAGGCCCGCCACCATTGTGCTCAAAATGTCAACACAAAGCACCCGTATTTGGAAAACCACCACGATGGTTCACTTATGCAGAACTAGAAGTTGCTACTAGAAATTTTTCTAAAGATAATTTCTTGGCTGAAGGCGGATTTGGGTCTGTATACAGAGGAATACTGCCAGATGGACAGGCGATTGCTGTTAAACAGCATAAATTGGCAAGTTCTCAAGGGGATCAAGAATTTTGCTCAGAAGTTGAAGTACTGAGCTGTGCACAGCATAGAAATGTCGTTATGCTGATTGGATTTTGTATGGAGGACCGAAGGAGGCTGCTAGTTTATGAATATGTTTGCAACGGCTCATTGGACTCCCACCTTTATGGTAATTGCTAAATCACCTATCATGAATACTATTCTTTATATGACGCTATAGAAGCTATGAATGAGTCGTCTTGGGTTATTGTATCTCTTAACAGGTTAAAAACTATTAAATCAAACTAGGTAGCTTAATAGGATTTGAGTCAAACAGGTTCTTTTTGCTTCAGGTTATGGAAATCGTATATGATTTTGTGACATTTGCAGGACATGATCAAGATACATTACAATGGTCAGCACGCCAAAAAATTGCTTTGGGGGCTGCTAGAGGATTGAGATATCTTCATGAAGAATGCAGAGTAGGTTGCATTGTGCATCGTGACATGCGGCCCAACAACATCTTGATCACTCATGATTTTGAACCACTGGTATCTCAAACTTAAATTGATGCCTCATATGCCTTCTTGATTTGTGCCGCTCATGCTGCCATGTTTAAACATGATTCTGCTTTCTTTTCAACATTTTGGAAACATTTTGTACTGACCAATATTAGCCTTTACACACTCTTATCTTTTAAACACTTTGGAAACAAGCAGACCAGTTCATTTTGTACTGACCAATATTAGCCTTTACACACTCTATCCTTGTTTGTGAATTGTGATTGAAAGCAGTCGTTTTAGAGTAAAAAAGGCACAGGATCAGTGATTTTGCCTTTACACTGGCCAATTTAGAATGGACTTAATATGCCTGGTGTTTTTGCCTGTAAGGTTGGAGACTTTGGCCTAGCAAGGTGGCAACCGGATGGAGATATAGAAGAAGAAACCAAAGTAATCGGAACATTTGGGTAAGTCTAATGAGCCTCTTGTTTTTTTTATTTACACCATCTTCATAGTATTGTGAATATGTAGATACCTAGCTCCAGAGTATGCACAGAGTGGGCAGATCACTGAAAAAGCGGATGTATATTCATTTGGGGTCGTATTGGTGGAGCTTATTACAGGGAGAAAAGCGGTAGATCTTAAGCGTCCTAAGGGCCAACAATGCCTCGCAGAATGGGTGAGTTCTTAGTAACCTGTGCATACAACTAGAGGTGTGACAGATTGAGTAATAAGTCAAAATTTGTTCAGGTTCAAGCATGTCAAGTTTTAGTGATGGCCGAAATGGGTTGGGTTAGATTGGGTTAACCCTCTTTTAACACTTTCTGTTCATTTTTTATATAAATATTGAATACGTAATTATGTTTAAGAAAACAATATTTTGAATAAACAAACTTACTTTGGGCTATTTCAACCATAGCCCAAATTGATCCATTCACAAGTAGACGAGTAGAAATTACCACCTATACATACAACAAGGTTTCAAACTAAGTACAATGACAAACCTTAAGGTCGTAAAGTCTTCTTAGATTCTATCACTAACACTTTTTTGCAAAGCAAACTAATCTATTTGTCCTTTATTGTGTATTTTATCCAACTGTTGGCAGGCACGTTCATTGTTGGAAGAAGGTCGCATTAATGAGTTAATCGACCCTCGGTTAGGAAACAGTTATTCAGCTCATGAGATTTATTGCATGATGCATGCTGCTTCCCTATGTATTAAAAGGGATCCTAATTTAAGACCTCGCATGTCTCAGGTACTTCCCTTTTTCTTTCTGGCATTTAAATCCGTCTTTCCCTAGTTATAAACACAACTAAAATTTATTCCATTTTCTTAAATATCTCGGGAAAAGGTGTTACGCATGCTAGAGGGTGATATGATGAAGGGAGCCAATCGTGTCTCAACAACTGGATATGATATATGCAACCGAAGTGGTAGACTTCTGATGGATCAACAAAGATACGTTGGTGGGTTGACAAATGCACCACTGAAAGGATTCAGTAGCAAGCTCTTCACCGGTAAAGAGCTGTATCGATACTAGATGCATGGTATGCTCCATATCATCTTTTTATATTATTAATTAACTGTAAAGTAGCTGAGCATTTCTAGTACTATTTACTTTGGTAGTTAACTCATGATTGTAAGATAAACATAATAGAATATAGTTTTTCTTAAATGAATGAAGTAATTACCTTTGTATGGACATGGATCATAAAGTTAAAGTCCACCACCATCACACCATGTGATGCCTGACAAACTCAATGATTACCTCACTCATTACCTTTGTCTGCTTACATAAATGATGGTACAAAATCCTAACTTAACTTAGCTAATGCCTACCAAAGTGCGTATACTCTAGCGGTATCAAGGTGTATAAAAAATGTTTCCCTCCCCAAGTGTTTGTAACGCCAGACCTAAACAAGTTAGGGCTCTAAACTAGATACACCACTTCAAAATTTGCTGCTAAAATTACGCGCACAAACCAGTGAATCACAGCATGATGGTTATAAAAAAAAGAGAACAGCTTTGCACACAGATTGAAACTCAATCATACCACACGTAGTCAAATAAATACAGAAGAATAATGCAAAAAAATCAAACAGGCAACTGAATTAATCACAAATCACTAATAACTTGACAAATAATCACTGAAACTGAAGATCAACAAACAAACCTTTAATCCATGTAAATCAACCTTCTACGAAGAAGATGCAAAGTAATCACCAGCTTCAATGTCTGAAGACAAATCATCCGTATTTCTCAAAGCAGCATGAACCACCACAACAACCACTCCAATCAAAACAGACGAAAATATGTTCCACGTGGCACCAGTCAACAGCAACAAAACAATCGTCACAACAAACAAAGTCACCGAAACAGCACGATCACCAATCGTACGGTGAAAAATCACCAGAGGCTCATCACGGAGGAAGTAAAGGAACAACCAAGCCGCCATCATCACCACAAACACAATCAACGAAATCGGATGCCATAACAAGCTAAGAAACAAAATAAACAGTATGATTATGACGTAGTTCATACGGAAGTAAGCTAGGTTTGTTTTGATCCGTGAAATCGCATCGGAAACGCCGTGAGGGAAGTTGATTGAACCGAGATTGAACATCTGTTTCCATGGACGTCGTGTACCTAACTCTGATTTAATCCGTGCTTTTGCGCGGGAAAGATATTCGACGTTTGTTCCTCCGGAGAGTGATGACGTCGGGATCGTGCCGTAAGTCGTCATCTTCTTCGTCGGTTGAAATTGGGGGAATTGATTCGAGAGTTTAGGCTGTTGTGTTGTGTGTGCTGGTTTTTAAGTTTTTAACTCTTGTGATGACTGATAGGGGTTATATATGCAAAGTTTCCAAATATGGCCCCTCAAGATCTATGTAACTACAATTTTGTTCCTTTGGAAAACTTGTTTTGCATTCGTTACTCAGGTTTAGTTTGTTCATAATCAGCCCCTGAACTATATGTGTTAAAGAATAAAGACTTATGATCACAAATTCAGAACTGGGTCTGTCACATACTCACATGCGATCAACTTTACTAAAATCAGGTCCAACTATTTAAAAATGACTATGAACCATAGGAACCGCATAATCATTTGTACATAATGAAGGTAATATATTTTTTTTTACAACAAACTATACTGCTAATATTACGTCATTTTGTTCACATAGGCCTCAACCACCCGGAGAAGGAGACCAAACTAATCTATTCTTAATTTAGATCATTTTTTCCACAGAAGGAGGGACACCAATTTATCACCTAAAACCGCCAAGCCTGATGAGAAAAATAAAGAGACGAAAAGATACATTATATTTATTACATTACACCAATAAATATAAGTGTTTACATGATTCTCTAATGCTGACTATCGTTTATAAACTGAATGTTAAAAGATACTAGTATTTTAATTGGGTTTTCTTAACGGCAAATAATAGGTATATATTAATTATCGAGGCTAACAAGAAACTACAAACCTAAAAGTACAAACGAGAAATAGGAAATAAAGAAAGAGAAAACAACTAACAAACTTAACAAGAGATCAAAAGATCCAAAAGCATGATCAACCCGGATCGAACGGTGTGTTTGTCATTACTTTATTTCTACTTCTAGTCTTCATGAATAATATAGTGTCGCTATTGCCAAGTATATTAATGGCTGATAACTGAATTTCACAATGCAAAAGTCAAAGGAGTTGTCGTTTGTCATATATGAATCACTTCATCAACAATTTTAAACACTGAAATCAGTTTGAACAAACAATATGATTCATTTTACACAGAACGAGATACACAATTGAAGCAACTGCACTACATATTCCAATTTTTCACAGGACATACCACAAACCAGATTTACATTTCCAAATGTATAGACAATCATTACAAAGATGGGATTGACTTTGCTCGAATCAACTGTTTGAGCAAAGCTTTTTCTTCATCGTTTTGTTTCTTCTCTTGAGGATCTTTCGTTTTCACTTTCCGTTTTTCCTCTAATATCCACTTCAAGAGCTCCCGCTGCTGCTCCATAGGGATCGGTTTCACTGCCTCACGGATGGCAGGAGGTGATGTTGATGTATGGCCAACTGAAGCGGTTGATGTCTCGGTGGATGGAACAATTGATGAAACCGCAGTTGCAGGCTTGTCTACCTCTGTCTTTTCTTCCTTATTTGGTCTTGTGGCAAAATAGATTACTACAAAAACATGAAGAGTGACACGCTTTTGAAGGCAGATGAGATTATGTTTATGGTTCAGTTAGGCTTGTTTTGATGAAAACTATGGATCGAACCTTTAACTACGGTTTGGCGAACAACAAACCCAACCAATCGGGGTTAAGTGGGACAGCTATTATTACCATTTTGACTACGTAATAGTTAGGGTTTTTAAAAAGTTAAAACATTACTAGTTCATACTAAAAAGTATGAAGTGATAAATATAATTCATGATAATAAAAGTTAAATGGTCAGTTTAGTTTATAATCAAATCTTGAAACGAACTGTCTAGATCTCACACCAGCTAATTTCACATCCATCCATGGTAAACAAGAGTCATAGGGCCCTATAGATCATCATTTCATTTCAAATCCAAAACGGCAGATGTTGCCCGTGTAGTTTCAGAAAATTGAACATGGACACACAGTTAGTGAATTCACTAAGGATACGGCGATTTCAAACACTTGGATTGTATGTATACCCAAACACCATTCTGACATCTATTCTTTTGATGATTTAACCAGTGTTATGAGCTAAAGCAAAATTCCTAAATGCTTGACTTAAGATCTCCTCATATATACAAAGATCCGATCCAATCCGATCTAATCTCAAACTCTCAAACCACGAAGGACTGATAAACAAATAAGAACTTTATTATCAGAAAAGAAAACTCATTCAAAAACTCGTTACAGATACAATAATTCTCTGGCCTCTACCTAAAGCTGGTATTTATAGATCTAACCTTAGACGCGTTAGACGTGGGAACCTAACAGCTAGGATTTGATCTAACTCAACGTCCCACTCGAACTCTAACGACTTGTAAATTCAGCTAACTCAAACATAGTACAGATTGAAAGCATGTCAAAAGGCACAAACAAACTAGTTGAAATTGAAACAAGCATCAACGAATTAAAACTTAAATATGTATAGTGATAACGTAACGAAGAGAATCAATTAATCTGTGGAAAAAGGATGTATACCTCCGACGGAAACATTGAAGACGACGAGAAGAGGTAAGATGAACTTGTTACGGCTTAAGAATGATTGCTTAGGTGGCGTAGGCGGTGGCGGTGGTGGTGGTGGTGGTGACGGAGAGGCGGAAGAAGGAGCTTGAGTAGCCATTTACACGCCGGCAACGAAGAAGATGGAGCCGGTGGTTGTTGAAGATGTGTCTTATGTTGAGCTGCTGTTATTACCAAAATTAAAGTCTAAGAAATTGTGTTGAATGGATTATTGGAGTTTTTTACCAAACTAGTGTACTTAGAAAACTTATTTACCAAATAGGTGTAGTTTGAAAAATATTTACCAAAATGGGTGTTTTTCAAATTTTTTTATTTTAATTAGTTGCATTATATAATATTCTCACTCTTATGCATATTAAGTAATTTTAAATCATTAATGAACCGAGAGAGTTACCAAAATATATTAATACCCTTATTGTATATAAGTTTTCTAAAATATAATACGCATATAAGTTTTTTATAAACATGAGTCATCAAAATATATATACACTAATACACGTAACATGCAGTAATCAAAATTCTTATCTTAATTCTTATTTAAGTTATATAATTTTCAAAAGAAATAGGCATTTATAAAACAATTTCATCAAACATTTAAGCTAGTATAGTTGAAAATACCTTGCGAGATATATTGCATTTTATTATTGATAAGAAAATATAAGCTTATGTTGAGTAAATATTAATTTACGGCTGTAAACGGGTGCAGTTTCGGTCGAGCTCATGAACCCGTTTAGCTAAATATATGTTTTCTTAAGTTTAGAATGCAGTGTTACGACGTGGTTTTTTTCCTACATTTCAGCATTTTTTTAGTTTTTTTTAATCTAAAAGTTACTTACATTTTTTAACATTTTTTTAACGTATATTTTAACAAATATATAACTTTTTAAAATTTTAAATATTTCATTATGATTACAACCTATCTTTTTATATAGGTTTTGATATTAAAAAATAAGTTTTTATATCATACGTACATAACATACATTTTGAATTTATGATATTAAAGGGTTTTTATTTGTAAAAACATTTTATCGGTTTTTCTGTCTCAAATTATTAAGTTTTTCAAGAACTAATTTTAATAACTAACAATATATAACATGTATTTAATGAGTTAGTAAATAGATTATATATTAGTTACTTATTAATTTAAAGTGACCTAATAAGTTTAGGAGTGAGAAGAAAATGTATTAATTACAACATAAAAATACTCATTTTGGTAAATACTTTTAGAAGTACACCTAATTGGTAATTAAGTTTTCAAACTACACTAATCTGGAAAAAAACTCTGGATTATTGTGTCCCATCATAATATTACATTTGTAACCCAAAACTATATTATAACTTTACAAGAGCATTCACGCTTGAGTAATCAAATTTTTGTGAGTAGGGCTTTTATATTTTACGGGGTTGTTATAAATAGAGAACGAGAAAATTTGGTGGTGGAGGAGAAAGAAACTCTATATTTGAAAAGCTATTGTTTACCCTCTATAATTTTTTAATAATTTTAAAAATTAATTGTGAGTGAATGAGAGAAAACTGTAATAATAAAGGTAAAAGGAATTATTATTTAATTAGAAACAGAGAAAAAAGATAGTTGTTTTTAGTGTGATTATAGGGATGAAGATAGTTCTTCCACTGTGAATGCTCTAAGTAGTTATTTAATCCACACAACATCATCTAGGGGTGTACACTATTGACGTAACATAAATTGTCGTTTATGTTACGTTTGTCGTGAGGTGGTCTATGAATTGACGAACCATAATCTAATAGTGTAATTCTAATATATTAAAAAAACCATGCCTGTTAAATTTTTGTTTTATCAGGTTTTTGGTTAAATCAGTCTAACAACTTTTCTAGAACACAATCACATTCACATAGTTTTATATACAAACATTACACTTTTCTAGTAAGATAACACGTGTTTAAAATCAATCGTGATACATAAAAAGAATTTTCACTGAAAATATCAATAATTTAAGTGTCTTAGGGTCCATTTGTGTCAAGTAATGAAATTGACGAGAAAATGAAGTAGATTATTACGATGTCATTGTTCTGTTTAGTTACCATGTGGGAATGTGTTTGGTACGTAGAAAAAAAATAAAGGAATGGACACAAAGATGATGGTGGTGGCCAAAGGCTGGCGGCAATGATGATGGTTGATGGTGATGGTCGATGGTGGTGATGATGGCGGTTGGAACAAAATGAAAAAAAGGGAGAGGAGGCATGATGTATAGAGGTTTTTGGAGAAATGATATTCCTTGTATGATTGTTGACTTCATTTTATTAATCAACCCGATATCTTTTTTTTCGTTGTATCACTATGATTCATTTCATTTTGTCTGCATACCAAACGTCACATTAATATTGTATAATAATTTTATCTATGTTTATTTAAACAAAATTAAGCGAGGCAAAGAAACATATATTAAGTCATCTTAGTTATTAATAAGAGAAATTTTTTTCCCAGCTAACTTAAAGTATAGGGTAATAGTAAAAAATCGCTAAATAACTAACAAGTTGTTTGCATAATAACAAGATTTGTCTATGTTTCATTTGCCATGTTTAATCTTTAACATTTTTTTAATATTTTAAAAAATTACTTGGGTTTCTAACACCTAAACAACCAAGTGAAGTTAGAGAGAAATAAATCTTAGCTTTGCTCAAGTCGTCTTATATATTCTATTTAATTTGTTTTAGATGTTTAGAGTTGAGCTCCAAAATTAATAGTGGCAAGTGTGATGTGTAGGCATGAATAATTAAACTTGTAGTAGTAATTTAAAAGCACACATGCATATATCATTCACATGGGGGTGGTGTGTCATGTGGTGCAAGGCTTTATGGTTGTGATTTATAAGATTCTTCAAAGTCAACACTTGCTTCGGTTGAAAGTCAAAATAGATAACCAGCTGACTGACTCAGTTATAACTTATAAAAAGCTTAATTCATAAATCAAAAAATAAAAACTAAGGTCAAGATTGGATCCACAATTCAAAACCATGACAGCAGAGGATTTTAGGATCCTAAAACCTAGCCCATGCATCACATGTTCAACCGACTCACCAGCAACTAAGTTGGTAATTGGTACTATTGTATTAATTCACCACTATGTATGTATGTATGTATGTATGTGTCAATTCAAAGCATATATTATATAATATTGTTTAGTGAGATGTAACCATCTTGAGACTTGAGTTAAACACTTAAACCCATAAACATGCTTGTTTATTGTTTTTATAACAATTATACACTGTTAGTACTAGATTTTGTCTTTGCTAAGTATTTAAGAACCAAATATCTTATCTTATAAGTTAATATTAAACCTAAAAGTTCTTTTTTTTTTTTTTACATTCACTTGAATTTAAATATAATGAAATGTGTTGGAACATTTTGTTAATTTGTTAAAAAATACAACATATTAAGTTTGAATTCAAACTAAGAGTTTTAACACGTGGGTGCTTCAACTATTGATTATGGTCTCGAATCTAAAAGATGGTTCAACTCATGTTTTATGGTGAACCGAGTGTTTTAACTCATTATCACATATAAATATCATAGTATGTTTTTATTGAAAAACACACAAAAAACCAGTTCTAACTCTAAAATCTCTCATTCTATATTCTAAACTTTTCCAACAAATCTTTGATCTCTTCATGTACAATTCGGGTTCTTGAGTCCATCCAAACATGAATCCTCAGCCGGAATTATAATTATGGCTCGACTCCTTTCTTGTATTTCTAATTTATAGTTGTATTCGTATTGTAATTTACATGCTTTCTTTGTATCTTTGTATTGTAATGAATTTCTAAAAGTATTTTTAGTCTCTGTGCAAACGGTTCCTACAAAATGTAGTGACTTACACTTGAGATGAGATGATAATGAGACTCATAAACTTAAAACGAGTATTGACCGGTTGGTAATCATTGTTCAATACCTGATTGTAAAAGGGTAATCACTATGATGCAGTTATACGTGTAATCAAGTGACTTAAATACTCAATCGAAAGATTCAAAAAAACCTCAAGGTTCTTATAGTTCAATTCAATAATATACAAATGAATGAAAACAAACCTGGATAAACTCTATTTATATTTTAAAGATCTTAGACTAACTAATATTAAAGATAAACTTCATTGAGATTTTTATGAGGAAATGATAACCAAAATTTACACAATCGATATATTTATTTAAATTTATATTTTAAACTAGATTAGTACTCATGTGCTACACAGATTTTAGTTTTATAGGTTTTAACTCAATTTAGATATAAAATTTATTTTTAACATATCTCTTATTAAATCGATTTGGATATTTACAAATATATTTATATAAAAAATCATATGTTACAATAAAGGATATGATTATAATAGTTGGTAAATTTATATTGGAACATATCGGGTTAGGAGATAATTCATGATAATTGTTAATTTTTTATTTGAACATATCGAGTTATGAGATAATTAATGATAATTGGTAAAACTTTAATTTGAACATATCGGGTTAGGATAAATCATAATAATTGATAAGTTTTTTATTTGAACATATCAGGTTAGGAAATAATTCATGATACTTGGTACATATCGGGTTAAGATATAGATCATGATAATTGGTAAATTTTGTATTTGAACATATCGGGTTAGGAGATAATTAATGATAATTTGTGAATTTTTAATTTAAACATATCGGGTTATTTCGAATATGGAGCATACCATGACCCGTCTAAAAATTCTCCATCAAATTATTAGAACATGACACCTAAGCAAAATCCTATATGTAGTTGTTAAAATGATGACATGTGAATGTGTTACTCAATTATTAGAATAGGTAGATATGATTTTTGAAAAACAAAAATGATATCTTTATTCTTTACCCTGCTATAACTTTTATAGAAAAAGAGTCCTTTGGTGCGTAAAAAGCAACCACAAAGCACTCATTTCCCCCCAGCAAAATCTTCACACTCTGCTGCCTTTACTGTCATCAAGTGAAGAATAGAGAAGATGATACTTGACAACATTTTTTTATTTTTAAATATTTATTATTGTCTACAATAAACACCTTAATAGAACACAGCTGTAGTGTGTGTGGGTGTGTGTTTCTTGGTATCTTTCTTTATTCCAACATATATTTAAAAAAAAAGGAAAAAGAATAGAATAAAGTGGAGGGAACTTGCTGATAAGGGAAAGAATATTATTTAGAAGAAGAAGAAGAAGAAGAGGGAAATGCAGTTTGTTCATCAAGTGTCTTTGATGGATTTGTGTTTCAAGAAAATGCACAAGTTTTCATTTTTATTGGTGGTTTTATTATTTAGTTTATGGGTTTGTTTCTGTAAGGCATCTGTTTCTTATGATCATAGGGCAATCTCCATTAATGGCCAAAGAAAGATTCTTATCTCTGGATCTATTCATTACCCAAGAAGCACACCTGAGGTACAACTCATCAATGCACTTCATGGGGTTTCAAGATTATCATCTTTTGTTTTTTGATTTCTTGAGTTGTTAGTTTTTTTGGTTTTTTCACTAGCAAATGCAAATGGGGTTTCAAGATTTTCATCTTTTGAGTAAAAAGTTTGAAACTTTTGCATTTTGATTGTTCAGATGTGGCCAGATCTTATTCAGAAGGCTAAAGAAGGAGGTTTGGATGTGATTCAGACTTATGTTTTCTGGAATGGGCATGAACCACAACCTGGTAAAGTAAGTGTAGTTTTTCTTTCTTTTTTTTTCTTAAAAAAACTGTACTTCTTTAAGAGGAAGTAATTATATGTTTTATTAACTTTCAAGTTTTTCAGTATTATTTTGAAGACAGGTATGATCTAGTTCAGTTTATTAAGCTAATTAAGGAAGCTGGACTGTATGTTCATCTCAGAATAGGCCCCTATGCTTGTGCTGAATGGAACTTTGGGTACTATTCCTAAAAAGTTCTACATAACTTCATTTGAAAAATGGTTAAAAAAACATCTGAATTTATCATTTTTGTCATTATATTTTCAGGGGATTTCCTGTTTGGTTGAAATATGTGCCTGGAATTAGTTTTAGAACAGATAATGCTCCTTTCAAGGTCTCATTATAAAATTCCAATAGTCTGTCTTCATTTTTTCTACTTTTATATGTCATGTTGATTCAGTTTTTGCATTTTAGGCTGCCATGGAAAAATTCACTAGACAAATAGTGAGTTTGATGAAGTCAGAAGGCTTGTATGAGAATCAAGGTGGTCCGATTATTTTATCGCAGGTAGTCAAAATCACTTATTTACTCTGTTTTTTGTCAAGTAGCATGTTTTTGGTCTACTAAAATCGACCCCTTTTGCATAAACGGGTCGAAATCATTGACTCTAGCAACTAGCATAACCGATGTTAACTGTGACAGATTGAGAATGAATACGGGCCAATGGAGTATGAACTTGGAGCACCGGCTCGAGCCTATTCCGAATGGGCTGCTAATATGGCTGTGGGTCTAGGAACCGGTGTCCCATGGATCATGTGCAAGCAAGATGATGCCCCTGATCCCATAGTAAGTCCATCTTACATGTTCATGTTCCTTTTTGTCATTTTCTTCATCCTATTATTGACTATTTTCATTCTTTTATTCCTCTAAGGTCATCATTGGATTCTTTATTCAATGCACATGGCCACTTTTTACATTGTCCCCAATATAATATTCACCGAAGTTTTTGTGATTCATAGTTACAAGAAAGTAAATCTTGCTTTTGTAAACAGATCAACACTTGCAATGGTTTTTACTGTGATTACTTCACTCCCAATAAACACTTCAAACCGAAAATGTGGACCGAAGCGTGGTCAGGATGGTAATACTAGTTTTCTATAACAATTACTAAAACTTTAGTATATAATATTCATATATCTTGTTTGATTTAAAATATTGTTTATCGTAGGTTCACAGAGTTTGGAGGAGCAGTTCCTTATAGACCAGCTGAAGACTTGGCATATTCAGTTGCTAAATTTATACAAACCGGTGGATCGTTCATTAACTACTATATGGTAACTCAAATGTTTTGTTTTGTTTTGTTTTATTTTATTTTATTAATCACCCTATTTAGATACTGTCAACTAATATATTTTCTTGTTTTTTGGCAGTACCATGGTGGAACTAATTTTGGTAGGACTGCAGGTGGCCCGTTTATTGCCACGAGCTATGACTATGATGCCCCTTTAGATGAATTTGGTATGTTCCAAGTTTAGTAATCTTGATTTTGATCTAAGTTAGGTGGTTTGTTCAATTAAAAATCTAAAGTGGGTGGTAGACATGGCAAAATGGCAGGTTGGGTAATGGGCCGAATTGGGTTATTTGTTAGCCCTGACCCCGTACATATTCTCTGCATAGTTTTGAAGAAATTTTTAACAACTAGCTTTATCAGATATGAGAATATGACTAAAAATTTGTATTTTACAATGATAACTTATATTTGAATAAACTGATTTAGAAGGCTTTTATGTATTAAAGTCACGTTTTGGGTGAGTCGTTAGAGATAAAACGTAATCCAGTTTAACATTTTATAACGTAAATGAGTCAAAATTTCCATTTCTAGTGAGCTGCTAAATTGGGTCAAACTGTGGTACATTTGAAGCACTTACAAGCGTTAAGATGGAAACTGACACGTCATTTATGAGGGCCTTTTGTCATCTCACATAGTTTATGAAGGCATGTCACAAAATGGAACTGTTTGATGTTATATATCAAATCACAAAGATTTGTTATTCGATATGTAGGACTTAAAAGGGAAGCTAAATGGGGACACTTGAAAGATCTACACAGAGCAATAAAACTCTGTGAGCCCGTTTTAGTAAACGGGGACCCGTCTGTTATCTCACTTGGAAACTATCAAAAGGTCTGATCTTTTTCATCCCAATAGTTTATTTTGATCTTTTTCGAGTTCTAAGTGGGCCCCACACCTTATATTAATCGTATTTTTTGCAGGCGTATGTTTACAAGAACAAAACAGGAGGCTGTGCTGCGTTTCTTGCAAATGATGATAAATCTGAGTTTGCAAAAGTAAACTTCCAGAATCAACATTACAATCTGCCTCCATGGTCAATCAGCATCCTACCTGATTGCAAGAACACTGTATACAATACAGCAAGAGTAAGAAAGATCATATTAAAGACTCGTATGATTTAAAATGGCTTTAATGCATTATAAGACTGATTGTGTGACATATAAATCATTTTTAGTGTATTAACTTTCGATAAAATAATTATGATCAAGAATTCACAGAAGTGGTTATTTATGTAATACTAACATGACTTACATAATATTAGTTAATCATCATAAAGTATTATGATTAACAGGTAGGTGCCCAGTCCACAGTGATGAAAATGACTCGTGTGCCAACTGGGTTTGCTTGGCAATCGTATAATGATGAAACTGAATATTATGATGACGATACGTTTGGAACCACTGGATTATTGGAACAACTAAATGTAACCAGAGATGCTTCTGATTACTTGTGGTACATGACTGAGTAAGTTGACCAAGACTCCTGTATGCAAAAATTTTAAATCAATGACTAATTATGGATGTTAATTGTTGGTTCTTGCAAACAGTGTTAAAATCGACCCCAATGAGAGATTCTTGATACGAGGGGAACAACCGACCCTAACCGCCTTCTCTGCGGGTCACGCTTTGCATGTGTTCATCAACGGTCAATTATCAGGTACTAAACACCTCATATAACCTTTTGAGATCACTTGTTAGATTACTTGCGATCGAAGTAAGCAATGTCAAGTTGCGAATCATACTATCTGTTTTCAACAGGGACCGTTTATGGAAGTCTAGAAAACCCGAAAATAACTTTCGAAAATGTTGTGAATTTAAGAGCAGGACTTAACAAGATCTCACTGCTAAGCATTGCTGTTGGTCTTCCTGTATGTTCTATCTCTCAAAAACATTTATGATCATGAAATGTATTAGAAAACCGGGTAATTTTGTAACTTGTGTTAATTTTATCTGGCAGAATATCGGCCCGCATTTTGAGATGTGGAATGCTGGTGTTCTTGGTCCAGTTTCTCTTTCTGGTCTAAATGAAGGAAGGAGGGACTTATCATGGCAAAAATGGTCTTACAAGGTCAGTTTTTATATGCAAAACAGGCCATGCTGGCCCGTTGTGTAACAGTTCATACCAAAAGGAGTAGACCTTTTATATATGTTTCAGTTGATCTGAAATACTTTTTGTCAATATAAAGTAAAATACATATCTGAGGGCCTTCAATATAGAACTGCGAAAACTGTATAATATACCTATACATTTGATCAGGTTGGGCTTAAAGGCGAAATTTTAGATCTTCACTCGCTCAGTGGTAGTTCATCTGTTGAATGGGTTCAAGGTTCCTATGTTGCTCAAAAACAACCGCTAACGTGGTACAAGGTAAATGCTCATGATAAAAAACTATGAGTGGGAGACCAAATTTGCCACCTAGAAACCATAACAACTTCACTTTCTGGCTAGAATCTATGTAAAGTTGGTATAAATTTTTTTTTTGTCTTTCTGTTTTTAGGCGATTTTTGATGCTCCGGAGGGGGATGAACCTTTGGCGTTAGACATGAACAGCATGGGCAAAGGTCAAGTTTGGGTAAATGGTCAAAGCATCGGACGTTATTGGCCAGCATACAAGGCCGCCAACGGTCCTTGTACCACTTGTAACTACACCGGTTATTATGACGAGAAGAAATGCCTTAGCAATTGTGGAGAGGCCTCTCAAAGATGGTCCGACAATTTCTTAAATTACAAAATTCCAATCACCGTTAACAGGTCTTGATTATCTTTCAATTCGTCTCAGGTATCACGTACCTCGATCGTGGTTGAAACCTAGAGGGAATTTACTGGTTGTTTTCGAAGAATTGGGTGGGATTCCGTATGGTATATCGTTAGTAAAGCGTGAAATATATAGTGTGTGTGCTGATATCTACGAGTGGCAGCCATCGTTGAGGATTTACCAGATGCACGCTTCTGGTCAAGCCACAAAACCATTGAGGCCGAAGGCCCACCTTTCATGCAGCACTAACCAAACGATTTCTTCCGTGAAGTTTGCTAGCTTTGGCACCCCTCAGGGCGGTTGTGGCAGCTTCCGGGAAGGTAGCTGCCATGCACATGATTCGTACGACATATTCAACAAGGTATGCTTGCTAGTTTTGTGAGGGAAGAAACTAAAATACACTAGTAACATACTATTCACATATCACTGACACCTAAGACAAGCCATATAAGGAGTGCATAATGTTATACAAGCAGTATGACATATCTGGTGTTATACCGGCACATTATGATGTTATATGGCTTGTATAACTTACTGAAGTTGACATACATGACAGGGACACAGAACACACCACTCACCGACACATATCGTCTATAAATACTCGTACAACCCATATAATTAGTGGGGTGGTGTAATAGGATCTTTTTTGCTATAACTTTGCAAAGATCTATAAGTTTTAGGATCATGGCCAGCAAACGTTTTAAAGATAGAAACTTTTGCAAATATCCTTATCAAGATCTATTATACTTTTTGATGTTTCTTGACCAATCTATCTAATAAATTAGAGTTTTTAGGGGGCAAATTTTAGAGGGAAAACATAATTTATTTTATAAAAGGAAGGTTGAGAGGGAAAATTGAGTAAGAGAGTTAATAAAGATAAAATTTTGTGATTAATAATAATTTATAAAATTATTTATAAATTTTTAAATATAATAGTTATAATATTTTAAAAATATTTTTATTCAACCCGTGTGTAATACACGGGTGTTAAACCTAGTATCTAATTATCTAGAGTTTTGTCATCACGTTCCAGCAAATTTCTTAATCAAGCTACAAAATTCAAGTGCTTTATTGATCAGATTTACAAGTTTGCAAAGTTTCTTGATCAAAGCTCTATAATTTTTCAAATTTCATGTTCAAGATATGTAATTTTGCAAATGCATGATCAATACCTGTAATTTTGCAACTTTCTTGATCACAATCCAAAAGTTTTGCAAGTTTGTTGACCAAGTTATATCTTTGTTATAAAATTTCGACATCGTTTGCAGGTTTGCATTGGCCAACAATCTTGTGTGGTACCCGTAAACCCTGAGATATTTGGAGGTGATCCGTGCCCCGGTGTGATGAAGAAACTATCAGTGGAAGTGATTTGTAGCTGATCAAAATAACCTCTGATTTTTTGAAGATCCATTTTAGATTTATTGTCTTCAGGATACAAGTGTTTTGAAGATTAGCCACCAAGATATGTGCTTTTGAGAAAGGTGAAGTTGTAGTGATATACAACACACCATTTTGGTCCAAAAGCATTAATTAAGCCATTAATAGAGTTTGAAGATTGGCGTATATATATGTATAATATAATATTTTTATATGTAACCGAAAGTAAAAACTTTCATGGGTAATTGATGAAATGATCTTTTTTTTTAAATCTGTTAATGAACATGTTGAGATCGGTATTGGACCATAAAAGTAGTTACACCTTGGTAGGGGTGGGGGTCATTTATAATTTTCTCGTAATAAGTTTTTATATATGTGTATGATAGAGTTATAGACCTATAGTCAATTTAAACACATGTAAATGTTTATAATATATTAATTCAGTCTGTCTTTGTTTATTACTTTTTATTTTACTTCTAATCTTAACGTCATTATAGCGCTCAAACCACAACCCTCGTGATGCTATAGAGGTTAAAATAATGACCGATGTGATGAGAGTAACACCCGTTCTTTATGATCGTTGCAATATCTAGTCGTTCGACTATAGCTCATTGCCAAAAAAACAAATTATTAATTTCTTTAACCATTTATTCACTTACTTTTACCCCACTTCTTAATTTTTAAACAAAATTCCTCACCATCTTTCTTCTCTTATACCCTACTTCTCAACTTTTAATAAAAAAAATTTAGATTTTAAAAACACGTATAACCCAAGTTATCATCCTGCACAAAGACATAGTGACAACCAACCTCACCATAACACCACAAACCAACCTCTTAATGCCTCCTCAATGGGATTCAGACTACACAATGTCTAGGACCATCATTTGCTAATCATGAAAAATATACTATCACTTGGCAAGGATGTGAAAAAAACACAACAACAAGAAAATATCTCTGTATATGTTTTTCAATGTTACCTGATCATAACATATCTAATTTATTAAACACCATTACCCTCACACATCACACAATCTAATAAAAAAAACAAAATTAAAAAAACAACAAAATTTTTTATATAGCTAAAAGAATAAAACCACACTCTAACTTTATCCCAAAAATTCTTGTGTAATCTACCCAAGATATTATATTATATGAAATGAAAAAAGCATAAATTGTTGTATTTAAATATTTTATTGTATTTAATTTAAATACATTAAATAAAAGCTTAAAAAGTTAAAGGTTGGGTGTGTTTCCACCAAGGAGAATAATAAAATGGAAATGGAAATAGAAATAGAAATAAGACGTGAGAGACTTAAAAGTTAAAACTAAAACTTTGAAAACAAAGAATATCAGCAAGCAAATGCAATTCAAACATCACATTTCAATTCCATCTCCACCGCATCATCTTTTTCCATTTCCACCATAAATATCTTCTTCAATCTCCCACCACCATAAACCACCACCATTTCTCCGACGCTCATGCTTACTTCCGCCGACGCTCATTCATACTCTTTACTTTTAACTTCCTAAACATTAATGGATTATCATCGTGTCATGTTTCCGTTACTTTTAGTTTCGTTTCTCTCCTTTACACTTCTCTTTTTTACTCTCTACACTCGACGCCGGCGACGGCACCGTCGTTCACCGTCACTCATCACCGACATTGTCCGTACAATCAACACCGATGATGATCGCATTACCAGTACCAGTATCGAAAACCTAAAAACCAACGGTTCAAGCCCTAACACTTCGTTACTGCTTGAGATCTGGCCGGATTTGTTAGAGGATAACGATTCGATTGCTATGAAGAAGAATGAAACTAAAACGGCTGGTGAAGATGAATGTGAGAAGAAACGGAGGAAGAAGAAAAGAGGGAAGAAGAAACGATCTGATTGTGATGATTTGATGAAAAATGAAGCTGTGAAAAAGGATGAAGTGATTATCAAAGAGACGGAGAATCGAGATTTAGTGTGTTTGTATCCTTTTACTTCGTCTTCAAGTGCTACACAGAGGAGAATTAAGCAACAATATGATCAGCTTGTTAAGTCTCATGAGTCTAATGGATTAACTCTTATTCAGGTTTATTATTATGCTCTGTTTATTTGTTTCTAATGTCATATAAGTGTTTGCAAGTAGCTGCAATGTTGAACTTGATTGTTTTCTTGTAAACTAGCTAATCATTTAATATTGCTACAATGCCTTATGTTAAGAAATACTGATGTCGATTGTTCGACAAGGATTGATTATGGTTATGATTTCAGTTCTTGACTATCTGTAGCTTTTAAGTACTGTTCTAAATCATAGTGTGCTTGTAGACCCGTTCAATTTGTTTATCATGTATCTGTGGAGAAGATAGCTTGTTTAAACACTACGGTTATATATCTCTTTATTACTAGTTTTGAGCGAAGGTTTCATATTTTTGGTATAGAGTGAGGTTTTATGTTTCATAATTAGACTTCATACACGGTTTATCCCTTTGAGCATTCTTATTTCTTACTATATTCATCTAGTTGTTGTTAGGGCTTATAAGTTTCTTACAAACCCGTCAAAGGACAGATATGACAAAATCCACATGTGATCTAAGCATATTCTTTGATGGTGTGCATTTCACTTTCTTGTATAGAACTTATTGTCTGGGTCTTTGGGATCCAATATGAAGAAACATGGATGCAAAGTTAGTACAATTTTATAGCAAATATGGTTAAAATTTTCGGTTGAATTTACAGCCGCAAATGGTGATATTACATTTTTGCATGAAATTCTTTTATCACTTTAGCCCTGACCTGAAAGTGACAATCTTAGGCAAACAACCTGCCTAATTTGTCTGGAGATACTTTCAAACAGACAAGATCAGTTATAAAATAGTAGTATACTTATACAACTTAACTAGTATCCTAGATTATACTATTGTTCAATACACCAAGTTATTACAATCCAAGAATCTATTTTTTCTTGCAAATTCGTTGCTTTGTGATTAACTGTAAATTTGTTTCTGGTTTTTGGTCAAAAGGAATAGGAATTCGGACTTCTAAAGTTGAAACTTTTGATTTATATGCACAGGTTGGTCAGTTTGTGAACTGCTTGATTGAAGCAAGAAATGAGCTAAAACACAAGTATGTAAAAAGATTAAATACATGTTGCTGTCCAGTAATATAGAACATATGTAGTTCAAGTTATCCTTATATTACTTCAGTTTTTCAAGTAATATGAAGTTTTTACATTGTTGTCGGTTTTGTTTTGAACAGGTCTGAGATCATCCATAGGAAGTTCACAATCACAAAGGCTCTATTATTTAAGGCAGACAGGTCTTCATTTGATCGATTACGTCAACAGGTTGGTGATGGAAAGTATTTACTATAATTCGGTCTTAAATAATGTAAATTCCATTTTGGTAGTAATTAGTCATGTGCAGATATACAAACTAGAGTTAGAACAAAAGAGACTAGAAGAGGATGCATTTGTATATAACTGGCTTCAGCAACAGCTTAAGCTCTCACCAGCTTACAAGAAGGTAACTTTTATACTAAATTACTCACCATGTCCTAAGGTATTGTCCGCTTTTAATAGTCAATACTTATAATCTGTTCGTGTGTTACCCTTATCATTTTCATGATATGTGCTGAATATCTTATATAAAGAGTGGACTAGAGAGACAAAAGTATCTATTTTCAATCCCCCTTTACACACACACAAGTACATATATGAATATGAGTATATGTATAATGTATCAGACATTTCTGACTTTGGTTTGTGTAGATGCTTGAACTTGGTGCTTCCATCGAGTCAAAGGAGAAATCTCTTGAAGCAACAGAAGATAGTGATTTTGATATATCCGATATTTCTTTTGAGGAGCTATTAGCACAAGAGAAAAAGGATTCTTTCTGGTTAGTTAGTTAGTTAGTTAGTTAGTTAGTTAGTTAGTTAGTTAGTTAGTTAGTTAGTTAGTTAGTTAGATACCTCTTGAACTTAGATTTAGTTAATTGGCATCTTGATCTTGTACTATATACACTCTTAACTTTATCCGCAGGCAAAAGAAGGGGAAGCCCAAAACAGCGTCGGGATGATGATTGTAGTCAAATAGAATTGTGAAGCCTGATCATGCATTTGTGCAAGGTTTTTATTGCTCAATGGGCTTTATTTTGGGTTATGCTATAGATTATACAAAACTTATATGGCTCGTGTAACTTAACCTTACAGAATTTTGTTTTCTGGTAGTAGAATCTTATGGGTGAAACTAAATCTTGGAGTGTAAGTAAAGTTGCTATCATGTCAATGACCCTTAGTTTTTAAAGCAATGAAAACATGCCGTTTTTTTGTCTTGTCTTGTTTTGCTTTTGATCGTTTGAGTGCGCAAACAAGTCGAAATTTTATCAAGTTATTCAAGAACAAAAACAATCTTGAAGAAACAACAATGTCTCAATTTTGGTGTTCATAGCTTTCTTGTTAATTTTGGTAATTAGAAGTGAACATTCTCAATAAAAAATGACCTCTCACTTGCTATATGAGAGAATAAAATAGCACATGAAATAAAACTACACAAAAACTAAACAGATGACAAAAAATAGTTTACAAAATGTCACATAAAACTAGAGGTGCACAAAATACTTGATTCTAGACCCGAACTACTCGAAATGTTACGTGCACATAACACATGAGTTTCAATTCCTTAGAAAAAATAGAAGCACACCAGAACCGGCTCCACCTCAACCCAGTCAAATCTTGGACCCAACCGTACCTGAAACCTATAAAAAAAAGTAGCCAAACTGATCAAACATTCAAATGTCTGATCCTAACCGGACCCTACCCGGTTTTTTACTTTGTTGAATAAAAATGGGCCTGGTTCCCTACTCTAAACTAGTTCTTAAAAAAACTCAAGTTTGTGCACCTCTACATAAAACATACAACGAAGATGCGATACGTAAATATATGAAGATACAAGAGATATTTCAGTGTATCTAAATTATGACTTGTGTTACATCAAAAAGTGATATCATCTGATAAACAAAAACCCGAATAGTATTAATGCACCATAAAAGAGATGAAAAAAATTGAGAAAGATGACACGTACATGTTAACGCGGTACTCATGGTCAACGTGTGATGCTAGTACGACGCATCATAACGATGGCATTAGGGTGTGATGCTTCCATGTTACGATGGTTATATTAACGTGTGATGCTAGCACAACGCGACGCGTTTGTGACCCTAGTACACGTGGTTAGTTTGTGACAATAACATTGTTAACTATAAATAAAAAATACTATTATTTCTCACACGTTGTGTCATAGATCGACAAGGCATCGGGTTCTAGAGGATTTCATAGAAGCACCGCAAAAACCAACTTGGCTTTGAAAATCACGTTCATGAACATGTGCGGGAAACCGATCAACGGAAAGAGGGGTGCGAGGTAGTTTATGGTATGAAAGACGGTACTACGACTTTTTAGGGTAGTTTCGAGTTCAAATGAAATGGCCCCATCTTCTTCCACCCTAACAAAGACACGGGCAAACATTATATGTTTCTAGTTCAAATACTACCTTAACATATGAATCTTTGTTTCTACAACACAAGTCTAGTACAACAAAGAACAACTTTCAAATCCCGGAACATAGAAGTACACACAATAGATTCAATGGATCCAAGCTTAGGGAGTCAGAAGTTCCGCCTTACGGAGTTGAACAAGTGAGGATGTGCGATTTGAATTTCTCCAGCTCGTCGATAACCTCTTCTTGTGGTCTATAAATCAAATCAATCATCCTCCATATCTGTAGCGTGCCACCACCACCAGTACTTTCACCATCATCAGACACACTGACAATCGTCCATGGATCATGTTTGTTCCAGTGAAAATCAACCACCTTATCCCTGAAATTTAGGAAAATACCATTCATTTGATTTGTTCTATAAAATATACTGAAATGAAACGGTTATATGAAGCTTGATGCAAATTAGGAAACTGTATCAGATACCAAGATAAGCAGAACTTTGTACCTGTGTCCAGAGTGACGGAACAATAAGCCTGGTGCAAATTTTGAGGCTGGTCCAGATCGTTCACCAATCTGGATATAAAAAACAAATTCACAAGAATTAAGATTAGAGCAAATAAAACAATAGAAGACACAATGAACATATTTGAATTAAATCTCCAGAAAGAGGACATTTTCATGGAGATTAAACCGATTTCACTGAACGCGAACATTATGCATTGAGATTATTGATAGTGTAATAGCATCGTTTTTAATGTGTGTACTTATAACTATAGAACAAGAAATTAAATTTACTCTTTGAAACGCTAAATACGCTACTATGAAAATTAGAAGGATATATATGATATTATTCTTAAAAAATGATTGTTCCTTCTGCTCTTCACATGTTAAGAGGACCTAAAATGAAACTTAATTAAACCATGAGGAGTTGATACAGCATCCTACCTTATTTTGATCCCAAATGTTCAAGACACCATCCTCAGCGGAACTTCCAAAGATAGACGCTTTGTCTGGGGACCACTGAAATATATTTATTTAACTCGGTGAAAGAACATGAGTAATCCAGAATGGTGAAAACGATTAGAAAAACAAAAGCAAAAGGCACCCCTATACCTGTACGCAAAGAACAGCAGCATTGTGATTAGTAAATATGTGGACGGGTGATCCAACTCCGTTAGAAGTGAGATTTCGACGATCAAACAAACGAACAGTGTTATCAGCCGACCTGAAGATGATTAAAGCATATATTTTTTAGCCCCAGAGATCACTTATTTATCCCCTAGCTTAATTCCTTACTGTTTACCTTGTTCCTATCAATGTGAGTGACATTAAAAACAACACTTTTTTTCACTTTTTTGATCATATATTCATCTCTTTTTAACGAATGTCAATATATGATCCTAATGTAACTAATAAATCAGCAATAATATAGCTATAGCATATCTTTGCTTTACCCTGTCAATATGAAATTCTCATCGATCGGGTTCCAATCAACACAGTGGAGGTCAGCATTATGAGCTTTCTCGACCTGCAAAAATACATAAAAGTAAACTAATAAGAGATTTCAGAAATAATGGGTTAATTTATGTTATAGATGTGATACATTTAGTTTATGCATGGTACTTTACAGTATCAGAGTCTCAAAACGATGGTATATCTTTACGTGTGCGCGCTTATTTCTCTTTATGTAAGTTCTAGTTTCAGCTTTTGACTATATTACAGAGATGTGTGGCAAAAAATAAGCATATAAATCACCAAACAAACAAACTAGTGGAGACCCTAAAAACATAAATGTAGAAATCACCTTGACCACTGGAGAAGACCCGGTTCTTGCATCCCATAGAATTAGACAAGAATCATCACCAACGCTACAGAATTCTTGTGCACTTCATAACATAGATAACAAAATTAAGTCAGCATTCCAATTATCATATTATAACCTTCATAGCATTGTATAAAGGTGGCAGAACAGACGGGTCAAAGTCATACGGACGGGGACACTGGATCTAGGTCAAAACATGAGTGGGTCAAAACGTAAAATTTGTTGACAAGTTGGGTTTACCCAGAACACTTTTTGCCAGAAATTTAACTTTTTATAAACATATCCTTTCAACAATAACCTAACTCTTTTTTATGATTTACGAGGTTCAATGCGTTAGAATTACACTTCATGTATATTTTGATCAGTATAACCCGATTCCTTTTAAGCTAAACTTTTATCATTTATCAGGTTGCCCGTTAAGCTTAACCCATATTGACCAATGCATAAGCAAATAGGTCGAAACTGCCAGCTGAATAAAGGAAATCAAGTTCACATAAAAAGAGTGAGATACCTAGAAGGGCAAAATTGTACATCCTCAACAGTATCCTGATGCCCTTGGAAAATACCTCTTGCTTGAACTTTAGGGCTCTCAGTAGATGGTTTATCATCAATCCCACCAGCCTTTGGGCTTTTGCCATCATTAGATCCAGCCCCAGAATCTGTTGCCAAAGTGGAGATATGGTCATGAATACTCCACAATACAACCGATTTATCCTTGCCTGCCACAAACCAAAACAGCAAAATATATTAACTATTAACTGAACTTATAACTAAAACTATGTTTTTGCTTAGTAAACATAACATGTAGTTGTGCTACCCGACCTCCAGATAGTACAAAGGGTTCACTTTGACACATATCAAGAGCAAATTCTGCATTTTCTTGGTGACCAGTCAAGATCTGCAAAGCAAAGAATATAAAAAGATCAACTTTTTGCCTTGAGAACTGAAGCAAACATTTACCCATTCCATGAGTTAACGGGTCAATCAAGATTTCAATTTCTATGACGGGTCAAAGAGTGAACTTTCAAAAATGAGGTAAAACAGAAACAGGCAGGACGGGTAAAACGGGTTGATACACCCAATATGAGTTAAGCCTCCTGAAACATTTTATTTCAAACTTACAATATCATTAGTAATAATTGTACTAATATGGATTTTAATCATGTTTAAACCATACTATATAACATTCAAAAAATCTGGAACTAACTGACCCATTTTGACCTTTACACAACTGACAAACCCTCAAGGCCTCGACCAACCCACTTTGCCATCCCTAAAACTACAATGACCCACCAAATCAGGGGAGGACTCTGCGGCTCCCAGAGTGGCATGGCGATTGGGCTGAGCCTCAACATCCCAGATAAGAACCTGGTTTGAAGGGAAAAAGACGAATGACAAATTAATATTGAGTTAAGTATATATCAAAAGTAACTAGATATGAAAAGAAGAGAGAGGATTTGAAACATACATCAGGACTGTCTGTGTGTGTGGCTACTATTTTGCTATTTTGAGGAAGCTCCCTGATGCGATTTACCTTCACAAATAAAGTGAATATCAAGTAAAAATATATTTATTTTGTGAAGATGATAAATAAATGGTGAAACAAGTGTGAATGATTATACAGTTCTGATGTTTTGTAAACAGTTTTCTGCTTTTGATTATTTAGCGGTTAAATTGTCTTTGCTAAAGCTGCAATAAAAATGACTTTCAAATAGAGTGAAATAGAGAAACTAATTTGAGGGACTTTTACACGCATCTAAAAAGATTTATCTCCATATTTCATGATATCTTTTTGGTCACTTTATGTATTAATATAAAGAAAACTCAGACAGCAAGGAGTGTTACCTCTCCAGGATGGATAATGGTCTTAAACTTCCTAACGAAAGGAGATCGTGCTTCTTCATTGAACTACATTGGCAGTCGTTAATCATATACTTTCACATAAATAGAAATAAAATATTGGTTCTAGTGTGAGATAATACACACAAACGACACTACAATTCCAAATTACTATAGCCTCACCTGTGCTATATGTTCAGCAGCTGCAACTCTTGGTTTAACAATTTCACAATTTGCAATCACAAGTGTGTTTGGAACGCTACCATCAGTCTGGCACAAAAGTTTGAGAACGATTCACGTAAAATTAAATATGGAACAGCTTCTATCTGTCATGTCACTAGATCAACATGAATTTTAGAAAGGAGAAAGCAAAAGTAATTTCACTTGAAACTTTAGTCACCCAAGATGTTCACCTATTCCTAGAAACTTAAACCAAATGATGCTTGTGAACTTAGCATTGAAAAAGAGACCATTAAAACTCCCCGTCATGTTAATAAAAAGGCGACATTCACCTGTTCTGAAAGGTAGAGTCTTTGACGATTCTTGTAAGTAGCTTGCTCTAACAATGGCCCCCATCTATTAACAAAACACCAGCGAATGTCAGTAACATAAAATTAAACCAAATCACAACTAAATCAGGATACTTTATCTGCATTTCTATATAAGGGAAATGTTAAACATTAGCATCGTCCCGTGTAACAAAACTGAAACAATCAAAACTCTAGTGAAGTAGTGTGTTAAGCTATACTTATACTCACAAAGGACATTATGAAACCCTAAGTTGAAAATTATGTATATCCGTACGTCAAAATAACAGTGTTTAGCTTCTTCTATCAACGGCAAGAGCAAAAAGTAAGCAAAGGTTTAACTTTAAACATGTGTCTTGTTTGAAATCACTAAATGCAGCTACAATTGGAGCGTTTGAAAATGAAACCCTAACCGGCATGAAAGTGAGGGCCAAAGAAGGTTGTGATTAGCAAGCCAGTCGTAGAGAACAGGGACGAGTGACTTCCACTGTGTGTATCGATCGTTCACCGTTGTTTGCTTTACTCCTTTTCCGCCTCCTCGATCCTTCATTGTTTCAACCTCCGTCACTCCTGCGACTGTTGTTGGTCAATTCCGGTCAGTAAATAATAAAGAAACACATGTAGTGTTTTCTGTCTTTTATGTACGTGTCATTTGTTCCTTCTTTATTACATTGTTTTCGACTGAGTTGAGTTGACACTAAAATACTAAAATTAATACGGATGCTTAATATTTTGTCTTAGAAAGACTCATTTAGATGTTAATATGGTTATAAATATTGTTTTAAAAAAGTATATATTAATTTATAAATTTGATGAATATTAAAATGATATTTTCATATATAATTTGATTTTTATAGTTATTTTGTGTGTGTGTTTATTTTATGTTTATTAATTTCTAATTTTCCATGTTTATTCTGCTTAATTCAATGTTTCATGATATGCTTTTCCCGTGTCCACTCCCTTTACCCTAATGTCACTACTCCACTTTTGTGGCAGTGTAACCAAAGCAACTTACTCGATGTGGTTTCTTTAAACAACGTTTAGAACTATCCAATATTTGAATGACTATCTCTTAAACGGGATACTCATTTTGATGCTTCGGTCTTGACCCACTCAATATAACACTATAAAAATGAAACTCAACCATTGTGGGAAAACTCTATTAAGCCACGATTAAAACCTGAGATCTGATCCACTCAGAAACATGATCAAGAAGGAAACTCACCGGTTCGGAAAAACCATGAGTCACGATTAGAACATAAGACTTAGATATCCTAAAAAGTCAGTGTGTTTAGTCATGTGGCTTGAACACCCACACACGTTAAACAAATTTGTTATAAGCAAAAAACACATAAAAATTTGTAAAACTATAACTACGTAATACAAACCACAAGTTATAACACTAAGGTGCTGTTTGTTTTTTCTGCAGGAAAATGTCTGCAGTCTGCAGACCACATCTGCAGACATCTGCAGGAGAAGAGGTGGACCAAACATCTGCAGTCTGCAAGAAGAAGACTGTTTGTTTTTTTTAATGTCTGCAGTCTGCTGAAATAGAATGAAGTTATATAGCTGAATTATTAAACTTAAATAATAATTGTAAAAGCAAAATAACACTAAAATAATAATTATAAAACCACAACAACACTGAAATAATATTCATAAAAGCACAAACATTTTCTAAATAATCTATTCCACAAGTTGCATTAATTGCTCGGCAATTTCATCTCGTAACTTGCTCATATATTCCCGATCTGATGTAGTACCATGTGCTTCTACATCGTCTTCAACAGCATCAACGTTCACATTAGTATCTTGTACCGTCACATCGGGTTGATCGTATTGTGTAAAGAACTCATCACTCAAACCCTCTTTCCTTATAAAGTTATGTAACGCGAAACATGCAATGGTAATGTTCCTTTGTGTAACAAACGGAAATGGTGCCATCCTCTTCAATATAGGGAATCGTGCTTTCAAGACACCAAAAGCACGCTCAATGACGTTCTGAAGTTTTGCATGTGAATGGTTAAATTTTTCTTTATTGGTCAATGCACGTCTTCGACGAAAATCTCCAAGCCAATACCTCACATTACGATATGGAGCCATAAATCCTCGTATGTGTGCATACGCGGCATCACAAAGATAATATTTATCTGTAAAGATCACAAAGATACTATTTCTCTGTAAAGATATACATTTTAATTTGAAAAAAAGACAAAGATATAAATATTTAACAAACAATAAACATACCTTGTGGTGGAAATGGAAATGGTGTCCATAATCATAAGTGATTTGACACGTTGACAAGAAGATCCAACCCCTGATGTTGTTTGGGTTGGGGTCCACTTGCAATTCCCAGTGGCAGTATTACCATCAAACAATTCTGCACAAAGTTCTGGAAAAGGCAACGGAGCTAATTTTAATGATCCAGCCTTCGGATGCCCCTAAACCCAAAGTATATAAATGTTATAAGTTTTTGTTTATTAGTAGAAGTTAAAAAGTTAGGCATACAAACATACCTTCTTAAACTCTTCCCATTCCTCGTTCGTTAAGGTAAAAGTATTTGTTGAAGCATTGTATAAGTTGCCAGTTTTGTTTTTCAAATACAACCATCCTACATATTTGGCTTTAAGATTGTCATAAGCATTTTTCATCTGTTTCTGGGTCAAATCAATGCCAAACTTTTCCTTAAGAACTTTTCCCAACTTATTCCACGAGTCTTTGTGCAAACTCAATCCTTTTTTACCCACCGTGTTAACCTCTTCAATGCAAGTCTCTAACAAGCATTTTAGATGCTCGCTTAACCATTGATGTTTCTCTCCCATTTCTATTAATCACACAAATAAGAGAGCAAATATATATATTTTAAACAAGTGATATTCCGATTCATACAACCCATTTGACCCGTTATAAATATAACCAACTGATATATATGATTAACTGAAGTATGTTTCAATATACCTTATAAGGCATGGTATGCCATTTGACTTTTGAACATCAAAAGAAACATTTTTCTTCTAAAGTATGTTTCAATATTTATCAATTTAACAGCCTTGGTTATGTTTTATGTTTAAAAGTAGTAAATGCCTATTGTTAAGGGTCCAAATCAGATTCACTTACAAAGTAAACAGTTAACAAACATATGCATAACCAATTTAACAAAGTAAATGCCTATTGTTAAGCCTTGGAATGTAAACACCTAACCAAGTTATATTGTTTGTTAACAAGAAGCCTGTTTTCAGCAAGTAAACACCTAACAGTTAACAAAGTAAACACCTAACAGCAAGTAAACACCTAACAGTTATATTGTTTGTTAACAAGAAGCCTGTTTTCAGCAAGTATAGTCTAACAAAGTAAACACCTAACAGTTAACAAAGTAAACACCTAACCAAGTAAATGCCTATTGCTAGTTGCTGAACAAGAAGCCTGTTTTCAGCAAAAATGAACAGGCTTAAACAAGTTATATTGTTTGTTAACACATTTTCAGTTATAGAAACACCATTTTCAGCAAAAATGAACCAGCCTCCACTTTTCAAGTTATAGAAACACCATTTTCAGCAAGAAACCGAGCTTAATCACATCAACAAACAATATACAAACACCATTTGCAAGTTATAATCCAAGAAAAGAAAACGAAACATACCGATTGATGTGGAAGGAGAGAGGCGACGACAGAGGAGAGTGTGCGACGGCGGAGAGTGAGCGACGGCGGAGGAGGTGCGACGGCGGAGGAGGTGCGACGGCGGAGGAGGTGCGACGGCGTAGGGGGAGCGACGGCGTAGGGGGAGTGCTAGGGTTCAGAAGAATGAAGATGGAGGCTGGTTGTTGAAGAATGAAGAGAGAAGAGGTTGAGAAGAGGCATATGAAAGTCTGCCTCAAGAAGAGGGCGAACAGACGTTTTTAAGTGAAATGTCTTCAGAAAAACAAACGGTCTGTAGAGTAAAACGTCTGTCCGTGGTCTGCACCGCGCAGACAAAAGAGCTCCAGAAGAGCTTTTTGCAAAAAACAAACAGCCCCTAAAAGTATTTCTCAAATCTCAACAGTTGATTGTGGAAGAAGCATGTGTTTCATTCTCGTTTTTCATTCTCATGTAATAGACGGTGACAATATTTTAGATGTTTAGTTTTCTTATGGTCTAATAGAAAAAAAAAGAAAAAGCGTACATTTCATTACTATATCATCGCTCAAACCATTCGAAAAAAACATATAAATAAAAGATGCATATAACTAATTAAAAATGCTAGAAACTTAAAATCTAACACTAAATATGCACATATTGCAATTTATCTATGGTTTATTGCTGATTTTTTATTGAAGCAAAAGATCATTCAAATTTTGTTTATGATTTTTGTTTTTTGAGCAAATTTTTCTAGAAATATAGTTGATTTTTAATGTGTAAACATATGAAAACATAAATTTTAACTTTATTATTATAATATATTTTTTTTAATCATTTAGAGTTGTGCTTTTAACTTGTATGTAATAAAAGTTAAAGTTGAAAAAAACCAAACACAAACAGGATGTAAACCGATGGGTTTTAAAAACAGAAAAAGTAAACTTTTGAGTTTGGGTTAAAATTAAGTTAAAAACCGATCCAAACCAATCCATTCACGCCCCTATAATCCGACTAAAGTTTTGTGAATTGTTTAGGGTTATAATTATAAGGTTATTAGTTGACAATAAAACTTGTTTTCAAGGTATAAGCAACGGTCGCACACTCGTACTCTGTATCTGCTGTATGTATGCTTATTGAGCTCTTATTCAAGGTAAATAGTAGCAGCAGCAGCTGATGTTGATACATGAATGTATACTTTTCGTGATTATTGTTCAATCCTGATGTTAGCGCTACAATGCTGCTGCTGCTGTTGATTAATCTTCATTTCACTTAGGGTTTTATAAAACTTTGCTGGACTATATAATGTTGTCCATAAACCCTAACTTGTCAAGTTTTAAAAAAGTATATTACACTGCATGTTTATATTTCCCCCCCTTTGTCTTTTTGCAACTCCAAAAAAATTATAGTAAAACAATCTATCTCTTATTTTTTTAATATTCATGCTCTCTTTGAACTAATTTTTGTTATGTTCAAAGGTCATTCCTTTTTTTTCAAACCAGCAACAATAATTCTTTGTTTTTATAATTTTTTGTTGTTATTTCAGAAAACAATCGGAAATGATGACTGAGGAAAACAAGGTGGATGGAGATGAAAGTGTTCATATCAAATTGAGAGTGAAAGGAAATGATGAAGAGCAAGTGGTATACAGGATCAAACGAAACACAAAACTTATAAAGCTGATGAATGCATACTGTAACATGAAATCTGTTGACTTTAACTCCATTGTGTTTTTGTTCAATGGATATCATCTTCAAGCAGAGCAGACACCACTTGAGTTGGATATGGAGGATGGCAATCAGATTTATGCTATAAGTGATGGTATTGTGTTCATGTGAAAAACTTTATGCAATCAAAATGTTAAACTTTATGCAATCAAAATGTATGCTTTTGTATAAACCGGTTTCAAGTGGATGTCTTGATCTTTTATTTCAGACAAAAAAGCCGAATGTTGCTCCACACACCTTATAGATGGGGATGGTACTTTCAATGCAGTTGGACTTGATAATTTTGTTAAACAAGTCAAACTGAGAGAATGTGGACGTTCTTATGCTGTTGTTGCCATCATGGGTCCACAAAGCAGTGGTATGTTGATATGTTCTTGTTTACACTTTCCTCTTCCTGCATGGCTCGAAAGAATGTATCTTTTACAATTACATATGATATTTGACATTAGTGTGTTTTATATAGGGAAGAGCACACTTCTTAATCATCTTTTTTATACCAACTTTAAGGAAATGGATGCATACAGGGGAAGGCATGTTTCGATTGTTATAATTTTTATTATATTGTTTTTGGAATGCTTATTCTAAGTTTCTCGTTTAACATTTCTCATTATCAGGTCTCAGACGACCAAAGGTATATGGATAGCAAAAGCTGCTGGTATCGAACCTTGCACCATTGTAATGGATCTTGAGGGTACCAATGGAAGAGAAAGAGGAGAGGTTATTTTAAGTTAAAATTCTTTTTTACAGTTATCTCATTGTTTTGCTATTATATTAATATTTTATAACTTCTGCAGGATGATACTACATTTGAAAAACAAAGTGCACTTTTTGCGCTTGCTGTTTCAGACATTGTGCTTATAAATATGTAAGTTTGATAGTTGCTCTAGATATAATCTTGCACTGATTTGACTCTTTGTAGATGTAATTTCTGAATAAGCTTGCGTTACATAGGTGGTGTCATGATATTGGGCTTGAGCATGCTGGGAATAAACCTCTTTTGAAAACCATTTTTCAGGTACATTATTCGAATTACGGGTATTCCGTCCTATTTTGAATGGACTGTTTTGTTTTCTTATAATTTAACCTTTTTTTCAGGTTATGCTGCATTTATCTATTCCACGTAAAACAAGCTTAGTGTTTGTTATACGTGATAAAACAAAGGTAAGTTCTGTCTCTCATGTAAAGATAGCATAATCTGTTGTGAATTTGATTGAAAATATCTTTCTATTCCCGACAGACACCTCTTGAAAATTTAGAACCTGTCTTGTGGGATGATATCCAGAAGGTAACTTTTTTTTGTCTGCTTGTTTTTTTGTTCATATATAACTTATTATTCATACTGTCTCCTTGAAAATTAAAAAAACCAAGCCTTTTATGTTGATGTGTATATATTGTAGATATGGGAATCCATTCTCAAACCGGAAGCTCACAAACACACTCCACTGAGTGAATTTTTCCATGTAATATATATATATATTATGTCGTTTTACTTGTATTGACCTTTTAATTGTTTATGGAGATAAAATAGCACGCATATTGACTATATTAAAACTTCTCATTGATCGAGTGACCAGATTCAAGTTGTTGCACTATCGAGTTATGAAGATAAGGAAGAACAGTTTAAAGAGCAGGCATGTTAGGGATATAGTTTCTAATAATATTTCTGTAATTTTGCAACATACTATTTTAGTTGGGATAAGTTTTTAAGAAGTATATTAATGTCACCCAAATTTTTTACTTTAGAGGCCACCCAAGTATCTATTTCGTTTTATGCTGATTCACGCATAAAATTGCACCAAAATTGTAAATGATAAATTGCCCCTAAATTTAAAATTTTGCTCACACCAAACTTGTGAAAAGGCAAAAAATGCCCTTGAAATGTACTCAAATATGTTTTGACAGTCAATGCAGAGTTGATTATTTTGAGTCGATTTGAGTGCATTTTGCCAAATTTATGATTTTCAGTCACGTTCCTATTGCTATTGTCGGCATAAACAAAGCTTGGGTGGCCTTTTTAAGCTGTTTTATTATTGGGATGGCCCTGGTAAAAAACTAGGTGACTTATATATAGATTCTACATGCTCCTTTTTGTTTTTTTACTTCTACTTTTGTTCTGTGAAGGTGGCTGGTTTGAGGCAGAAGTTCTTCCAATCTATTACACCTGGCGGTCTCGCTGGCGATAGGAAAGGAGTTGTTCCTGCTTCAGGTTTCTTCTTTAGTGTACAACAGATATGGAAAGTTATCAAGGAAAACCAAGACCTTGACTTGCCAGCTCACAAGGTAATGGTTCTGGACCCTTCTAGTAAAATCTGACATACTGTATTGGTTATGATTTTTTTTTATATTTAATTTTGCAGGTTATGGTGGCAACTGTACTATGTGAAGAAATTGCTAGGGAGAAATATTCTTCCTTTGTTGCAAACAAGGTTTATATTTTAGTAACTAATTAACCTGTCAAGCTCTTTTATGGGGGGATTGCTTATGTCGCCTCGTAAACGATCAAAATCACACACACATCATTCTAAATTTCGTATTGATGCATTATAGATTAATAGTATAAGTAGCGGATACATGAACGTTGTGAATACTAAGGGCATTGTTTTCCTATTTCATTGAAAAAGAGTGCTATATAACTGATTTACCTTTATATGGTGGAATAGGCTAATATGCTATTTTTAGTGTGTGAAAGATTAAATATATGATATTTTGAAATTTTAAAATAATACATATGAAATTTTGAACAAGATGCACGTGTATCTTATCATTCTGTTTTAGACATTTAATCTAAAATAAAGTGTTGCAGGACTGGCTTGAATTACAAGATGTACAGTCTCAACTTCTCCCTAGTTTTGCAGATAAAATTGGTTCTTTGCTTTACAATTGCTTATCAAGGTAATAACATGTTTCGAACGAACTATTAATAATAGTCAAGTATTAAAGAATATGTTTATTTTTTCATTTATTTCGATAATTTGCTCAGTTATGATGGAGAGGCTACTTACTATGAAGATAATGTTAGATTTGCAAAGAGAAAGCAATTGGAAGAGCAATTGATGCAAGTAATGTTTCTTTTTCATTTCTATTCACTAAATAATAATCAAGTTTCACCATTGTCCTATTTAGGTCACTCAAAACATTCTTCAAGTTTCAATATATTTCCAATGCTTTAATTTTTTTTTCAAAGTTTAACATGCAACTTAATGTAATGACACATGCATTCCAACTATATAACATTATCAATGACTTCTTTATTGATATTCATCCTATTTTTCTTCTATTGTATTTAGCTTGTTCAACCGGCCTATCAATTGATGTTGGAAACCATACGACCTAAGACACTCGAAGAGTTCAAAAAAGCACTTAATGATGCTTTGAATGGAGGACTAGGCTTTGCAGTAGCTGCTCGTGACTGTGCCAAAGAGTTCAATAGACTATTTGATGAAAAATGTAATAATACATTTACTATATATATGTTTGTTTCATCTATATTTCTTTTCCTTATTGACTAAGATTAAATGAAAAGACATCAAATTCTATTCATGTTAACGTGGACAAATTATTTTAGGACGGAGGTAGTACTATGCTATCCAATAGAATTTTGAGGAACGTTGGTTGCCTTTTTATGTTGTAGCTCGTTATTATTTTGCTTTAGCGTGTCACTTTTCTTCATGGTCCTAATACGCTGAATCCTCAGATGTCATCAAGCAACTCTTTTGGGACTTGGAGAAAGTAAGGAATACATTTTCATGTGATTTAGATTCACATATTGCTGAAATTCGAACCACCAAACTATCTGAACTTTCTTCACGATATGAGGTAATATCAAGTAAAACTGTATTAGTAAATTAAAATTTTATAATCCTTGTGGTAAAAAAGCTAAGCATGTTGTATATTCTTCTGCAGTCAAAAATAAAAGATGCATTATATGCTCCAGTGGAAGTTCTTTTAAAAGGAGGAAGGGATGATACTTGGCCTGCAATAAGGAACCTTCTTCATCAAGAAACTGCAAAGGCTGTCTCTGAATTCTCTTTTGCACTTTCCGGTTTTGAGATTGGCGAACAAGAAAAGGAAGATATAATTTCAAATTTGGAGAGTTATTCACGAGAGTTAGTTGAAGGGAAGGCTAAAGAAGAAGCTGGAAAAGTTTTGTACCACATGAAGGAAAGGTACTGTATGCTTCCAATATGGATTAGTTAGTGGGTTGACTTGACCTGAAAACTTTTTGTCTGCAATTTTTTTAGAAACAGTTTGACTTTGAAATCTCAAAATTGTGTTGCTTCAAGAATAATATAGCGTTTTATGTATAAAGAGTTAGGAAGTATTATGCATTAAGTATACAGTTTAGATGACTTTTGACCCATTTCCTTTTTGAAGTCTACACACACACACTAGAGATAAAACATAACCCAAGGGATTGTTTGCTTGTATATAAAATTTTTCTCTAACAAGTACTCAAAAGTGTATTCTTATTGCATGTAACCTCCTAAACCATTTTATTTAAATGAGTACTGCGTTGTTCAATAATAGTTTTAGAAGCACCTTTAACTACTTATAAAAAAATAGGACAAAAGTTTTTCAGGGTGAAATTTCCACCTCTAGTTTAGGTGCATCAGTTGCAGTAATCTCATTTCTTATCTACAATAACTCATTGCAAATTTGTTAAATCACACAGATTTACACATATGATCAAGCTTGATGATGATTTAATGCCACGAGTTTGGACTGGAAAGGAAGATATTCAATCAATCTCTAAACTGGCCCAGTCTTCTGTAAGAATCATTTCATTAGAGGGTGTATTAGTTTTTACCATTTAAATCTTGTTCACTGAAGTTTAATCTTTTTATCTTTCAGTCTTTAAGTTTGCTTTCTACTCTGGCTGTTATTCGTTTGGATGAAGAAACTGATTCAATTAGGGATACACTTGGCTTAACTTTAATGGATCCTAAAAAAGACAATAGTACGCGTACCACTTTGCAGGACCCGTTGTCTTCAAGCACGTGGGAAGAGGTATCATATATTTTAATTATCACGTTTTCTGTTGATGGAATCTAGATATATATATATTTATTTATTTATTTTTTGTATCAGGTTCCAGCTACAAAGACACTCATAACTCCTTCTGAGTGCAAGTCGTTGTGGAATCAATTTCAAGAAGAAATTGAAGATTTAATTACCAAAGCTATTGTTTCCCAGGTATGAGTTTGGCATTTTGTTGCTGAAAATGGTGGATTGCTGTGAGTCTGTGACTTCTTGCTGACTTGCTATTGAGTATGATTTAGACATCTTATACAGCGACCCTTAATTGTTGGCAAAGTTCATTAATTGTATTTCTAGCTATTGTTAGATGACCTGTCAATGTTGGTTTATGACATCAACCTTTCATAGATCTTTGATAGTTTTATGGAACTATAAGCTGCTTCCTAATGCATGCCTTTCTAGAAGTGATAACTGATAAGTTAATGTCTTTTTGATATGTTTCATAGCGTTAACTTGTGATTTTGAGTTATTAATCATGATATCATATTAGTTTCATCATTAGATGCTTATAAGCAAACGAGATTTTATATATTGCTGTAAATTGTAAATTATTTTTCTGAATCTGTCTTTGTAAATTATTGCTGTGATTCTGCAAATTGTATACTGTTGTTGTATAATCTGCATAATGTTGCTGTAGATGTGAATTGCTTCTGTAAATCACAAGCAAACAAACATACCTGATACCCCGTAGAATCCCACTCATAGGATAAAGAGGCTGCTCTCGGAGAGACCCCCCGACTCAGCAAAAGACTCGTTTTCTTTTGCAAATACAAGAAATGCAAAACCATGCTAAAGAAAACAAAAACTAAAGGATCAAGCATGCATAACAAACTTGACACATAATCATACATATGCTTGTACCAGAGTTTATTAATGGCTGTAAAATGTTACTGTGAATTGTTCCTGCATTTTGTTGATTTCTTGTTTTATGTATGTGTATTGTAGTTATGTTTTGTTTGAATGTCTGTTGTTGATATTTTGTTTATAAATGATTTGTTTATGCTTTTTATATTTTGCAGAGTATGGACACAGATGAATCAGTTGCCTCATCAGAGGGAGAGTCACCGTTTGCTGTTCGATCTAGTAGTTGTTTGAAAAAGAATATAACTTGGAACTATGTTAGTGAAGGTAAAGATAAAGCGGGAAGAAAGACATTAACGTGTAACTTTTGCCACAAAATCTTTCGTGGAGGGGGCATTTATCGAATGAAGCAACACCTTGCTGGAGCAAAAGGTGATAGCGCGGTATGTTTGAAGGTTCCTAAGGACATCAGGATTCTTATGAAAAATGTTTTGGAAGAAGTTACGCGAAAGCCAAGAGAGAAACACAATTTGAATGAAGTAGGGAAAATCAATACGGTGCAACCAATTCTTGGAAAGAGGAAAGCTTCTTCTACTTCTAAAAACATACAATCATATTTCCAACGAGGTATAGATGATCCCTCTCAACCTTCAATTAAACCAACATTGCAAAGTAAAGAAAGGTCGCATGACACAGATTTGGCTATTGCTATGTGGTTTTATGATGCTGGCATACCCATGAGTGCCATAAATTCTCCCTTTTTTGCTCTTGCAATGAGCAAAATAGCCTCTATGGGTCATGGATATATTGGGCCTTCTTATCACGCAATGCGTGTTAGTTTACTTAAAGATGCTAAACAGTCCGTGAAACTTATAGTTGATGCTTATAGAGAAAGTTGGTCAGACACAGGTTGCACGGTTATGGGTGATGGATGGAGAGGTTCTATGCAAAGGCCTCTCATTAATTTCTTGGTTTATTGTCCAAAAGGGATATCCTTCATTAAATCTGTAGATGTATCGGGTATAGAGAGTAATGCTGAAAGTTTATGCAATCTGTTTGGTGAAATTGTTGAAATAGTTGGTCCTGCTAATGTGATTCACATGGTTACCGAAAATGCCCCTAATTACAAGGCTGCTGGAAGATTACTATGTGAGCGACATCCCTCGATTTGTTGGTCTCCTTGTGCAATTCATTGTATTAACTTAATTATGAAAGATATAGGAGAGATGCCTCACGTGGCTGATTTGGTTACACTTGCATCACGAGTGACTGTTTTTATCTATAATCATAAATGGCCTTTGAATTGGTTGAGGAAAAGACATGGTTGGACAGAAATCATTCGTCCAGGCGTCACTCGTTTTGGTACATCTTTCATGACATTGAAAAGCTTGTATGATCATAAATCTGATTTGCAAGCTATGGTGAACTCTAATGAGTATAAGGTCTTGAAATTGTCAAAAGCCAAGGATGTGGAGCTTATCATCTTGGATGAAGCATTTTGGGAAAACTGTTATATAACCGTAAAGGTTATGAGTCCGATTTTGAGACTTCTGCGTATTTGTGACTCCAGTGAAAAGCCCGCATCAGGTTACGTGTATGAAGGTATGCATAGGGCAAAAAAAGACATTGAAGAGTTGTTTAACCAGAAAACAGATCTGTATAAGCCTTATATTGATATAATTGATGCTCGATGGGATAAGATGTTGCGCAAGGGCCTTCATTCAGCTGCTTATTGGCTAAACCCAATCTTTCAGTACGATGAAGATAACATTATCCACAAGCGAGAGGCGTTTGGAGGAGTGCTTGATATGATTGAGCAGTCGAGTGAAGATTCTATAAAGCTTACAAGTCAACTACACAAATTTCGTGACCGAGATGGTAGTTTTGGTCGACCACTTTCCTTTTCTTCTCTTAAATCTACTCGTCCCGGTAATATTACGTTAACCTTGAGTAATAATCTGATTTTTTTAATTATACTTTTGTTCTAACTCTTTTTTATATTAGACGAGTGGTGGAAGTTGTTTGGTGGTGATGCCCCGGAGTTGCAAAAGTTTGCAATAAGAATTTTAAGTCAAACCGCATCCTCTTTTGGATGTGAGCGTAACTGGAGTGTTTTTGAAAAAATCCACACCAAAAAGAGAATCCGGTTGGAGCATCAAAGACTTACCGACATAGTGTATGTTTATTATAACTTGCGCCTACAAAATAGGTATGATTTAGTATCTAAAAATCACATCTTTTATCCTTAGATTGTTATATGGTGTTTGCAAAAACAATAACATCTGATTTGATTAGGTTGAAGAACGATAAGAGGTTCTATGATCCGCTTGATTATGAAAACATCGATAAAACTGAATTTTGGGTGGTTGACGAAGAGGCGAAAGGAGAACTTGATTACGATGAATTAGAAAAAATGCTAGACGAAGAACCATCGAATAACCATGAGCCATCCAAGCCGCAAACATAAGCAGCTAGAGGTTAGTTTATATCTAATATAATGACTATTTAATGTATCAAGCTGATCCTATGGCTATTATCATAGGACAAATTTTGGTTTATGTATATATTTGAAGTTTGCTACACGATGTTGTTTTATCAAATTATTTTTTGAAAGCTTATTAGTTTATTTTTTTGTTAATATGAAAACTTTATTTTTTTATTTTTTGTTTGGGGTGTGAAAAAAAATGAAAAACTATTCCCCATATTTTAAACGTGGGTTTAAATTAAAATGAATCTGACATGTCACGTGGATACCCATTACACAAGCATACTTGTGATTTTACTTATATTTTTTGTTTATATATATTTTATATTGCATGCTATTTATATCTTTGCCTAACATTAAAAGAAATAAACGTGTTTATAATATTCGTAAAAGTGGGTAATGATGAAAGTTTTAAAAAACATTTGTCGGCAATGATAAAGATGAATAAAGTGTTGTTGAATGACAATGTACTACAATATTACCGAGTGTTTATAGCAACCTATTAATGAACAAAAGTGCAAGCAAAACTATAAGGGTAAGTTTTGTGTTAGCGGGCTTGGGGAAGCCGAGGGATGACGTGTGGTTACTTAGTTGCTTGTGAGTTGTGACCACCACTGTATTTGTGCGGCTTTGGGGAGGTGCAAGTCTCATTCATTGATGTTATTGTCTATGAGTGTGCGGTGGGTGAGGTCGGGGAAAGAAGGGTGACGTGGCTGTTTAGCTGCATGGGGATACCCCTTAATTGGCTTTGGGACGACACTACTATCCTTAACAACGATATTGTAGTGTTTTATGATCTTTTAATTCAAGAAATGTACATCTAAAAAACACACCATAGTAGTAATAAACAAAATTTTAAACTTTTATACGTTTAACATATTACAAGAGTGTACATATCAACTACATAAATTTTGGTATTAGCAATATTAAAAATAGAGGTCGAAACACTTTACGTTTACAATAATGGACGGATTGCATCTTGCTTTTCTAGTCCTCTATTCCATACCACTCCCCTCGTGTCCTTCTTTGAGTGTACTTTTGAATTGAAGGTTGGGTTCAAAACATGATCCTCAAAAACTGCTATTTAAATTTTATTCATGTAACTTGATGTTTTTTTTTCATTTAAATAGACAACATGAAGACTTATATACCAGTGTAAAACATCAACTTTCATAAATACCAGTTTTAAAATCAACGCCTTCTTGAATCAACCTACTTTATAGCTAACCTTAAATTCGATACTTAAACAAATTCATAATTAAACATATCTTTCTAAAAAACATATATAATCCTTACTTAAGGATGAAATAAGCATCCTATTACGAGCTCTTAAACCGAACCAATGAAGTAGTGACATCATTTTGAAACTTGAGATGGACACATAAAAATTGAACTTTTAGTTCTTGGGCTCCAACAAATAACTTTTAACTGTTTCTTTTCTTTTCTTGCGAGTTACGTAACGAGTAGAAGTCCCCGTGATCATCTTTACAAGGCGAGTTCGTCCTCTCTCTCGCCACCCCTACTCCTTGTACCCGTATTTTATAACTTAAAAAGTAAAACTCAATTTTCAACTATCGGCAAACACAAACTTTTTTGCATGAAATAGTAAAATACTACTACTACAACAGTACAAGCATCCATATATATATTTTTTATTTTATACTGCCGCTTCGCTTACAGTATTGATTTTCCAATTATTTTCCTTTTTAACTCGTCCCAAAAGAAAAATCTTTGACACGTATATCAATCATCAGACCGGTTCTCAAAAGCCATTATTATTCTTGCCTGAGATCGCACTCTGTTTTCATCTTCTTCATCAATCAACTCTTCTTCATGGGTAAACACTTCATTTCCTTCACTATTCACCATCAATTTCCTTTTTTGATCATTTATTCTTCATATTCAACTCACAACCCTAATTGATACAATCGAGCCTTTTAACTTGTATGTTGTTGATGTTATGTAAAGCGTATAGCAACACAAGTTTAAATTTGTTGTTGATTGTAGTTCAATCTCGATGTTTGTTACCTGTTTGATGCTACTGATTCATTCGTCTTCTTTCAATTAGGCGTCAAGTAGAAGCTAATTAGCCGTTTGAGCTACGATCGAGTTAATTCGATTCGTTTCTTTCGTTTTTGTTTTGTTGATATCTTGAAGAACACGAAAGTTTGAAGACTATTATTGACTTTAAGTATTATGTCTATAGCTGGATCTGGAAAAAGTAAACCCTAAAAATCCTAAATCTAGATGTGTTAATGTTGTGCAATTACTAATATTTAACTAGTACCTATTTGGTTGGGTGTACTTGAAGTTTGTGTGTTATAAATTTTTAATTTTGGATCATGTGATTGTTTGCTTTTGAATTGAAACTAGTTTGAAGGTACTATGTTATGGTGTGTTAATTTACTATGCTCATTTAATATGATGCAAGTGATGATTATTTCAGACAAAGAAGCGGAATGTTGTTCCACACACCTTATAGAAGGGGATGGTACTTTCAATGCAGTTGGACTTGATAATTTTATTAAACAAGTCAAACTGAGAGAATGTGGACTTTCTTATGCTGTTGTTGCCATTATGGGACCGCAGAGCAGTGGTATGTCTCGTTTAAGCTATCCAAAAGTAAAGTTGTTTCATGTTTAATCATGAATGTCACATTGAGGCATGGTGATAGTGTACTTCAAAATACTTTTGTATATGAACCTATGGCCATTGAATTGTATGCAAGTTTTGACATTAATGTGTTTCTTACAGGGAAGAGCACACTCCTAAATCATCTTTTTCATACTAACTTTAGGGAAATGGATGCTTACAGGGGAAGGCATGTGCTGATTTGATATTTTTATTATGTTTTCTTAGCTTCTCTTTTGCTTAAATTTATTCTCTTTATCAGGTCTCAGACTACCAAAGGTATTTGGATAGCAAGATGTCCTGGTATTGAACCTTGCACCGTTGTTATGGATCTTGAGGGTACCGATGGAAGAGAGCGAGGAGAGGTATTGAACCTTGCACCGTTTATATTGCTATTTTATATAGTAAAATTATCTCTTTGTTTGATCTTATTTAATAGGAGTTTATTAAATTTCAGGATGATACTACATTTGAGAAACAAAGTGCCCTTTTTGCGCTTGCCGTTTCAGATATAGTGCTGATAAATATGTAAGCTTTTGGTAACTCTAAATAGTTGTGTTTGATCTGAGTTTTTGGGTTAAATGCTCCAAACTGTTACACACTTTCACCTTTTTATTTCATTATTAAGGCTTATTTCTCCTTTTACCACTGTATGTGACATGCATTTATTTTCTTGCAATTGTATGTAAATCATCGCACTAAAATGCAGCATACTTCTCTTATTTTAAATACTTGATGTAACAATGTTGCATACAGTTGCATAAAATTTGAAATATGTTAGATACAAAGGCAAAAGGTATAGCTGTCTATAATGGAAAAAAAATAGTATGTTGCGTTTAATCCTTATGGTGGCAAGTTGTGTTCTAATAAGTTTATGTTACATAGGTGGTGTCATGATATTGGACGTGAGCAGGCTGCAAATAAACCTCTTCTGAAAACTGTATTTCAGGTACGTTATAAACATACATATTGGTGTGTTTTTTTTAATTTTTTTGTTATCTCCTTGTTGATCGTATGGTTGATGATTTTCATTTTTCAGGTTATGTTGCGGTTATTTAGTCCACGTAAAACAACTTTAATGTTTGTTATACGTGATAAAACAAGGGTAAGTTATCTTGTTAAAAAGCATGTCATGGATAACATAAATGTGAAATTGATTTATGCATCTTATTATCCCTATAGACACCTCTTGAAAATCTAGAGCCTGTTTTGAGGGAAGATATCCAGAAGGTATATTTTTTTTCCTTACATAACTGTTCTATTTTTTATCCTATCACCTTAAAAAGTAACAGAGTGCACCATTTATGATGATATTTATTTTGATGTAGATATGGGATTCTGTTCCGAAGCCAGAAGCTCACAAACACACACCACTGAGCGAGTTTTTTAATGTAAGAACATAGATATATTACTTATATCGTATATAATAGCTGTTTAACTAATAATCCATATTTTAACTTCTCATTGACTGACTTACCAGGTTCAAGTTGTGGCACTCTCTAGCTATGAAGAGAGGGAAGAACAGTTTAAAGAGCAGGTATGCATGATGGGCATGGGCATCCTACGATATTTATTTGTTTTTAAATGTCTGGATTATTATTGTATCTATTTTGTTTTGTAGCCACAGTTGACACATTAGTTGCTTATATATCTTTTTTTATTTATTGATTTTTTTTGGTTTATCGTAGGTGGCTAGTTTGAGGCAAAAGTTCTTCCACTCTATTGCACCTGGTGGTCTAGCTGGCGATAGGCGAGGTGTTGTTCCAGCTTCAGGTTTTTCCTTCAGTGCACAACAAATTTGGAAAGTTATCAAGGAGAACAAAGACCTTGATTTGCCAGCTCACAAGGTAATAGTTCTAGACCCTTCTGATATAATTTGACAGCCTTTCTAGATTTTGAATTTTAGATTGACCTTTTAAAATGCAGGTTATGGTGGCAACCGTGCGATGTGAAGAAATAGCTAATGAGAAGTACTCTTCCTTTGCTACAAATGAGGTACATGTTTTAGTAACATGTTATCCCAAAAGATTTCTTTCTAGACATTTGAACTAAATAAGTGTTGCAGGAATGGCTTGAATTAGAAGAGGCTGTACAAACTCATCTTGTTCCAGGCTTTGGAAAGAAACTTAGTTCCCTGCTTCGGAATTGTTTATCCAGGTAATAACAACCTAACTATAAGCATCTACGATCTTGTAACATCTTCATATTCAAATTGTTACGATATATGTGTTCAGTTATGATGACGAGGCTACTTACTTTGAAGATGGTGTTAGATCTGCAAAAAGAAAGCTATTGGAAGATAAATTGCTTCAAGTAATGTTTTTTTTTGGTTGTTCGTATTGTTGAAATTTTCTAAATGTGATTCTTTTTGTTATTTTCTCATCGGCTATATTATTATATTCAGCTTGTTCAACCGGCTTACCAATTAATGTTGGAACACATAAGATCTGAGACACTAGAAAATTTTAAAAAAGTACTTAAGGAGTCTTTGGATGGAGGACTAGGGTTTGCAGTGGCTGCTCGTGATTGCACCACAAAGTTCACGAGGCTATTCGATGAACAATGTCAAGGTATAGCTAGTAGTTTTTTAGGTATGTTGGTATCGTTAGCTAGTAACGATTGCAGGGAGTGGGTTCAAATAGGAACCAGAAGTTAGTTAGGAACCAATGAGTACACATTCTGATTAAATTTGCATGTGAAAACATGTGTTCGTATTCACTCGTGGATGTTTGTATTCATTTGGTTCTAAAACAACCTTAATATTTAGTGGTTTCTATTTGAATTTGCATCATTATTGCAGTATATTTCACAGTTTTGTTCTTACATAGGAGCATCTTAGGTGTATGACTACTGTTTATGTTTTTTTTAAGACATGTATCGACTCAAATTCTTGGTTCTAATACATGAATCTACAGATGCTGTCATCAAGCAAGCAAATTGGGACTCAGGTAAAATAAGGGATAAATTTTCACGTGATTTAGATTCTCATACTGCTGAAGTGCGAACCTCCAAACTATCTGAACTTACTGCACTATATGAGGTAATTTTTATTTTTATTTATTATTTTTGAATTGATCACTCAATTGATCTTTGCGCTTCTTAAAGTTCATTTATGCATTTTTGGGCAGTCAAAATTAAAAGAGGCATTATATGGTCCCGTGGATGCTCTTTTAGAAGGAGCTAGTGATGATACTTGGCCTGCAATAAGGAAACTTCTTCGTCAAGAAACTGAAAAGGCTGTCTCTGAGTTCTCGTTTGCACTTTCTGGCTTTGAAATGGGCGAGCAAGAAAAAGAAAATATGATTTCAAAATTAAAGGATTATGCAAGAGGATTAATTGTAGATAAGACTAGAGAAGAAGCTGCCAAAGTTTTGTACCGCATGAAAGAAAGGTAATGTATGTCTTTGAACTTGGGATGGTCAAGTGGATTGGGTTGGGTAACATGTCAAAACTGGTGGCGGCTGGCTTGACCTGAACAAGTTTGTGCTCATTTTCTTTGAGCTTTTGATGAATATTTAGTGTTCCAAAATACGATTGCAAGACTTATGTTATTTTTAATATATGTTTGAATTCTTAAAGCTGATTGTACTGCCCAAACCAAAGCAAATTGGGTGGTTCAGCCGGTTTGGCGGTTTAACGGTTCTGGTGGTTTAACTGGGTGATTCAGCCAGTTCAGGCGCTTTAACTTTTTTATTTTTTTATGGAGTATGTTTTTCATATATGCTTATGTGTTTCATAAAATTAACCATGTTTACTAAATTTAAAATGTTTAATAGAAACCAATGGTTCTGAAAAAAAAGCTGGTTCATGCTGCCAAAATCATATTTCTAAATTGTACTTAGTGGTTTGGTTCTAGCTTTTTGTTATGACCAGCCGCTAACCGGACCATGAATACTAGTGTATGTGGATGCCACCCAAGCACTGAAGTTTTTCTGAGGCACCGATACATTTATAACTACTTCATAAGCCATCCAAATATGTTTCCATGTTCATTTTTTAGTAAGTCATGTAAAAACATGTACACTATTGTAAATGGACAAAAATACACTATTTTTATTGTATTGGACTGTCTCTTGTTAATAGTTCTATACAACATTTTTTAGGGAATTTTCAACATTAGGCATGTTTTCACCGAATTTGGTATTAACAAAACTGGATACATACTTGGGTGGCCTATAAAGTAGTTACAATACACATATTGTCATGAGTGGCCTCTATATATATCATTCTCAAAGAATTGATTTAGGAGGTTTTATACATCAGATACACACTTCTACCAAATTTTGACATGACTCTATTTCTTAGCAAGTTTTTTTTAGTTTACCAGTTTGATTCGTTAGAGATGAAACATAACCTCGAATTTCCACCTCTAATCTATGTAAATCAGTTGCAGAGATCGTGTTTCTGCTTTACTATAACTCATAGCAACTCTATGAAATCTTGCAGATTTACATCCATATTCAACCATGATAATGATTCAATGCCACGAGTTTGGACTGGAAAAGAAGATATTCGAGCAATAACTAAAATGGCCCGTTCTTCTGTAAGAATGCTCTTTTTAGAAGATATTGACATATAGTACCTTTTATATTTGATATTGGATATATTATTCTTTTGATGAGCGTTTTTACTGGTTTATAATCTTGTTCATTTAATGTTTTCTAATAATCCTCCAGTCATTAAAGTTGCTCTCTGTGTTGGCTGCAATTCGTTTGGATGAAGAAGACACTGATAAAATTGGGGATACACTTGTCCTCACATTAGTGGATCCTAAGAAAGGCACTAGTAAGAGTACCACAGACCCACTAGCCTCAAGCACATGGGAAGAGGTATTGTGTGATTCATACAAGTTCCATTTTCTGCATAAATGTTGTAAGCTTTTATCTGTTTGTTTGTTATTGAATTTTAAATATCTGTACTTTCAGGTTCCACCTACAAAGACACTCATTACCCCTGTTCAGTGTAAATCATTGTGGAGTCAATTTCAAAGAGAAACAGAATATACCATCACTCAAGCTATTGCTTCCCAGGTATGGATTTAATTTAACCTTTTGTTGACTGCAAAAATGTATTGTTGTCTTTTGCTAGACTTTATTAGTGTTCGCCTTTCTAGGTCTTAGGTATTTTAATTTTCTGATATGGCTTTCAGGAAGCTAATAAGCGAAATAACAATTGGTTACCACCTCCATGGGCAATTGCTGCCATGGTGATCCTTGGATTCAATGAGTTCATGACTCTTTTGAGGTTCTTTTTAACTCTTGACATTTCTCCACCATCACCTTTTTTATTTATTTACATAAAACCGGGATTTACTTGGTATGAATTCTACTTTATAGGAATCCTTTGTGGTTGCTCATTATATTTGTGGGTTACCTGCTTCTTAAGGCTTTGTGGGTCCAACTAGACATTTCTGGTGAATTCCGGAACGGCGCGGTAAGTTCAACTTTCAATAACTTGAATTTGTAGAGGCAGTAAAATTTATATGCTGGTGACGGGAAAAACAAACAACTTTATAATACGGGTTGGACCGGATTGAACTTCAAATACTTATTTGTCTGAATATAATTTTATCTATGCACTTAATAGTTAATACTTTAAGATGAATAAATATGATTATGAAACCCATTTATTTAATATTATATATAGTTTTAATAGTGATTTAGGAGATTTTATGCATTAAAAAGCTACCCTAGGCTATGGGTGACTTTCGACCCTTTTGATATGACATTTTCTATTTTGAGTTTTTGTTATATTTTTTTAGTTGTTTGACCCATTGGAGACAAAGAATAGCACAGATAGACCCATTTGTAAGTAAATGGGTCGAAATGGCCACATTAAATTTCTTGTTAAAAAGAAGTCATTAAATGTGTATTGAAGTTCTTGTTTTTTTAATGATTAAATTATGAATCTTAAAACATAACAAACAATGTGGTTTAGTTCCTTACCTCCTTAACCTTGTATATATGACTCATTGACTGTTAAAATTAGAACTTCATGGATTTGATCCGTTAAAAATATAATGTGGTTTAGTTCCTTAACCTTATATATATGACACTGTTAAAACGCATTTACCTACTTAACTCTTCTGGTGTCTGCGTGGTTACAGCTTCCAGGAATTCTTTCAATATCCACCAAGTTTCTTCCAACAGTAACAAATCTTCTTAGAAAGCTAGCAGAACAAGGCCAAACACCTGTAAACACCAACTCACAAAGTGATCACCCAAATTTACCACAATCATCAAGAGGGAATAACAGCGGTTTCTCATCAACTGCCTCGTCTGAGTTAACTTTGGAACACGAAATGGAATACACAAGTCCCTCAAAACACGAGGATTAACAGTCATCACCTCAACAAATAACATCTCGCCGCGTATTAACCTCTCTATACGACAAGCTTGTTTTGCATGGCGGTGGGATCTAAACATCAAGAGGGGAGGGTATAGAGTTTATAGCAGCCATGCATTTTGGCTTTCTACCAGGTAGATTTTGATTTTGATTACTTGTGTTTTAGATGGCAAGCTTAGAATAATTGTGTTGTATAAGATGATGGGTATTATAATATGTCTGTGTTCTTGTCTTGATATTGTTGCAGTTTCTCAAGTTTATGTTTTCAACCCTGAGCATAAGCCAGATAGTCTAGCTTGGTTTGGCTTTAGCGGGTTTGTACGAGGCCTAGTGTTTTTCATTCGGGTATTTAACACACCGCTTGTGCGATCTAAAATCGAATAATGTCTAATCTGGTTTTATATGGTTGTCGTTCAAGTTATCAAATTAGGTTTAGGTGCATGTAACTCGTTCGGTGTCTTTAACATGTCATCTATCGTTAAATTTTGTTCTATTGGGGGTCCATTAGTATTAGAGCCTTAAAAGTCAAAGCTTTAGTGATGATTAACCCTGTTTGTAAGCAACACCTTATTGAAAATGACTATCAACCAAAAAATATCTTAAGTTAAAGTTTAAGCTCCTTAATTGCTTAATTGACATAATTGTTTTTAGTTTACACTTATTGTTTGGTTCTTGTATGTGTTTCTATTTCGTTTATAATCATTATTATGCTAATGAGATTGTCGTTAAAAAAATGGAAGTTACTAATGTCATACATGAGCCACGCACATGAATTTTTAATGACTAGTTAGCAATAGTTTAGATTACAAGATTTTTTATTAAAATAGTGTTGGTGAAATGATTATTTACTAAAATGGTGTTCATATATATATATATGTACCATGTGATCTTAGTTTATTTAAAGTTGAATAAATATCTGTTAGTGAGCGCATACAATTAATCTTGATAATTATGGACGTCATATTCAACTAAATTTATTAATTTTATTAATTTAAACTTCTAATTAATTATTTAAGTTGTTTATTAGAGGATTAAAATACATACAAGCATCCAAACTTCTCAAAGTGCCAACTATGTGAATTTTTTTTATTTAATCATTCGTAAAAACGGACTAATAACCATCCTCACATCCAAGTATGTGAATTTTTTTAACGTCAAATGTATGACTTTGTTTTTAAGGATGAGTGTTAATTTAATCTGATCTATTTATCCGTTTTTTAGTTGGGAATGCACCTCAACCTCCATAGAAAGAAAAGTAATCTAAGAAAATTATATGCGTTACCTAGAACCTTTCAATTTTTATTTTTTGTTCCAAGTGAGACACTTGTTAGTTATTGAGAGAATATAAGTTATAAGTGTTGCATATCTTATCTTAATTACTTAAGCTAATGATCATTAACGCTTATTTAAAAACTTAATGCACCAAGTTTTAACTTGGGGTTATATCAATTACTAATTAAGAAATACAAAGTACTAGTTTTATTTTACTATATGATAATATAAATGCAGTTTGTTTGTCTTCTGACTTAACGGCATACAGACGTAAGATAAAACCGTTATAGGTCCTAAGATAAATTCAGATTATAAAGGGGTTTGATGGTCAAGACAACTCGTTTCATGTTCTGTCACGTTTAAAATAGACCGGGTTTGTGGATAACCCGATTCCCAAGTGGTGCATCGGGTGTAAACAAATTAGAATATAAATAACAAGCGAAGAAAAGAATAAAAGAAGTTGATGTGTTTCCTCCAACTCCGATAACAGCCTTGCACCACCCTTCTTGTTACTCTGTCACTTTCCGGCATCACCGTCACAATCACCATCACCATCACCCTCACCACACAGATTGATATCTCAGCTAACAATCTCCCACCAACACTAATTATATACACACACTCATTCATCATCCTTCACAACACATCCTCACAATTCATCCTTCAATGGCAGAAAAAATCTACCCTGCCGCCAAACCCGCCGCTGTTAATCCTCCGTTACCGGCCACCAAGCCTCAACAATACAACCATTCCCGTCCTGTATACCGTCCGCAGCCCCGTCGCAACCGCCGCAGCTGCTGCTGCTCATGCTGTCTCTGGATCACCTTCATTATTGTTATTTTAATAGTCATCGCCGCCGTCGCCGGCGGCGTCATGTACGTTCTATACCGTCCTCACCGTCCTACCTTCACCGTCTCCAATCTCCACATCTCTCAATTCAATCTCACTTCATCAAACAAACTCAATACGAACTTCAATTTCACTATCACCGCTCGAAACCCTAACAAGAAGATCGTCTTCTACTACGATCCGGTTTCCGTTACGTTCAATTCTAACGGAATTGACGTCGGTGACGGAACGATAGCGGCGTTTACGATGAACAAAAAGAACACAACGGCGTTGAAGGCGGTGGTCTCGACGATCGGAAAAAGTGTTGATGATAACAGTGAGTTGAAATCAGATCTGAAGAATAAGAAGAGTTTGGAGTTGAAGATTGAGCTTGATACGAAGGTGAAAGCGAAGATTGGAAGCTTTAAGACGAAGAAATTGCCGATTAGAGTTAAATGTGACGGAATTAAGGCGGTGGCTCCGACCGGGAAAACTGCCACCACGGCGACAACTTCCGGTGCCAAGTGTAAGGTGGATCTGAGAATTAAGATCTGGAAATGGACGGTTTGATTTAAGAATTGATTATCTGGATTTTGTTTTAATCAAATATTTTTGTTCAAATTTTATTTTTCTTGTGTGATGATGATATGATTGTTTAGAAACAGGATTATGGTTGTTTTTTTTGTATTGATAGAAAACGTGAAAAGTTTGAATATCTTTTGATTTATCCATAATTGAAAGTTAATTTTTTTTTTCTTTTTATAAGCTTACTAGGTTTAAAACCCGTGTATACACACGGAATAAATCTAAAATATATAAATAAAAAAGATAAAAATCGAAAATATAGAACACAATAAATAAAGCTTCAACAACCGGATTGATTAAACATGTTATCAAAATCGAATACTGGTTATACACCATATTGAATTTGAAATTACAGTTTATTTATAAGAAACGAAACAATAAATAAAGCTTCAACAAATGAATTAATTGAAACCACAAGCGTATTACCAAAAATATAGAGCATAATTGATTGGAAATCATTGAGTGGGAGTTGCCGTAAATAGCGATGATATTTTGGAGTTCATTTTGACTGGTCAAAACTTTTTCCCGCTCAAATTTGCCCCTCAAAAACTCTGAAATATTAGATAGAAGTGTTATTATGAGTTTTTTAAAAATAAATTTAAGTATGTACTTTGTTTGTTTCATAATTAAACGTTGAAAATTGGCTCATTTAGTTTCTAATTATTTAGTAAGTTTTATAATCTAGTTGAGCCAATTATAAAGAGAAAATAAAAGAGAATAATTCTTTTCTATAGTTAATAACTAGTTTAGTGTCCGCGCTACGCTCGGGAACACAATATTCAAGTGATGCTTTTAAGGATATTCATAAATTTTCCAATCAGTTTTGAGGCAAAACCGTGGTAAACCAAAACATATTATATATTTTTAAAAATTAGATTTTTAGTATACCAATATTATACTCATATTAAAGAGAATAAAGTGCTTAGTTTTCTGATGTTGTTTATTTAAAAAAAATTGTATAAAAATGTTATGTATATTTATAAAACATTAAGGTCTTTAATTGTATGTTTTTATTAGCTTTATCCATAAGTTTCATTTTTAAACCCTTTCAAATATAAATCGACTAATGTACACCCCTTGTAGTATAGGGTTAAAAATATAAATTTTCTTAAATTTTTTAGAATTCTACAAAATATTAGGGGACCAAAAATGTAATTAGTTTTATTATAATATATTATATATATATATATAATTAAAAAATCATTATTTTGAGATAATCACTCAAATGATGCCATATAAGCCATAACTTTTAAAAAGATGCCACATAAACTATTTTAGTTTTGCTATATTATGTAAAGAAGATTATGCTTAAAAAGAAATATTAATGCTTTTCGGAAACAAAATGCACGTTAAAGAAAATGGTAGTTATTGTCGGTGGTATAACGGCGTCGTATGTGGGCAAGTGGCGTTGTTCACGCTTGTTGCATGTTGTAAACCAGTGAAACATCCCATTAAAGGCGCACAACAACCAAACAAAAAGTCTTATGGCGGAGATTTGGGATTCATATTAAATATTCATTCATTTTTAGAAACTTATTTTCCAAACTTTTAACTTTTAATCAACTAGGTTTATGGTGGTTGGCATGTTGCGTCTATCCACTTTATGTTGATTTTAAACATTTTCTGTTATAAAAATTGAGGCTTTACCATTACACACGTGTCATTGTCATCAACATCCATCCTCATAGAGACAAAAACGACGATCAAATTGAAAAGAACAAAGGTTCTCGCAAACCGAAGGCCACACAAATCAATGATTGACACCCATAGCTAGAATCAAATGACGTTTCAACTGTCTGGAGCGACAACCAACATGTCAGAAGGCCGGTGAGACGACTGAAGCAATTTACTAAAACCAAAAGGTATATTGGTTTTCATTGGTCCCAATTATCACATGTTGTCCTCTACCGGTCCCAACTATTGAATTGGCTGTCAACGGTCCCAACTTTTATCACCTTGGTAACCACTGGTCCCGTGGTTAAATTTTTTTAACGCCGTTAAGTTTTTTCCAAATTCAATACCGATGTGATAAGCCTTTTGATCGGAACGATAATATAAGTCGATTGATGGAAAAGTTACCTCAAAACGGCGCTTCGAACAACGAAATAGTGCTTCAATCGGGTGTTTAAACCTAACGGTGCTTCAATCGGATGTAAAAATTTTATCGTTCAGAGAGCCTTTTCAAGAAAACTTTTACATCAATCGACACGTATTATCCTTCCGATCAAAAGGTCTAAAACATCGGTCTTGAATTTGGAAAAAACTTAACGGCGTTAAAAAAATTTAACGATGGGACCAGTGGTTACCAAAGTGATAAAAGTTGGGACCGTTGACAACCAATTTAAAAGTTGGAACCAGTAGAAGACAAAAGGTGATAGTTGGGATCAGTGAAAACCAATATACCAAACCAAAAAGAAGAAGCATAAGAAGTGAGAAAACAAACCGGTGATAAAGCAAACACATAACTAAAAAGCCCATAAAAATCAAGTTCTTTACTAAAATGTCATTTGATTATTCATTAAGAATTCAAACCAATATTAATATATAGGCAAATTGGCCTAAAATAATCCCAACTAACACCCATTGGCCGAAAATAATCCCAACTCAGTTTATTCCCTCCAGTGGTCCCAAATCCAACTTTTTTGGCCTACAGTGGTCCGCCGTTAAGTGCACTTAACGGCCGTTAACTTTTTTTCTATTTTTTTCGAATTTCAAACCGATATTTTAGGGATTTTGATCGGGAGGAGAATACGAGTCTGTTGATGTAAACCTTACTTTCAATTGTTGCTCCAAATGGTTTAATTTTGATATCCGGTTAAAGCACCGTTAGGTTTTAAACACCCGATTGAAGACCGTTTTGTCGTTTGGAACACCAGTTCGAAGTAAGGTTTACATCAATTGAATCGTATACTCCTCCCGATCAATTTCCATAAAACCTTGTTTTGAAATTCGAAAAAAATAAAAAAAAAGTTAACGCCCGTTAAGTGCACTTAACGGCGGACCACTGGAGGCCAAAAAAGTTGGATTTGGGACCATTGGAGGGAATAAACTGAGTTGGGATTATTCTCGGCCAATAGGTGTTAGTTGAGATTATTTTTAGCCAATTTGCCTAATATATAATAATAATTACACAATCATGAGTTAGACAAATGTTTTAATTAAAATTACGAGTTCGGACACCCTAATAAGCCTTTATGTTAAAAAGGTAAAATGTTTAAATTTTGTAAGATGTATCATGTATGTATAACATTTTGGTTAAAGGGACACACTCTCTTTTTATATCTTACAAATATATAGATAACTGTAGAGACCCGTACTCTAGTCTACAAAGTACGCTATTATATAATAACCGAAACTAAAGTTATGTATGTATAAGAGGTAATATGTTACCCTTTTTTTAACAACATGGTAGCAGACTAGTAGTTACTACTTAGTATCATCAAATTAGTATTTAAAAATTATTATCTGAATTTAAACTCATAACCTTCAAAAGAGACAAAACATCTCACCTTCCTTACGACCATTTTTTGATTTCCCCCCCATCGAGGCTTATGATTTCCTCTATTTTTTTATGAATAGCAACAAATTATACAATAAACAAATAAGTTACACCATATATGACTAGTAAAGTTTAAACCCAGGATATAGTGTTATGATTTCACTTTCCTATATAATATTTTCATATAGATTTATGAAGAGATGATTCTCACACAAACATGCTCACATTGTGATTCTCTTTAAACTCACAATCAATGCATCATACATTACTTGTATTTCACATAAGTGAAATTATTAAAAATACTTTACGAGCAGGATAGATTGATGTTAAAAAATGAAATCGTAAAAAAAAGTTATTTTCATAAGAATAAGCTGGAAATTATAAATCATTTTAATATTACTTTCCGATGCAATTTGATCACTTCTATATTTTTTAGAGCAATTACAGTCCTCACATTTTTTGTTCTTCCAAGATTTTTACCAAACATTATTTTTAACCTTTAAATACTTATCAAATACTATTATATATTTTTCGTCAGAAAATCCAATATATGCAAATGCATCTATTTTGTTTTTCATTCTTTAAATAATCTTACTTGTATTTTCATCCTTGTTAAACAAATAAGACTAATCATTTAAAAGTATTGAATAAAGGAAGAGAAAATGACACCTAAAGCCAAAAATTTTATAATCCAACATTATTGATGAGTGATGACACATGCGGACATGTTAGCTAGAAATTGAAATAATGGCCTCCAATTACGACCATAATGTTAATTTTAATATTCTCTTTGCCCCACAACATACATATAATTTAGGTGTTTGCTTCATACGCACACACATCCATTAACACAATGTACTCGTCTAGGCTTTTAGACGTGAGCTTCGAAAAAGGGCATTTAAGATAAAAGAAGTGTTGCCACTTACATTATCACATGAGTCACGTTGGATTTGTAGAAGGGGTTCTAAATGAGTGTTTCATGAGAGGTTTATGTGAAATGTGATATTGGGGTTGATTTGGCTGTCATTCCCTTGTGGAACGATTGAGTTAGAAAATCCTTCTGACGGGAGTAGGTGGAAAGTGAATGGCCACAGGTTGAAACACTATCTAGGAGGTCCTTTGGGACAAACCGAGAGGGAGGAGACTCCCCTTGAACCGCTAACCTAAATGCCATTTGACGGACTTGAGGGAACTTAGCCATGCACAAAAAACTCGGTTCCGGAACCGTAGGGTACATATGGGTTCTGGTTCCTCCAAGAAAGTGGAACCGTACCTGAAACCGAACCGGTTTCACCTCAACCCGGTAAAAACCCGGACCTAACCCTACCCGGAACCAAAAAAACCCGGTTAAACCGGTCAAATACCCGGAACCAGACCCGAACCCGAACCTACCTAATTCTTAACTTTATTGATCAAAACCGGACCTGGTTCTAAAAAACCCGGTTTCTGCATGGATATGGCTACATATGACTGATTGCATATTAAACAAAACCACATTCACATATGGTTTCCCACGTTCCTTCTTCGCCTTAAGCCCAAAGGGCTAAAGCCCCTTCCAAGCCCTTATCTAGTGGTGTTGGGGTGCAAAAAGTGATGACATGAAAGCTACAATGCCCACAAACACATTGAATGGACACAAGTTTTGTTTTCTTTGGCCTTCATTTACATTAGTTGAGTAGTATTTTCCACTTAAGTAGAGGGGTTTAACAATCATAACACTAGTATGCTATTTCTATGAAGTAATTGACCTAGATATGCGAATTTCTATAAAAGACATTCAATAATTCACATAGTAAACATCAAAGATCAGATCAGCACTTTAACAATCATAATATTAGTTTGTTATTGTTAAATTTAGAGCAAAAATAAGAGGTTTAGAATGGTCATAAAGGGTAGAGGGGTTTTCATTCACGGTCCAAAAACTTATGATTTATTGAATTACGAGGTTTAAAAATCATTCTTGCTACATATCTTTATTATACATATAGGTGTGAATTGTGTATCCTATAAATCTATAATGATATGAATCGAGTTTTTAATTTAAAAGAGTAACTTTTAATTATAATTACACATGACTATGTAAATACATTTTATTTCATTTTAAGTGGTTTTCGGTTTAAAATAAGTAAAATTTTAATAGATATATACAAATTACAATGTGGAAAATTTGATTATATATTAGGAAACTGAGATTAAGTTTATTTTAGCCTCTAATTAAGAAATAAAATTTAAAGAATTTATTTATAAGTTAGTTATGTATACAATAGATTATTATGGAGAAATTATAGGGATAAGTGATTATTGAAAAATTATAGAGATAATTGATTTGAATTTTAAACGAAAAATAAATTTTAGTGATAACTTATAAACCTTAAAAGTTTTATATTTAAAATATATTTACGATAATATATTATAATAGCATTAATCTTATTTTAATCCCTTAGTATTAAAAAGAATCTTTAAAAATTTAAGAATATTTGCATTTTCAACCATCTTATAATAGGCTTTGTATATGTCGGTTTATAATTGATACTCCGTATGATATAAAAATAAAATTTAGAAATAAAGCTGGTTATAATTTACAATTAAATACATTAGTATTTTCTAAACATATTAAAAACTACACCATAAAATTGAATATTTAATTCTCTTTAATTTGGAGAATGAGACTTTATAAAATTCCATGTAAGAAGGGGCTTAGGGATCGTGGAGTTATGGTGGGTTCGGATAAATGCTTATCATTGTGTTAATCAAATTAAAACAGTTGATCAACTTTTTCTCACATGTCATTTGGCTTCTTTGGTGTGGAGTAGAATTAGTGTGTGGTGTGGTTGGCATGAAGTTAGGGGGACTTTTATTAGGGAGTGGACTGATAGTCCAAACTCAATGCTCGGGTCGGAGAAAAACAGAGATATCGCAACAATGGTTTTAATGGCGACTGTTTGGTTTGTTGGGCTGGCAAGGAACGATGTCTTGTTTAATGCGATATCTTTGTTAGTGAGCAGTGTAGTCGAAAAGATCAAGGTGAATACATTTGTTTGACTTAAATATCGGACAGATAGAGTATATGTAATGTGACATATATGGTGTAAGAGCCCACTAGAATATGTTTTTTTTGTTTGGTGTTATAGATGTTTGTTGGTCTTATCATCTTGTTAATGTCTTTGTTTGTTTTTAACAAATTGATGTTTAAAAAAAGTGTACGGACAAAGTTGAACTTAATTGAGAATATTTTTTAGAAATATAACCAAATGAATGTTAAATAATAATGAAAGTGCAAAAAGGAATTAATCATGATTCATATAAAAATTGCATCGGAGGGACAAGTAGTATCACTTTCTAATATTTGCTTTTTGGCTTTTCTATTTTCCTTAAATAAAGTTTTACTCCTTCCTATACTTTATGATAGATCATGGCCTAATCATACCTACATCAATCTTTAAAGTAAGAATTTAATATCTTTCATTCTTTTGTAAAAGTTAAAGTATTTAGTTTATTTGCTTCTAAAGTTTAGAAAGTTTTTTTGCTAAAAATATTGTAGAAATTAAAAGAGTACAATTTATTTATATCCTACTAAAAGTAAGGTCGGTGATAAAATCCGACCTTATCTTTTATTAAGTACTATATGGATTGGAAGCTATTTCAAGCGCATTCTTGGTTAAATTGGTTCACAAGTACTTGGACTTTGTTTGTGGTCTTGTGTTTGAATCCCATCTTCCAACATCATTCTTTTTCTTTGGCAATTTTTTTTGCTTTTTAAATTTCTTTTACAATTTCTTCTAACTATTAATAGTGGGGTTGGTTTTTTTATCTATGCCTATTGCCTAAAGACGTTATCTTTACGAAAGTAACGCGCTTAACGAAGTCACAAACTTGTCACGTCAAAACGTGTGGACATCACACATTAATGTCACAATCGTAACGCTTATAACGAAGCCATAAAGCTACATCGTACGACTCGGGTAAAAAGACTTTCTCGGCTTCTCGCCATGATGTATGGCATGTGTCGAAGTAAAAAATGTTCTTACGAGTGTAATGAAGTTGAAAACATGACTATTCCACCATAACGCATGACACATGTCGAAGTTAAAAACATGTCAACTAAGACTAAGCCGTCGTATGATCACGTGACCAGCTCTATAAAAGTAATTTACATGTGCGCTCACCTAATTTTGAGATCCAAGAAACACGTACCGGCCTAGCTAGCCTGTTATGTTTTAGTGCGTATAAATCCGTATCAAACACATTTGATAGTTTATCATACAAAACCCGGCCAATTACCAAATGGTATATTGGTTTTCACCGGTCCCAACTATCACATTTTGTCTTTTACTGGTCCCAACTATTGAATTGGCTGTCAACGGTCCCAACTTTTATCACTTTGGTAACCATTGGTCCGTCATTAAATTTTTTTAACGCCGTTAAGTTTTTTTCAAATTTAAGACCGATGTTTTAGGCCTTTCGATCGGAAGGATAATACAAGTCGATTGATGGAAAATTTACCTCGAAATGGCACTCCGAACAACGAAATAGTGCTTCAATTGGGTGTTTAAACCTAACGGTGCTTCAATCGGATGTAAAATATTTATCGTTCAGAGAGCCTTTTCGAGAAAACTTTTACATCAATCGACTCGTATTATCCTTCCGATCAAAAGGCCTAAAACATCGGTCTTAAATTTGAAAAAAACTTAACGGCGTTAAAAAAAATTTAACGACAGACCAGTGGTTACCAAAGTGATAAAAGTTGGGACCGTTGACAGCCAATTCAATAGTTAGGACCGGTAGAAGACAAAAGGTGATAGTTGGAACCAATAAAAGCCAATATACCTTACCAAATTCTCATTTTGATTAAATTTACTAATATGAAACTCAAAGTTTCACATCCTATACGAAATGAAATATATGTTTATTAGATCAAAACACACTGTTTTAGAAAAGGTATAACTATTTTTATTTTAAAAATGATAATTTCCTGTTTTTTTTAATAACCGGCTTTGATTGAATCATACTAATTAACAAGCTAGGCGCTAGAAACATCTATAATCTATAAAATATAATAAAGCAAACCTACTTTTGCCAAGTGTCAATCTCTTAGCATGTCTATCCTATAAATGCTTACTTGGCATAATATCATTAATCTAATGATGAGGTGTCATGCTCTTCTTAATTTTCATATTTGTTATGTTTTTTTGAAAACTAGGTTTAGTTGAAAACAATGTTTTTAAACCCGGACTAGACCGGCCAGTCCGACCGGTTGAACCGGGAATCGGTAGCTTTAACGGTCCAGTTCATGCGTTAAAACAGCTCCCTAAAGAACCGGCCGATTTGCAACAAAGCCAGGTTCAACCGCTGAAACGTGTCGAACCAGTACACTACAATTAATTAGAATTTTATTTAGAAAAGCTATTATAATTTATAGAGTTGTGAATGAAATCAAAATTTATCAATGTTTCAATGTGGGATGAGTTACAAAATTTTATAATAAGGGAGGAGGGCTAACTAAGAATCCATCTCTAGGTCCATGTGGGATGCGAACATAGAGAGATGAAGGTGTCTTGTATAAATTTATATATTTATTTTTATTATTTATCCAATTGACCTATCAGGCATATTGTTTCTTAAACTTACTATTCAAATTTTAAATGACGTTGAAATTTTATAATATTATTTGGTTCAACCGGTCCGACCAGTGAACCAATAATGCGTCCGGTTCGTTGTCCGGTCCGATTTTAAAAACATTGTTTGAAACTAGGATTAAAGGCAGAAAAATATAACAAATCTATATTAATATAAACCGGTAAGAAAAATATAATAATAACACAAATAATCTTTACCAAATCTTCCAAAAACAAATTGTTCCATTTTTCGATTACCTTCCAATTGAAAACCAATTTTTAAAAGATCGATATTGGAAATATTTTCTTAATTTATATCTCATAATTAATAAGTCATCTTTGTTTGAACAACCTAAATAATTAATTAACTATATTAGTTTTCATGGTTAGAGACCCGTGTCTAACACTTTGATTGTTTATTAATTATTCATTTTTGGATCCTGCAGTACTACTTGAAGACATAATTTTATTTTGATAAAGATTAGTTTGATGACTTTATGATCATGAAGGGAAAATTTTTGGCAGCTACTTTTTACTTCTATATTAAAAGTTACATTGCTTGATTCCAGGTAGATAGTTTTTATGTTCCTCTTGATAGAGTGATTACGAGGAAAAAATTTCTTGCAATTAGGTTATTTTTTTCAGGTATTGATTAGAACCGATTGTTAAATTATTTTTTTTCAGGTATTGATTAGAACCGATTGCTTATCTGTCAACCTCTTATAAATTATTTTATGTTTCATCAATCTTCGTTTTAGATTTTTTGTTTCACCTACTGTTATTGTTTATGAGTTTTTCTTTGTTTATCTTATCAACAAATGACATTGGATTTCGGGTTTTCATAAATTTTATAAAACCATATTCTGTGATTATTAGACTTCACATAAGAAAGTATTTAAAAAGTTGTAACTTCGATTGAGAGGTATACAATTGAATAGTTTAATATAAAGTTTTTAGTTTAACTATTTAAATTATTATAACTCATTCTCGTGTTAAACACGAGTCTCTAACCTAGTGTACAATATACAAGTTAGAAATTAATAAAATCACACCGGCCGCCTTTAATTCCCACGTAACTTGATATATATATATATATATATATATATAGGGTAGGGTTCAAGAGAGAACTCATTTTAAGTTGAGAACTAGAGAACTACAAAAAATACAAGGGATGGAATTTTAAAGAGGAAAGGTAAAATTGAAACTTTAAATATATAAATCTTTAAATATTTCTATCTTTTGCATACGTTAATATTATTTTAAAAAAATTGCACCATTAGATCAAGAATTTCATTATCTTCCATTTGAGTATAAATAACGTTATAAAAAATATATTTTTTTCTCGTTTTTTTAATTTTCATACTGCATATATGTAGTATTACGATATTGTATTTAATTATATTTTTCTTTAAACGTTATTAACTTTTTCATACGTTATTTATATTAAAAAATTTTAAAAATCACGTTTTGGTTTTTTTGATACTACATATATGTAGTATCAATGTACTTGATGCATTTTTTAAATGGTCAAATAACTCAAGAGTCTAGTAATTATCTAAAGTGTACATACGATCTCAAATAACCAATAACGCGGTTCATAATATTTCATATTAAAAAAACTTATGACAAATGAAAACAAAACCAATACTTATACTATGTCTAAACATAAAGATAATAATGAACTAATAAACCAATAATAAATATCATAACAAAGTAAAATAAACTTGAAATTCAAACTACAAGATAACAATGCAACAATATTGCATATATTGCACATAAGTAGTAGCATGATACTACATATATGTAGTAGCATGATACTACATATATGTAGTATACGATACTGCATATATGTAGTATACGATACTGCATATATGTAGTATACGATACTGCATATATGCAATACGATAAAATTTAAAAGGGATACAGTGATGTTATGCACATAAGTTATACGTAAAACCATTAAAACTACGTAGCTTTGATAAATTAACTTAGATTACTTTTATTAAAATACTTAACTTATTGATCTTTATTCAATTTTAATGGACGACTCAGTTTTCTTCTTAGATCATAATTCTTCTCTTTCCCATTTACTCGATAATCGTCATTCATTTTAGAAAGATTACCCGCCCTTTAAAAATCGGTCGTACGCCAATTTGGATTTTTAATTTCAACTAACAGATTAATATAACATGACTCATATAATTGGTATTGTGATATACCCCTGTTGTACATATTTATGCCACATCACATAATGTGGACCAAGTAATTGCTAGCAATGTCAATACGATCATATGAGAAAATCTAAATTGGAATTGAGGCATGACGATGTTGTTTTTTTGTGATGGTATTATTGAAATTAAAATCTGGGAACTTTTGTTATTTTATCAAAGTACGTAGTTTTGATGGTTTCTCATGAAATTTAGCTGCATAATAGCACCATATTCGTTTTTCCTAACTTAAAAACATACGGTATCATATACTACATATATGTAGTTTTGAAATTAAAAAAACGAGAAAATTTTATTTTTTTATAATGTTATTTATACTCAAATGAAAGATACTGAAATTCTTGATCTAATGGTGCGAAAAAAAATTTAAAAACTTAACGTATGCAAAAGATAGAAATGTTTAAAGATTTATATATTTAAAGTACCAATTTTGCCCCTCCTTTTAAAATTCCATCCCTTGCCAATTTTGGAGTTCTCAAGTTCTCAACTTAATATGGAGTTCTCTCTTGATCCCTCCCCTATATATATATATATATATATATATATATATATATATATATATATATATATATATATATATATATATATATATATATATATATATAGGTGGAGGTTCATTTGAGAAGACTCATATATTGCGAGAAGAAAAAGAAGAAACCTAAATCACTAAAAAAATATTTCATGTGTTTAATTTTTTTAAATAAATTCACTTCCTACATACAAATGTGTAAGTATAAACTAAAAAAATCATTAAAATATTTTTTACGTATGTATATTTAGCGTTTTAAATTTACCTACACGCGTGTAGGTTATGTGTAAGTAACCTAACCTATACATGACTTCCACATGTGTAGGTTTAACAAATAAACGGAATTTATTAAATTTTATTAATTGAATATCAAAGGTAATGAATAAATGTTGCATTTCTATCATTGTTTTGTAAGTTAAAAACGTTTTTGATTGAAAAAATGAAGAATTTAATAATTTCTTTTTCTTCTCGCAATATTTGCTCTTCTCAAATGAACCCTCTCCTATATATATATATATATATATATATATATATATATATATATATATATATATATATATATATATATATATATATATATATATATATATATATATATATATATATATATATATAGAGGAGAGTTATCCTACATAGTGTTGGAAATCTAAGAAGGCTAAGAAGGATTTATGACCTTTAGATCTCTTTTTTAATGGTTGAGATCAATTTGTAGGAAAAGAAATTGGTGGAAGGGTACATTAGTCATAGCCACTTTTGTTGACTTTCTCTCTCCACATGCAAGGCACATGCCAATTCCCCAACTTTTTTTAAAACTTTCATAACTTTTGGATACGATATTATTTTTTAAAAAAAATTACACCAAAAAAACAAGCGTTTTGTTATCTTTAAAACGCGTATAATATTGATATATAAAAAATAAAAAAAATTTCGGCACTTGTCTAGTCCTTGTGTAATATCATGTGATTGTGTTTTATTATAACTAGTGAAATATCACTTTTATCGGTTCATTCTTAAGTCATTATATAATATCATCTTATTATAAATATTTGTTTTGTCATATTATGTGTTTAGAAATTATCACCGTGTCACAAATTGTTAATATGTGTTTGAGAAATGTTCAAAGACAACGTCATTTTTTGTTACAAAGTGTGAGAATGACACAATGGTAAACAAAGACACAATGACACTTTTAAAAAAATTATAACTCACAATATAAATCAAATTTGAAAAAAGTGGTTCGGAGACCTTGTTCCCCATGTATTCCTCTTTCAGAAAATAAATAAACGAAAAATTAAAAAAAATTAAAAAAATTACCGTTTTTTTTATTTTTTAAATTAGACACAATGAAAAAAGACACAATGAGAAAATAGTAGTTTTTTTAAGTTTTGTTTATTTATTTTTTAAGGAGGATGATGTGAGAGCAAGATCTTTGAAATTCTTTTTGTGTTATTGTGTAATTATTATTAGATCATTGTGTAATACTTGTCAAATAAGATTACACAATGACCCGATGAATGACACAACAACCTTACGGATGACACAATCACACAATGACCTGACGAAAGACACAATGACCTGACGGAAGACACAATGACCTGACGTTAGACACAATGAGCTGAAAAATTGTGAAAAAAAAGTTCGTTTTTTATATATCAATATTATACGCGTTTTAAAGAGAAAAAAATTCTCGTTTTTATGGTGTAATTTGTTTAAAAAAATAATGTCGTATGTAAAAGTTATAAACGTTTTAAAAAAGTGGGGGAATTGACATGTGACTTGCATGTGGAGAGAGAATATTTAAAAAAGTGGGCATGACTAAAATACCCCCTCTCCTAATTTTCCTAGATGCCACATGTCAATCTCTTATTGCTTCTTAGCCTTCTTAGATTTATAACACTATGTAGGTGAACCTCACTCTATATATATATATATATATATATATATATATATATATATATATATATATATATATAAATTAAGGAACGTTATAGAAAAAACTTAACCAAGGTTTAAAAAAAATACATCTAACATTATATATGCATGGTTAAGGCAGAACATATATATATATAGTTGACAGTGTTCACCTCAAAAATTCCAGCTCGATCGTCATAGCAAAGCTAGGCTCGCTTTCTTTCTTATATATACTATATATATATTATATATTTGACATCCTATTTATGACGTACTCTTCATTCCTTTTGGTAAGTTCAGTCCTCAAAAATTGAATTGAATTGAATCCCGGCCAGTATATATCCTTTGAAAGTACCGGCCTTTTGATAATTGTTTTCCATGCATAAGAGAAAAAGATTAGTCATATTGATGCCAAAAAAACCAAGTTTTATTTTCTTTTTTCATGATATGGTCTTGCGATGCGTGTCTAATTTGTCGAAATTCCAATAGGTAGGCTCTCTCCTCTCACCGAATTGTACGTTAGACTTCACCATCATACTCATTTCCAAAGGCTAGCTTTCTCCCATCCACATCGGGTATGAGATTTGTTTTTTTAAAAAAATCCGGGTTTGGATACAGGTATGGGATCATATGAACCCATCCCATACCCGGCCCGAAGATATATATATACATATTTGTTTTTCTTATATATAATCACTAATCTTCTTTAGTTTTAGCCTTTAGATGAAGTAATTTTTTTAATATGTTTTATATTAGATGAACTAGTTTTTTTGAATGTGTTTTATACTATATATGAAAGCAAGTATCTTTGTTTTGGGTATTTTTTCATGAATTTTTTTTATGAACTAGTATGAGCTTGTTTTGAAAGATGAACTACTTACTTATTTTGATATTGTTTAGATAATGACTCATCTTTTGATATTTACCGCTATTGCTTCTTTAAATTCATATATTATGAGAATTTATTTATTTGGATTTGATACATTTTACTATGAGAATGTATCATTTTTATATTGTGGAAGTAATTGACGGGGGTATACCCGATACCCATGGGTATGCCCGATACCCGACGGGTAATTACCCGATTGATACCCGATGGGTATTGGCTCGGGTATGAGACTGTGCTTTACATTCGGGTACGAGCCTAGAATTACTAATACCCTTCCCATACCCAACACATTGCTATCCCTAGGTCTTATAGATCCTTAGTATTTTGGTAAGTTTAATTAAAGTTAGAGGTCATTGGGCTTATTCTTAGTAAAGCCCAACAACGCCCCTTTGATTACTCCTTTCACCGGTCTTATAAGACCTCGTAAAGAAATAAAATCCCATAGCGCCTCTACGCAGGGTGCTATTCTAAAAAAATTGTCTCACAGCACGAGTAATATAGGCTTCTTCTGCAAAAGCTGAAAAAGGTGATGTGGATGTGCGTTATCTCCATATCACTATACATGGTGTTAAGTTAAAATTAACTTTGTATCAAGTGTGTTGGGATGAGATTTGGCGTGGCAAAACCGGTGTATCTTTTGATTTTTTTTTCTTGTTCTCGTTTTACTTTGTCATTGTTGGTGTTCCCTCTTTCTACCCGACCGTTTTACTAGTGATTATTTTTTTCTATAAACTCGACGTTAAAAAAAAGTAGGCACAATGTACCTCTTATTATAATATTATATGGATTAAACTTCAATTTTAAAAATTATATAACAAGTTAGATAATGTCAAAATAAAGGTTAAGAAAAATCTAGGTTGTAGTATAATTTTAAACATTAAAATAATAAAGTATATTAAAACAGTTGAAGGGTTAATGAAAACTATTTTTGCATGTGTTTTTTTTCAATTTTAAACATTTAGCTTATTATATTCCTCCATATATATAGACCTTCAATAATTGGTAATGGAAATATTAATTATAACCCCGAGTTTAAAATTAGGTGAATCAGAATATTTCTCTAAAATATATTGAGCTTCCTACATATATTATTCCTCCATATATATACAACATTTGTCACTACGGATAATATATATTGTTTTTCCATGCACCATTTCAAGAATCTTTCAAAGAGACTAGACCAAGAATCCAATGCTAACCCATACGTGCATATATATATTTTATTGTTTTTTTAAAACAACGATTAACACTACGACTTATGACCGAGATCAAAACCCCGCATTTAACATTAATATGTACGTGTTTTTCATCAGCATTAGAGCTCCCCCAGCCATTACTGCTTAACACAACTTTCAAATCCACAATTAAGCATTAATTAATTAAACTAGCTTGCTTAAATGATTTAAAATTGTGACCGTAATATATGGGATATGTTTGAGCATGGTTTCTGCATAACATCACGTGTTTGAAGCTACAAAAACAACGTACATGCATATATATAATTAATTAATGTGGATCATTCGATCGAGGTTCAAAAGCTTTCTTACTTTTGGATCACAGTAATTAACAAAAGTAACAAGAAAAATAATGTAATCAAGAAACTGGCCTATAAATGATTAAATAACTAATTAATATCTATTAATTAAAGTTAACTACTTTTGATCATGCCATGGTTTAAGGGCTTGATCAATGCTTAATACATTAATATCACCACCATAACTCTTCTCATGTGAAGGAGCTTTGAGGCTTAAAAAATCCCTTGTCATACCCTCATTGTCCTTAACTCCAACATTGCCATCATCACTTGTACAATCATTCATCATCATATTGATATTATTTCTTCCATCAACATCATCTTCTTCTTTCTTTGCATCCAAGATTTGACTAAATGCATCTTCAAAAGATGACACATCAGCAAAACTATCTTGATTATTCATCATCATGGTCATCATGTTCATGTTCACGGGATGAATAAAAGATGATGATGATGATGATGGATGATGGGGTATGGGTAGGGGTAGGGTTAGGGGTGGGGGTGGGGGTGCAGGTCCACCTGCACATGCACCATCTTGATCAACCAGGCTGCAGCTGCTTGTACCACAAGTGTTGTTACCAGCTACTGCAGGAGAGTTAGCAGACACGTGAGCAATGTATTGGTGGTGGTGGGGTCTCAAAGATGTTGTACATGGTGCTTGAAGACTTGTACCTCTGCTTAGATGAGTTGTACCCATCTGAGCTGCTTTTTGAAGCAATGCAGTAGCTGACATGTATGCAGATGGTGTTGCTGGATGATAGGCTATCAGTGTGGACCCATGACTTGTATTAGGGCTGCAACAATCTTGATCTTGGGATTGGGATTGGGATTGTAACCATGATGGAAATGGGTTATCTTCCTTTTTCAAGAAAGAAGATGTATGATGATGAATCGGGTCAAGAAGATGGTTGAAATGGGTCGGAATTTGAACCGGAGTTGTTATCGGGTCTAATCCAGTGATTGCTCTTGCACTCTCTTCAGCTAGTGCATCACAAAATGCTCTATGTGTGATGAAACTATCCCTCCTGTTAAATTTTCAAAACCAAAGTCAATTGATCAAAGGAATAATATGATGATCAACAACATTCCAAACACAAAAAAACAAAAACTTTTATGTTTCTTGATCCAAAAACACAGACACCCACAAACCAAAAATCACAAATTTATTCAAAAAATGTACTTTTAATCAGACAATTTTAAAAAAAAATGTGTCAACAAATATGAAAAAAATAATAAGCAAACACTCAGAAACACAAAAAACAAAAGCTTTCAAGTTCTTGATCCAAAAACACAGACACCCACAAAGCAAAAATGACTAATTTATTGGAAAAAAATGTTTCTTTGATCAAGAAAAACAGTTTAAAGACTCAAAATTGTCAATTGTTGATCCAAAAACACAGACACCCACAAAGCAAAAATGAGTAATTTATTGAAAAAAATGTTTCTTTAATCAAGAAAAACAGTTTAAATAGTAAAAATAGTGAATAAATATGAAAAGATAGTTCATTTAATATTAGCTAGCTAGCTAGGGTTATTTAATGAATGTTGGTAGTAAATATATAAGTAAGTTGGGGAATTTTGAGTACCTTGAAAAAAGGGTGCCGCAGTCACATCTGTACTCTCTGGTGCCACAAGTTTTGGAATGAGCTTTCCAATCGGATTGAACTGCATATCTCTTTGAACATTTATCACATTTCCACTTTTTTTCACCATGCTTTCTGCAAAAGTGTTTCTTTATACCTGTTAAGTCTCCTAGAGCTCTGGATGGTTCATGATGCACACACTTCACTTCTGGACACACATACACTTTCTTCCTCACCACTTCATTCTTGTTCCTTTGCTTTAACTTCCATGGCAGATTGTGTCCTCTTCTGTGTAGTTGCAGGTTTTGATCTCTTTGAAACCCTTTGTTACACATCTCACACACAAATCTGTTTGTTGCCATTAGTGTCTTGGGTGATAAAGATATCACTTCTGCTTCTGGATCTACATCACAACACAACACACACTTATTATATTAATTAATCCATATATCAAAGTTTGAACATGGGTCAACTGCTAGTACATCCATGGTTGACTCTTTTTTTTAAAGACTTGTTTTTTAGCTTAGAAGTAACTGAAAAAATGAATACCCACTATTTTTATATGAAAATGTTGAAAACCCAAGAAACAAGATTAAAGATTTTAGTGATTTTGAACCTGGGTTGCCTGGAAGACTTCTTTTTTTCTTGATAAGAGGTTGACTTTGACTTGGAGGAGGATGTGAAAAGTAGTTTTGTTGATGATAAGTACTGCTTCCATTTTCTTGATCTTTATTCTCAGAGCAAGAATTAACATGTAGATCAGAAGCAGAAGTGATCAAGTTTTCTTCCAAAGTCCCATTTTGTTGTTTCATCATCATCTTCTTCATGTATCTCTAAGTGTCAATATATATAGTATAATAGAATTAAGTAGCTACTAGTGTGTGTGTAGAAATGATACTTGCATCATCATAATTAAAAAGGTAAAGATGTAGAAGACAAAAAAAACAAAGGTTTTTGTTTAAACCCTAGCTAGTTTATAACTTGTTGAAATGATCTTTTCCAAAGATTTGTGGTGGCATCAACCAAAAAGACAAAGGATTAGATTTTTGGAAGCAGTGACTGTATGTATGATCTGTTTATATATCAAACTCAGACACATGCAAACATACACAAACACACACACTTGTGTAGTTGTGTGTGTTCTTGATACTTGAGAGAGAGAGAGAGAGAGAGAGAGAGAGAGAGAGAGATGAAGCTAAAATAAAAAGATGAGGGGGAGAGTGGGACTAGGGTTGCTGTCTGACTTAGAGCACTGCTTTTTTCCTGTCTTTTTATCACATCTGTTTCCCAATTTATCCTTCTTTTTTCTTTTTCTATAACCATCTCTTTTCTTTTTGACAATCATATTTCCACATTTAATCATAATAATTAGTGTCACATAATTATTATATAATTTTTATGTTCAATAAATATAGTGCATTATTATTGTATCATTATTATTGTATAATGAAATACAAGTGTATTTCATTGTTAGTTTTTTGTTTTAGGCTTTTGTCACAATTGTTTTTTCTTTACAAATTTAGTCCATGCCATGCTTTACTCCAACTTTTTAAACTTTTTTAAATTTAAGATCATTTTTGTAATTTTACATATATATATGGTGGTGTTATATATATTGTTTATTTCTATATCTCTTGCATATTTTTGATTTCAGCTCTCTATATAACTTTCGGCGATTTCTATTTTCTACTTTCTACCATACGACACACAATATATATTAAAAACAACTCCTTGTAACCATTTATGACTCGTTAGAGTAGCCGGAATATAATCGGAAATAGTAATTGTCACTAGGAAGGCGGTTGGATTATTAAAAAAAATCTTTCATTATTGGTTTAGCCCTAGGCTTCATACTCGTCTCCAGGTATCTCGAAATTCACCACCAATATTATCTTGTGTGGTAGCCAGAAATAACGACATCAACCACCACTGTCTTATACCGTCGTTCAAAATAAACAAAATTGCATATTCATTTTATTTTAAAGTTAAAGATCGATATTACATGTTATTTATAACAATTAAATTATATATTACTTTAACTAACTTTTAGACAAAGAAAGAAAAAAAGATATTCAAACCCTCACAGCTCACGGCCAAATCAAATCATTTTCAGAATACACCTACAAATTATATCAATAATAACAAGATTTATTGTCGGGTCGCGTGATGCAGCGGCTGAATCTCCTTGAATCATGCGTTACGGCGACATAGTTTTTTGACATCATAACACGCGTTAACAATGCTTTCGACTTCAATCTGTACGTCACGTTATATGGCGGTGAGAGATATATATGGAAGTAAAAAGTTTATATATTCATAGTTTGAGTAATAAATATAAATATATCAAAGAGAGAGGGTTATGATATAACAAATAAAAAAAGACAATTAAGACAAAGTTGAAGATGAAAGTTGTAAATATTTCAAAGTTAAGTATGAGATTAAAGTTGAAAAGTAAAAAAAAATCAAGGAGACAAAGTCGTAAATATGTCAAAATTCACGGTCAAAATTATAATTAAGTAACAATTTTAGTGAATGACATTTTATAATTAAAGTTGTCAAAGTTTATGGTTAAAAAACAAGGTCTAACCGTAACGACATTCTCTTCAAAAGTTATCTTTATATAATATAGCAAAATCAAAAAAGCTTATGTGGCACCATTTTAAAGCTTCTGGCTTATGTAGCATCATTTGAGAGTTTATCTCATAATAATGATTTTTTATTAAAATATGTATATAAAATCTATTATAATAAAACTAATTACATTTTTGGTCCCCTAATATTTTGGAGAATTCTGAAAATTTAAAAGTATTTATACTTTTAACCCTCTACTACAAGGGTGTACATGAGTCGGTTTATATTTGATAGGGTGTGAAAATAAAACTTATGGATAAAATTAATAATAATATACAATTAAAGACCTCAGTATTTTATAAATATACATAACTTTTTTATATGGATATTTAAAAAAAAAATAAACTACACCATAAAACTGAGCATTTTATTCTCTTTAATTTGAGTATAATATTGCTATACTAAAAATTTAAATTTATTATAATAATATTAATTTTCATTTGATCTCCTAATATTTAGCAAAGTATTTAAAAAATTAAGACTATTTACATTTTCAACCCTCTCCTACTAAGGGTGTGTTTGGGCAAGGTTATATTTATTAGGGTATAAAAATAAAACTTAGAGATAAAATTATTAATAACATACAATTAAATACATAATTATTTTTTAAATATACACAACTTTTTATACGACATTGTTTTAACAAAAACTACACCATAAAACCGAACTTCTAATGCTTTTTAATTTGATTATAATATTGTTATACCAAACAACAAGATTTTAAATAAATTTTGTGTTTCAGTTTTATCACAGTTTTATCTCAAAACTGATTAGAACCGTTCATGTCCATGAAAATCCTTAAAATCATCACATGAGTGTTATATCCCGAGCGTAGCGCGGGCACTAACCTAGTATACAATATAAACACAAGTTATACACATATATATTAATTAACACAAAAAATGATCTACATAACATTTGTGGACCATATATTCGACAATAGCAAGATGGATACGGTGAGGGTACGTGTACATACGTGGTTAGTAACGACGAATTTAAGGTGGTTGAAGAGTACTTTTAAATAGGTAACTAATCAATAACATCATTCTTTAGAATTTATGGTGGTTGATGAGTAATTTTGCTTTTTAACTTAAATTTAACATATTTGAGTCTTAACCTTTTAATTTTGGTTTATTATCATTATAACTATTGATAACTTAGCCAATTTACAATTTTAATCTCCTACTCTAATTTGACATGTTATGACTCTAATATTCCGGTTTTAACTTACTATCATTTTGAGTTTTACTCTAGCTAGGTTTAGATATATATCCGTTTTTTAATATGTAATGCATTATGACTTTACAACGTAACGTGCGAGACATGAAACTTTTTGTATCTACGCGTGTGACAAAGTCACATACGTGAGAACTGGCCATCGCATCACAACACCTAGTTTTATAAATAGTTTGTATACCGGTATATATGTTACAAGTGTAATATGTATAATTATAGTAGAGTAAACTACAGTTTTGATCCATGTGTTTTGATATCATTAACAGCTTTAGTCTCATCTTAACAGTTTTGGTCCTTGTGTTTTTATTTTTTAACAGAAACGGTCCTAAATATTAACTTCATCCAATTTTCCGTTAAGTCTCCCTCACATACGGCGTAAAAATGTTATTTCTACCACTCTTTTTGACATGCGATTGAATAAAAATGTTAACCTACATGATGACCTAGATAAAAAAAAAGGGAGAGAAATGACATTTTTACCCCACAAATGAGGGACGCGTGCCAGAGATTTAACGGAAAACTGGATGAAGTTAGTGTTCGGTACCATTTCTGTTAGAAAATAAAAACACATAGACCAAAACTGTTAAGATGGAACTAAAACTATTAATGATATCAAAATACATGGACCAAAACTGTAGTAGTATTATCAAATACCAATTAAATGCCCGAATCTTTTTATTTTACCTGTTTATATGAAATTCAAGTATATTTTTTTCAAGAAATTCAGATTGGTTTAGTGATTAATAGCTGGTGCTTAATGCATCACCCCCAACTTTCTTTTTCATTACTTGCTTCATCTTTAATGCTTGAATGATTAGCAGGTCATTGTCAAATTAAAATATGAATTATTAAAGCTATTAATTTCAACGACACTAATTAACTTTTAATCATCTTGTACGTAACTAACTTAAGTAAGAAAAAAAATAGAATTTTTCCTAATAAACGGGAAATTTTATCACTGAAAATCAAATAATATAATAGCTCCATGCTTTTAATTTAGTCAATAACTAACTTGTTAAACATAAGAGTGACTTGGTGGTAAGATGATTTAATTGGGTTCTCAATATGGTAAGATAACTGATGACTTGGGTTCTTAATATGAGACTTAAGTTTAATTCTCACTAATGTCACTTTTGGTGTGATATTGGCAATGAAGCACGTCTCGGGTTACCACTCGGCTTCGTGTGTGAGCCTAAGGGTTTTACGTGACATGATTAAAGGTTTATGCTCGTTTTTTTCCTGAAACAGTTGGTTGATGAATTTCAATTCTGATCAACTTGACCCGTAAGGAAGGTTATGGTGAGTTTCTGCTGCATACGCAGTAATTTAAGGGGGAGCCCCAATACCGACGAAAAACACCTATTGGTGTTAGAGTCGAGGTTTCAATATCGATCCTTATACCTACGAGTGATTCAATCATAAGCCTTTGCTACAATTGTTGTTCTAAAAAACTAATTGTTACAATGTAATTATAAGGCGTCCTAAAGGAAAACTAACAAATTCAAATTTATTAATTCTAAGTTTCTAGGTAAATGCGGTGATTTAATTATGTCACAACCAGAAATTGAGGTTGCGACCACTGTTGTTAAACCGGTCGGTCCGACCGGTCGGACCGCGGTTGGATCGTTTTTTTAATAATTCCGGTTTAATTAGACACGGTTTGATTGATGTTTCTGAACCGCTTCGAACCGTACGAACCGGTCCGGTCGGATCGGAACCGGACCACTATTAAATCGGGTCAGTCATAAAATATATATTTTTATGTTTTGATTTTCATGGATTTTATGTTTACATCTATTTATATTTGTGTTTTTTGTAATGAAAGTCAATATGTTGATTTTTTAAGTGATGAAAATAATGAACTCGTTTTATTTTGGCGTTAAAACTTGTTTAAATTATGATTTTTTGGTGATTCTTGTGGTTAGAACTTGTTTGGATTATTACTTATATGGTATAACTTAATATTATTGAACTTATGTTGTATTTAAATTGGAAATCTTATGGTATTGCTTTGATAAATATACAATTATCCAACCCCGGTCCAACCCCGGTCCGACCATTAAAATTAAAATAACAGTTTAGTGTCCGGTCTGGTTTTCAAAACACTGCTTGCGACTAGATCGAAACTAATTCATGACTTTGGTGAGTCTACGCTTTAAAAGCTTCAAGATTATCAATCAAGTGAAAGATTTAACAAGCATTTAATATATGATAAATACAAGCTAGCTACAAGTAAAAGATGTTATTTTGACGACGCGTGTCCCAAAGGCACTTATCGTTGTTACAGGTCAACCTAAGCCAATGACATGTCGTACCATATAACATAAATCACATATCTCTTCCAGGACCGCTCTATACACTTAACGTGTAATGCAATTGTTTGAGGGCTCCACCACTTAAGGGTTATAAATTTGTAGCTATAATACCGTAGTATGAATATGAATTTTTAGGTGTTAAGTGATAATATAAAGGGCCATTTCTAAAACAATGCGTCAAACCGTATTTGAAACTTGAAAGTAGTTAGCTTTAGATGAATTACTAAAAAGATCAATATTATAATTCATAACAAGGAACACAAATACTACAACTAGCTCTTGATGAAAACCTTGACGAACATGAACATATATAAATTTATATGAAGAAACAAACACAAGTCATAAACATTTTAGTTTATTATTGTCGTTCCTAATTAATCCCGAAAAAAAGAGAATTCTTATTATTTTTTAAAAAAATTCATATATTTATAGTTTGATTAGGCCGTTTAAAACGTTAAAACCACCTAGATCTCGTCCAGTGTATCATATAATTTATTGGTGTCATAGTAAAGGTAAAAAAATTATGTGTTCCTATTCACCTAATTACTTAACTGGATAGGATATAACAAAGGTGTGGAACCAACAAATAGTGGTGGTGATTGTAATCAAACCGTAAAACAACTGACTGCATCAAAATTGTTCCACACTTGTGTTCATCAAGACCTTGCGTCATTTATGAAGTTTAGTTACATTACAAAAATCTAAAAGTATACGCATTTTATTTTTAACATCAGTAAAACATAAAACAAAACAAGAAAATTAATTACTATATAAAACCTTTTTATTAAGCAGGACAGTGTTGTAACAAATATAACTATATTATAAATATATTGTCAGAATTTTTTGAAAACGAAAACCAAAAGCAACATGGAATATAACTTTTTTTAATTTGTTAAAATATGAAACATATTTGTACACTAAATTCCATGTTCTGATTATTTTATTAACACTTCGTATGAATGTTTTTGGATCTATTATTATTAAATAAATAAGTTATGATATTTGATTTGTCACTATATACACTTTATATATATATATATATATATATATGTTCCAATAATGTAGTTTAGCCATCAACATGCTCTCCACCTTTATCTTAAAAAAAATGATATTGTTATATATATTTTTTATAATATTTTAAAAATCGTGTTAATCGCACACCAAAGGAGATCAACTGGAAAAATATTGTAGACTTGCCCAGTATACATTTTAAAAATATCAAAACATAAAAAGCAGGTTATTTAAGACAATATGTCGTACATGATTAATAAAACGACGAAATTGTTAAATAAACAAAAGAATAGCTTGAAGCGACAAAACTGTGATGAATTTTAACTAACCATCTAAAATAAACATATATATTTTGTCTGTTACCCAATTCAGAATATTCATCAATTCTGACATGTATAAACTTCAAATTTCTAAGATCCCAAAACCAATTAGATGGTAAATTTTTTTTACGTGTAATTAGAAACATTAAATATATTAAACATCAAAGAATTTACAATAAAGTGGCAGGTAAACGGACAACAAGTTGTGCCGCCACCCCCTTTTGAATAGCAAAACCTAGCATACTAAAGACAAAACGATAATATGATAGGAACCGAATATTATACATACGTGTTAATTTGGAAAGCCAGAAACGACATGGTCTTCAAATTCGTGGATAAATCCGAAAAATATGGAAGATTTCTTTTGTTTATACTAGCTCCCTGCTAGTATAGTTTTTTTAATAAAAATTTGGCCGTTTAAAAAAGACACGTTAAATTTGAAAAATTTGAAGATAATTTAAAACTTAACAAGTCATTTTGACTTTGGTTCTTCAATCAGCTAGCCAACCCGATAGGCCAATAACGTTAACGCTTATATGTTACTTTGGTAGACGGTTAAGGCTTATGTGTATGTATGTATGTATATATGAGAAGGTACATGATTGTGTTTGGAGTGTGGATTTGTGTTTGTATGGAATAAGGGTGGTGGGTGTGGGGTGCGGGTACCTGTGCGGGTAGCCCGTACCCGTGCGGTAACACTGCCGCCGCCCCCACGGGTAGCCCTGCGGGTAGGGGGTCACGGGCACCGATACACGTTGAAATCTTCTGCAAATTCGAACGTTGGTGGGTTGGGCCCCACATATTAAATCCCCAACGGCTATATTAAAAAAAAAAAATTTACACTATAAATATTACACCCCATTTCATTTTATAAATCACAAAAAATACACTCTCTTCTATTAATCTCAAATACTCAAACAAACCCCAATATTATTTTCCCATGGATGCTCCAAGAAGATCAACATCAAGAGGCGGTTCACAAAAAAGATCCGGTCGAGGACGGGGCACCGGTTTGAGTCGGGGTTCGGGATCAAGTGACCCTCCTCCTTATTTCCCACAAATGCATCAACAACAACCCCAATTCCCGATGATGCAATCAGCACCGGGTCATCAATTTAATTACTCACTCCAAGACGACTGGTCGTTCGACCCGTTTGGGGCTCGGTTCAATACGCCACAACCAAGGGATCAATATAGCCAAGGAAGCCGAGCAAATTATATCGATTATAACGATTATAACGATTATAACGATTATGAAGCCGAGGAAAGCCAAGATGTTGTGCCCGAGACACAACAATTTCAAAACATTCACGTTAATGATGATGATGATGATGATCAAGAAGAGAATTTGGCGGGCGAGAGGGCTAAAAAAGTTCAAAAATTTGCTGGTCGAGCCGAACGGCAAATTTGGACTCCTAATCAAGAGGAGAATTTGGCGAAAGCTTGGGTGCAAATTTCCGTCGATAAAAAAGTCGGAAATCAACAACCGAGAGATGGTTTTTGGAAACGGATCTTAAAACAATACGTAGCCCTTGAAGGTGGTAGCACCCGGACACATCATCAACTCAATTCTAAGTGGACCAGTTTGAATACAAAATTGGGTGCCTTCAACGCTACTTATATCAACGCGGTATGTTTTAAATATATTTACATACTAAAATATTGTTTTTATTAGCTTTATTTACATACTAAAATATAGTATTTATTAACTTTATTTAGGCGCGTGTGATTGGTAGCGGAGGATCGGATAAAAATGTTCTGTTGAAGGCGTTGAGTGATTACCAAGCAAGATACAAGACGCATTTCAGTCACATTAAGGCTTGGGATATTGTTAAAACGCAACCGAAATGGCTCGAACAACCGATGCTCGATCAAATTTCAAGCTCCTCCTCCAGGAAAAGAAAATCGACGGACTCCAAGAACGCATCCACAAATGACGATGCTCACACCGCTCATTTTCCCGACCTCAACGAAGACGCCACACCACCGCCACCTCATCGTCATAAGGGGAAATCAAAGAAGGGTGGCGAGAGTTCTAGTCACGGTGGGTGGCTCGACAAGTTTACGAGCTACACGTCAAACAAATCGGATTGGTTAAAAAATTTTGTTACCTCCGCAACAAAAAAACACGAGCGGAGCGTAAAATTGATGGATACGCAAGAACGAATATGCTTGGAGGAAGAGTATGATAACGATCTCAAAAAATTAAAAAATCACACGACCACCTATCGGGTGATATGTTGGAGCTAGTGTTGGCCCGTAAACGAGAAATCGCCGCCAAACATGGTTGGACTTGCAATTTTTAGGTTTATTTTTTTTAGTGTTTGTCTTTTTTCTTTAAATGATTGTCTTTTTTTTAATTTTTAAAAATTATTGTAATTTGTTAGTTTTTTTTATTTAATGAATGGTTTTTATTATATATTTTTAATTGTTAGTTTAAAGTTATTAAAATAAAAAATTTAAAAAAAAAGTGAGGGTATGAGGGTATTGAGTATTGACACCCACCAAAAATTAATAGTGAGGGTAGTGTGAGGGTAGTTGTGAGTTGGAGGATTATTATTGGTGGGTTGTGAGGGTAGTGGGAGTAAGGATTAACCCACTCCCACCACCCTAAGAAAATTTGGAAGATGCTGCTGACACACTAATTTAAATTTTAAAGGGAAAGAGATGGTGTTTCACTATTTCGGCAATAAAGATCGACCAAATCTTTCCCCAGCCTTCAAAATGGCCACTCTCTACACGCCATTCATTAGTTTGACGAGTGTTTAATTGTCTTCAGATTCAAACAAATTAAAAAATTAACTTAAACAAATAGAATTAATTTCAGTTTTAAATTAACAATTTAAAAACATAACAACTCGATCAATTGAGATGCATAACTAATAGATTTAAAGAACATATAGATGTTTTGGTTCATATGTTATCGAATACTTGTAATCTCATATAGTGATAAATTTTCATGAGATATTATTAGTTTCTTTTATATATACAAACTAGGTCTCGAGAACACAACACCTAGGTAGTAATTTTAAGGATATTCATGTAAACACATACGATTTTAAATAGTTTTGAGTTAAAACCATGATAAAGTTAAAATACAAGATTTATTTTTAAAAAATTGTTTTTTAGCTTGTGTAAAAATCAATGTAAACATATATCTCGATCTACTTTTGCTATATTATTAATTAATTAATATAAATTGGGCCCAATTAAACCTAGCTAGTGTAAATCAATGTAAACATCCTGAGGTCGGTCCCAAAAATGATAATAATTGGTAATGGTCCATTGACTTGATCTATACACACAAGAGTTCACGGGCACTCTAGCTAATCTAATATCAAAATTCAAAAGTAGATTATAATGGACCTACAATTGAATCATTATTATTACTAGTACCATATATATATATATATATATATATATATATATATATATATATATATATATATATATGAGCAGCTGGCTAGGGGAATTAACCACCACCTTTCATTTTCTCTACAACAATTCAAGCTCAGCGGACGGATGTTTTTTTCATAGCCAAACATTAGACGAGATTTCAACCGTCAATTATTAGTTTGACGCTTTAGGATGACATCAACCAATTTTAGGAGAAAACTGACTAAGCTAATAAAATCCTCACTCACCAACATATAGAGTTCACTACCTTTCATTTAGATCTTCAAACTTGTTAATTTTAATATACTTCTAAACAATTAAAAACTTCAAATGCTTGCTTAGTTGAAAGAATATCTAATTATTAAAGCTATAACAAAACTATTAAAGTTGAAAATTTCATGGGCTTCACTCTTATTTTATTATATGTTCTTTTAAGGAAAAAATCATTCAATAAACCACTCACCATTTGCCATCAAATTATCAGGCATCCACATGAAACCCATATTTTCAGAAGTGATTTAAAACTTTTATGAATGGGTAGCAATGATCAATTTAATGCTGCAAATTTTATAAATTTATCGGAACACGAAGCCCATCGTAACTGAGTTGCACATCTAGACCTTCAGTTTCCATCAACTGCAAGAGACCTTCATTCACCTTCTCATGGTCCATTAAATGCATCATACCTTCATTTATCACAACAAACAAGCGATCAAACTCCATCCGTTCCACAATTCGAACACAAGTTACTTTCACTTCAAAATTGACGCACATTTTCAGCGTTAACATGAAGAAAGATTAATATAAACTATAGAGTTTCGTATTTGAAGAGTAAGCGAAAACATGGAGGTTGCAATTTCGACCCATTTATGTACAAACAGGTCGACCAACACGTCAAAAGAGTTAAATTTTACAAAAGTTCAAGTCTTTTGAGTAAAAGATTTGATGATTTTGATCTTTATGCAGGTTGGGAAGATGAAAACGAAATAAAAAAGAAAAATACCTGTGAAAAGGGTTCTTTTTGGCTGGATTTTTCGAACTTCTTCCAATGCCTAAGGTTAAAACCGACATTAGAACCAACATGATAAAAGTATCAATGAAATCACTCTATACAAAATTTTATGAAATTGAAAACCTTTGGGAGTCCAAAATGTGTTGAAGAGGATCGATCTGGCCTTAATGCATCCTGAAAACACATGAAAGCATTATTATGAACAGAAGTCAAATATTTAAATGCGAAAATGGATATTAGAGTAGAACGTGTGTATGTGTGTTGGAGAAGGGGGGGGGGGGTGATTAATTACCATAATAAGGATTTCACAGTCTTTTAAGAGGGGATAAGTCTCCTCAGGTATTTCACTAACATCACTGCAACAAACGAAAGAGATATTCAAATGTGAGGATGCTTCAAATACTGTCCTGTGTGAGCACATACACCTTGAACCGTTGCATTATGAAAATCAAGGGCCCAAACTGATACAGTAGGAATTTTGTAAATGAACAGAAATCGAATGGCATGGGTAAATTTGCATAACAAGAGCAAAATTATATACCAAAACATACCATCACATATTTTTAAATCTAAAAATGAAACTCTAGATTTTTTATAACTTAAAATATATTCAGTAGGATCTTATTTTTGAAGTGAAATTATATTAAAAAAACAGCATTTTACTCTCTTTATCTTGACATCCAAAAGTTATGTACTTTTTCAAATCTATTTGATACGATATTCATATTACCTGATGTAACAAACATTGCCAAAGCGGAAGCCCAATGAACGGTAATTACGGCCATGCCACACTGGTAGAGGAGTCAACTGATGACACAACACACAAATGCTCACATCATAATAAAGTACCATAAACTAATTTAACACAACTCACAAATGCTCACATCATAATAAAGTACCATAAACCAAATATATCTATATTAAGTAATAATGGGGTCATTCTTTCTACATGATCAACTGATTCAAGTCCCTAAACTTTACAAGGATCGTTCGGATTTTTTATAAGTTTCTGGATTAATCATCCAAAAAGTTCCAAGGACCAATGCATAATTTTAGTGAAAGTCTATAGGTTTTCTTGGAAAATTTCCCTATCATAACATCTTATAATCAGATTATCATGAATCCAGGCAAGAACACTTAAAGAATCATTCAAGAAAATATCAAGAAAGAAAATTTGAACCTTAAGATCATCTACAATGAATGGTTTTTCATGTATGATATCAAACTGCAACTCAGAGACCGCAGCTCCAGGTGTGACGACACTTGTGTCAACTAAATAATAATGTGTTTTTTTCATCACCTACAGTCAAATTATGAAACACCAACTTATAGTCCTTATTTTTATAATATGTTCACTATTTGAAAATCAACAATTCAAGGAGAGTTAACTTGCACCTCAAAATCACGCTCAGCTACATAAATAGGAATATGTGGTTGGACATTGTTTGTCCAGTCACGAAGGTCATCCAAACCTAAAATGTATATCAACCAACTTCAGGAGCATATATGTAACTTACTAGCTTCAGTTTGCAAAATTGTTGTTATGATAATGTAAAAGTAAATAAGTAATGCAATTATGCACAAAGTTTAACAATGAGACCTCCAATTGCATCAGCATGAGAATGAGTTATCACAACCGCATCTATTGTTCTTATCCTGGAAAAAAGTAAAATACAAGAGTTGAAAATATTCACTATTCTGGTAACAAAACTTATAAAAGCGAAAATGAGTGAGCAACTGAGCATTATTACCCATAAGTAGGGAACCAACGGAGAGCACTTTGGTAGAAGAACCTGTAAGTTGAAAAAAGAATAAATAAAATAGATCGCATAGGTAAGATGGTCAATTTGACTTACACTTTATTGTAAAAGAAAAGATCAAACGATTTAAATGTCACCAGTAGCATAAAACCTCCAAAAGCGCCCAATCAAAAGTAAATTAGATCCTTATATTAGTAGACTTAGCTTGAGCCGTTCTAAACAAACCAGTCCTAGACTTAACTTGACCCGTTCTATAGAAACATGTGTTCTGTTCCTAATCCCATAAACCAACCTGTAAACTTTGCCACCTATAGATATTTACAATAGTTCATGTGATTAAGATACTAAAGAAATTAAACTGCGAAATGCAAATGCAAATGCAAAGTGCAAGGATGACATTTCTTTTCTTTTATGTCACTTTAAGATAAAGGTACAGACAATCATAGATGAAAGCACTTTTTACATACTTGCCAGCATCTATAAGAATGTTACATACGCCAGAAGGTTTTGGAACACGAATAAGGATGCTCGTATTAAGTCTCCTATTCTTATTCCCGGGTTCCACCGCTTTAGAGCAAACCTGAAAAGCCATTTAGATACTAGTATTGAAAAATAAACCTTTAAGATCCCGCTTGTTCTTACAAATGAATTAATTTAGTTTGATAATTACCGAGCATTTCTTGAAAGGATCGGTAAGGCAGCTCACTCGTGGGATTCCTTCACTAGTTCCGGTCCCCAAAAATATGATTTCTGGTTGCAAAAGTGATATTTGATCTCCTTTTTGTACACCTTCCAGAAATTTAATAGGGTTAAAATACTGTTAAGGAATTTAGTATACAGACGTGCTCGAAATTTGAATTAAAAAAAAAAAACACTTAAATAGCTCTCAAAACTGTTGATCAGTTGCATCAAAACATAATAAGCATATAAGCAATCCCAAACATGTCTCTTAGTGAAAAATGTGAAGTTAAATATGTCTCTAACTTATACAAGTATTCAGCTGAATCAATCAATCATATATGAACAGCAAATAGTTTGAAGTTATTAGTTAATAATTAAAGCAGCAAGTCATGGATGATTTGAATCAAACAAGTTTGATGGAATTAATTAGACTCACTTGAAATCGGTTGCAGGGAAGCAAGTGAAAGAATGGGGCGGGATTGAATGGAAATGGAAAAAGGGTTATGATGTCGGGTCAGGCGAGCTAAACGGGTCAAGGAAGAAGGAGAAGGATGAAATGCTCCTCCATGTGTTAAGATCATCTGTCTGACACGAACAATGAAGATGAACGAACACACTTGTTATGCTTGCTTGCACAACCCTTCCTTAATTGTTCAACAAAACTAACCTTAACCTTTTGCTTGCTTGCTTGCTTGTGATTTTGGTATGGAAAAAACTCGATGACCAAAACATCAATATCTTTTCTATTTTACAAATTTTCGTTTCCACCCTTCAACTTACTCACAAACTCAAACATCCACTTGTATTTTAAGACAAAAGTTGTTCTTGACGCACTGCTCGGTCAGTTACCGAGCCGCCTTTGCCTAGACAAACCGGAGGCAAGGCAACACCTACTCGTCAGGGAGGACGCAGACGGGACTCCCATTGTACATGGGTCGGAGGTCCAAACAAAAGGTTCTCACACCACACTTGCATTATACTTATCTCATCTCCTATCACTTGTGCTACACGTCCAAAGACTTGTCACATGGGTTAATTACCTATGACAATGATCGAACATGGGTCTCATTCACCTCCTATCACTTGCGCTACACGTCCGAATGCTTGCCACCTGGGTTAATTACCTAGGGCAATGATCGAACAAACGTGGGTCTCCTATAAGAAAACGGTTGATCTTACCACCAGACCACCCTTGTATTATTGCTATTTATTTTGGAATTCAAAATCTACTTTTAAACATAGAGGCATAGAGCAATACCCATCATGTGACATTAATCGTCAACGATTAGAAGAAAAAAAAAACTTTACTACACGCCTTGATACCTGCATTTTGATACTCATATTATAATTGTAGCCTTGATACCCGCCTTTAATACTTGATAGCAACTAACATGTGTGGCTTTAAGTATTATGACACATTTACTTCCATTTTTTCATCAAAAAAAAGCTATCCTTTCAAATTTAAAGACCTTGTTTACTTATTCTTATTCTTAATCACCCCAACAACTTATTAATTCTCTTATCAAATCAAGCAACTGATACACAGTTAAGCAAAGTTATCAAACTTCAAAGACATAGTTTCAAACAACATCACAATCACACCAATGTAACAACAATTCAAGAGTCACAACCGGTTTAAGTCTTTCAAAACACGGTTTAAATCCACATAAGTTCCGATCCAAATGACTCTAGTAACGGTACTTGGTGGAGTAATCTTTGGGGGCAATGACCAAACCACGGCCCTTCCGGGCACCACGGTAGACAGTTTCAACAATGTCTATGAACTCTTGTTTATCCTTCATGGCCCAATTGATCTTGTTGTTGTTACCCGTGCCAAGATCAATCATGATATGTTTGTTCCTGAAAAAGAACATTACAGTTGACGGGTCGTAAAGTTCATACATTGTATTGAAGTCAGGTACTTCAGTGATGTCCACCAAGTATATCACAGCAAAGTTTTTTATTGTCTCTGCAACTGACGCAAGCACTTCATCCATCTACATATACCAAAACAGGGCAAGTTAGAATGATATAAGGCATCATCATCAACAAAAACTTCACATTGGTAGAGGCTATGTCGCCAAAGGTGCCACAGCACAGAACAAGAAAATGTAACAAACACGCTTTGCGTCCATTAAGGCACACAGGCACAAAAAAGTGAAAAAACCAGTCCAAAATCCGGAGAGAAAAAGCTTTTTTCAACCAGCCAAAACTAGTCTAAACTCTAAACTACTCTTAAACAGCCTAAAACATGTCTAAACAGCTAAAAATAGCCTGAAATACAAGTGTGCATTGCTAGACGTTGTATAAATTATAAAAAAGAACCAGGGGTCTCGATGCGAGCGGCTTCTCTATCCCATTGGATAGAGGAAAGGCTTGCCCTCAACACATTCCCCCAAGACGCTACCGATATATATTGGTATAAGTTACTAGGTATGTTTATTTGTTTGTTTGATTAATGTGCAAGTGACCACGATGTTAATTTGATTGTGTGCTTAGGTGTGATATGCTTACCCTGGTGTAAATAGAATGCTAATTCTAACGACTTGCAGGCAAGACGTTGAACCAAAGGTATATGATTGTAACGACTTGAGGACGTTGACTAGAGTGACTATGATCCTCATGGCGTGACGACTTGTTTCTCTCAAATGCATTTACAAATCTACTTGGACTATTATCCCCATACACACATCACTGGAAACAATGTTTCTAAACATGTTTCGATTGGTTTGTAGTGTGTTCGCATAGCAATTAGCATTGACACCAAATGTATGCTTCGCTCACCAACTCAAAACAATGAAAAACTGTTGAATACAACACAAATTGTACCTTGAAAACCAATCCTAATTCCTAAATAAGGTCCATTACTTAAACCTAAATGAGTTGTTGAACAAAGAGATGGTAAATTAATAATGATCCATACAAATAGCAGAAACATGTTGAGCTACTGTTATATACTTGGGACAGAGATAAGTGAGGGTTTCAGTTTGTTTACCTGCATACAAGTTTCGTCCCAATCATGACCGAAGCGGATAACGACGAGACGTTCTTCCTCGGCGAGAATAGCCTGATCGACGGCCCAGCCGGAGTGCAAGTGCGGTAGCAAGTACGACATCGAGAACCTTCTTTCCAGAAACTAACTGTGATTGATTGATTGTTTGCTTGTTTGTTGCAAAACTGATGATGTGAAGACTTTTACTTAGACACGGCTTTTGTTGTTGCGTTGCAAATAAGCTTATTATTTTTGAGATCGAAACTTAACATTATGCCGTAACAATAATAAAGATTTATAACGTTGCATTTAAGATACGATGTAATTAAAATCCTATGGTTTAGTAAATTCATTGAAGTTAATATAATATGAAGATTATATTTTAGATGTTTATTTATTTAATTCGCTATGTGTTCTTATGGCTAATTGGCTATTGATTTATTAGTATAGATTTTAAAAGGTGGTGTTGTAGATATGTGTACACTTTATTAGATAAACTAAGAGCATTCACAGTGGCTTCTTTTTCCTTATCTTTAAAATTACACTAAAAAACATTACATTTACACTACATTTCCTCTTTCCTTTCAGTTAAATAATACTTTTTATACATTAATCATTACATTTTACCTTTCTCTCTCTTCTACCCATATATATTTCCTTAAATTTACCGTTTCTCTCTCCTCCATCCATATATTTTCTCTCTCCTTCACTCACAACCACTCAAAACCATTCCATAAAATTTTACCAAACCCACTCACATAATTATACCAACTCTACTGTGAATGCTCTAACACTTTTAATATGACGTATATAAAGATTGACTGAAATTATATAATGTCACATCAGTCAATTATATCCCGAACTTTACAAGCCATATAAATGGAAAGGGTGACATTGATGACTTCTTGCAAGTACTATCTATAGCCAAAGAAGCTAAATGAAAGCTTTATGATCCTCTCCAATATTCCATTAAAGTGATTGCTCAACGTTTAACTAGCACTACAAAAGGTTACTCCTAATAGACGTGCTAAAATGGTAGATTTATTTCAGGTAGAGCCGTAGAGCTAGCTATTGATGAGTTTCTATTCACTCGCTCATGACTTGGTTGGTCGCCCCAGTCGTGATAAGGAGTGAAGATGTTGGTAGAAATCAATTTCGTAACAGTAAACAAACATGTAAAACTATTTCGAGCGAAGTTAGAAACCACAATTGAATCCAAGCGATATGATGTCATATACATATGTATGTTTAGTTGTCATTTGCAATGCAATCACAATATACTCGAGAAATACAAGTTTCTTTCATGATCTTTGCTTTTCATATAAAGGAGCATTAGTTGCCTGTAATTGTTTTCCCCAATTTGGTATAATATGATGAAATCACCAGTAAATGATAAAATGGTACATTGTCATTCATAAAAATTTTGATACACCAATTTGGTAAAATTGACACTACCATAAACATAACATATAAAACTAGAACAATAAATATATTTCATAAGTTCCTTCTAAAATTCCACAAAAGCTCAACAGACAAATATTTAATAATGAAATAAATTAAACCCAAAACACCACCACCGCCACAGCCCCCCCGTTTGGCCACATATCTACTGTTGCTTGCACTCAGGTGGCCGCTCACCCTGCTCACCGCCAGCATGGACAATACCACCCGTCTGCAATTCACAAAAACATTCACGAAAACATTTATATTTATAAACTTAAATAAGATGAAATCATGGTCGTTGTATCACACCTTTTGTCCAGATGACTGCATAATTACATGAAACAAAACAAGAAACAAATCAGTGTTGTTCTAACACGACAAATAAATTTACGGGCAACTGCATGAAATCGTTACAAAGGGAAAAAAAATTGAAAAATGAATATATTTGTATAATTAAAAAATAATAATCTTTTTAACCCATACTGGTAACATAAATACTGTATGCCACATCCGGCCAAACATGTCATTGCCCAGTTCGATAAGAAAAAGTAACCCGGTTGCTAAAACTTATAATTAAATGTATAACACCGTTGCTAAAATTGATAAAAATGCATCTTGATTGCTAAAACCATTAATAAAATGTAACTTGGTTGCCAATAAATCGTAACCTGGCTCCTATTTTGAGCCTAAACTAAAGTTGGTCAAATTAAGAACATGTAAAGGTCAATTTACAATTCATGCAGTTATCCCAATAAGTTAATTGAATATTGTGAGAAAAATTTACCTTCTTTTTGCTCTTGCCCTTGGTCTCCTCTTCATCGTCGTCGTCATCCTCTTCATCATCTTCATCGTCATCCTCTTCGTCTTCCTCCTCGTCATCATCAACGTCATCATCGTCATCATCTTCAATGCCTTCAAAATCATCCTCTTGGGCAGCTTCACCAGTGAACCAAGAGACCGCATGAGGAATTATTTTATCCCGAATGGTAGAACTGGGTAAAACAAACATATCGTGTTTAGTTTAATTCATGAATTCATAATAACCATTATGTTAATACCGTCATACATTAACAAAAAATATAAGCATCAGTAAATAATAAAACATCTCATGTATAGGCTATTTCTAGAACTAAAATTAACATTGAAGTGAAACAATTAACAATAATACAAAAGTACAGCTAAAATAACATACAATGATTCAGTTAATTTTAAGAATTATAACTACCATAATGACGAACTATACAAAACTCACCCTATGTCATAGTCTTGCTCCATTTGATTCTGAAGTTCCTCCGCCTGCCACAATCACATAGTATCAATATGCATCAAAACAAAATTTCACAGAAAGAGTTGATAAGTAAATTCAAATAAACACTTTGCCACAAAAAATTACCAACTCTTCATCAATATCGTCCTCGTCTTCTGGCACTTGAGGAGGGTTGAAAAAGTTGAAAAAGCTTTCACAGTTTTCTGTTTTAGTTATGGGTTTAGCGTTCTTTGATCCCTTCTTTGGCTTCTTTTTCAGTATCTTTTGTGTCAAGCATTTTCCAGGCAACCATTCAATCTCGGTCCTGCAAAATGCAATAAAACATTAAATAACATGAAACTACAAGGAAACATAGCAGCAACTGTATAATGAAAAAAGAGTATATTGAGTTACCCAATGGCCTTTTCTAAAATAGGCTCATCATCATCAATCATATGATATGTTTTGGTCAAAACAGAATTCTTGAAAAACGGATTGGTCTCAAAAAAGAACTCAAGCTTAAAACCCTTGGGATCATCTATTCGACACCACTTAATATCTTTCAGATACTTGAGAGCTTCTTCATCTCGTTCTGAAATCTGATGATAATATGCAAAAGATTAAGAACGGTGCAATCCAGAAACAAAGACTAAATTTTCTTTTTTGCAAGATTGTTCTACAAAATAAGTTATTAACAAAGTTTATACCTCCTCAGTCAATATTTCATTATTCTTCATAGCGTTTAACCAAAAATTTGGCACACCCTTTTCTGTAAGAGACATTTTGCAGGAGTTACATTTAGTTAATAAAATAGGGAAGATGCAAAAATATAGTCAGTTGAGTTACCTTCTTTCGATTGATCATCTGCATCCATTGCAGACTCATCTTTCACTGCATCAACTTCAACACCGTTCACTATATCATATCTCTGTAGATTCAAAAAAATGGTTGAGTACACTACTTCAAATGACAACGTGATGTCAATGTTGCTTTAACATTTCTGGTAGATGAATTCTCTCTTAAAAGATAGTAGAAAACAATTGTAAAATTGATTACAATTTGGCATTAGGAAAGACATGCCAGAGATATACAATATTAAAAAAAAAGTCGGTCCAGAAAACAAAATATAACAAATATGAACAAAATCCTTAATCCACACCTTTGAGTATAGCGGAGCATATAGTTTCTGGTATTTTGCTTCCAGAGCAGCTCTTTCTTCAAAAAACTTAGCCTCAAGCTCATCGTGTTCGCTCTGCATGCCAAACAAAATAATAGAATATCAGTATTGTGATAAAAAAAATTAAACAACAGGTGATTCAATAACAGCCAGCCTAAAAACAACTAATAAGCATGCATTTACACCACAATCAAGAAGAAAGTATAACTAAATCCTTCTAACTTAGTCAGCTTTAAAAAAAGGTTATAAGTGAAATCTACAAATAACTGTTGGATGACAATCTTAAACAACAAACATGAAACAGTTAGCTACAAATGCTAAATACACTTTACAAAGTGGGTATAGCGTAGTGGTGCATGTACATCTCAAGTTCCTGAATCTTTCACTAAAAGACTTTAACCTTGATAAAGCCTGATTTTATTCAGGACAAGTCTCACTTACGTCCCAGCAGTCAACAGTGTGTCATGTCACTAAATTGACCCTAAATAAAGTTTCTACATATATTTACATTATAAAACCAACCTACCAAATTCCTGCTTTGAATTAACTCATGTCACTAAATTGGCCTTAAATAAACAGTCTTTTAAAGGCTTAAAGCTAAACTGCTTTGAACAATCTTTCAATGAATCAAATCATGTGTCTGACCATCCAAACTGATTATAACAACTCTAAACCACAACAATCAGCTTCCACAGACACACATCAAAACACTTAAGCTCAATTAACAGGCATTGAATAAATTTTTACCTGAATTTCTCTTAGAACCTCAACTCTCTTCCGAACAGCTGGACTCAAACTCTCGAGAACATCCGAATGTTGCCCAGCAAGGTTCTGAAGCTTATCCTGCAAACAGAACAAACACCAATCAAACACCAGCACAAGCGCACAAGTACACAACAAACGGTAAATAAAACAGAAGCAATAAAAACAACCTTTAAGGCGTTGACAAGACCAGCACGATCCTCAGCACTAAGAGCTGAACAAATAACACAATCAAACAGAGCTCAAAAAAGGTTAGAAACAACAGTAGATTGGTGATAAGATGTGAACATATTACATACCTGCAGCGGCGGCCGGTAGAGAAGCACCTAGATCGGAAACGTCAAACTGTTCTTTCTTGTTGTTGCCCATGGCAGACGATTGTATGAGTGAAACCCTAATTAAAACCTAAGTGACGATTATGAAACCCCAATCTAAACAATCGATCTGTGCAGAGTTGGTGACCTAATGAAGTTTTTTTAGGGTTTATATAGTCGTGATGAGGTGAGCAATGAGTTGAACTGTTGGTGGCGCGTGATAAAGTTTTGTGGCATTTTAAAGTTGGGCTGGGCTCGTGATAGTGTCATTTGGTGTTGGATTGGACCAACGCGGTATGATGCAAGCCATTCGTTCGTACGGGTCAAGTTTCTCGTTCACACATTAGTCCAGCTCGGACGATGGTATCATCTGTAAGAGCTCAGTGTAATTGTACGCTGACAGCATCCTCACTAACATATCGGTCGAGTCCTAACTTTGATATCATCTGATTTTGCCTAAAAAGTGTGAGAAGTGATTTAAATCACATCAAAACCGGGTCAAACGAACTCCGTTTGAGCTCATTCAAGCGGCGTTGGAACCGTCTCGTCGAGCTTTATCATCTTAGCTTCTAGAGTTTAACTTTTAGGGTTTAGCTTTAAAATTTAGTTTTTACCTTAAGGTTTAGCCTTAGAGGTTTAGCCTTGGGATTTAGCTTTTAGGGTTTAGTTTTTAGATTTTAGGCTTTTATATGGATGGAGTGAGGGGTTTAGGTTTTTAGGGGGTGGGTGGGTGGGGTTAGGTTTTTGGGGGGTAGGTGTGGGGGGTTTTAGGTTTTTTAGGCGGTGGGTGGGTGGTTTTTAGGTTTTTAGAAGGTGCGGGTCGGGTGATTTATGTTTTTGGGGGGTGGGGGGTTTTAGGTTTTTCGGGGGGTGGGGTTTAGGTTTTTAGATGGTGAGGGTAGGGTGATTTAGGTTTTTTTGGGGGTGGGGGTGGGGGGTTTTAGGTTTTTTTGGGGGTGGGGGTGGGGGTGGGGGGTTTTAGGTTTTTTTGGTGGTGGGTGGGTGGTGTTTAGGTTTTTAGAAGGTGAGGGTCGGGTGATTTAGGTTTTTGGGGGGTGGGGGTGGGGGGTTTTAGGTTTTTTGGGTGGTGGGGGCGGGGGTTTGACGACACGGTTCTAACGCCGCAAGAATGAGTTCAATCGGAGTTCGTTTGACCCGGTTTTGATGTGTCTAAATATCACTTCTCACGCTTCTTAGGCAAAATTCATTTTGTACGGGAACCTTCCCCTACATTGATGTTGTCCGCTTTGATCGGGACGAACTACTATCGCTTCATGGATTTAAAATGTGCCATGATAGTGAAGGTATCAAGGTCCTTGTAAGAAAACATGTGTTCTCATTCATAACTAATGTGGGATGTTATACTATAGACATTATTTGGTTTCTTCATAGTCGAAAGGTCCTTGACATATTTGGTGTTGGATAGATCAAATACATACATGATTAAGGGTGTAACGTGTGAGATAATAGGATGAATGTTGCATAACTTGTTTTGAAGTAAATAATAATAATTTTAAGAATTTGTTATTAAAGTATATGATTATACAATAATTATAAGAGTTGTATATATTCTAATGGTATATGAGAGGGAGTGTGGTTGTTACCTCAGCAGTTTGAGGTGACACACGCCGCTGCTAAATTTAACATTTCTCTAACACAGATTCCCCGATTAAAAACCATTCATATCATCATTTTTTATTCTTGTTTATTTATTCTTAAAAACGTGTTTGTGTATATTTTAACGAAACGAAAATTATTTATAAAAAAAACTATTTTTCTGGATCGTAAGCGGTTTTGGCACGTGTTTCGATCGACTTTTTTTTATGGTAAATAACTGTTAAGTCTTGTAAAAATTTATTATAATTTGTTTTATTTACTTCGGTAGGTCCTGTAAATTTAGTGTAATCATTGTTAATAACATTGATATAAAGCAAAATCTTGGAAAAAATGAAAATATCCCGAAGATTAAAAGTATATTACACGTTCAAAATATTTAAATATCGGTTGTCCCATACTTTAAACCCTTAAATTAGATTACACCAAATACCGGTTGTCCCTTAAACAGTTAAGTTTAATTTGTTTGATTACATGATGATAACATGCATTTAGTTGTTTAAAATAACACAAATAGTTAACAACATTCAAATATGTATCAATCGAGTTTGTTGATTAGTTTTAATGAAAATTACATAAGATTTCAACACTTAACACAATTAGTTAACAACATCATAATGAAAGTTGAATAAAGGAGCAAACTCTAATAGTTGGGGCCATGGTCACCTTTTGATTTTAAAACCTTTAAATTACAATTAATGAAACTGTTAAAACAACATAAATAAAAATAAAAACTTTTTGACGAAATCAAATTTGTTAACTCGTGAAATTATCAATAAGCTACGTCATCTTTAACACAAATAATTTAAGCATAACTCCTTAGAGTTATAGAGATAACACAAAAACAAATACTTGTAAACTAAACAAAAAATTAAATAAGTCAATCAACTATTATATACTCTTCAGTTGCCAGTCTTTTGTACCGTACACGTCAAAGGTGCTTTGAAACGTTCCATTGACCGTGTTTGGGTTTATGCTTATAAATTCACATTTAAGAACCACAAATCAATACAATATATATTTTCGATATTATGTGACTTATTAGTTATAAAATTTAAACTATAATTTAATATATTCTTATAAGTTTATACTTTCTATGTGATTATTTGTTACTTAACGAATTGTTGGTTGATAAAATACCATTCACTTTTCAGTTAAGCTTAAACAACTAAGATTTTTTATTCAATTTTTTGTTTTTTTGTTTGTTTTTTGTTTTATGTTTTGTTTACAAACAACAATACAAAATATATCTATCTATCTCTCTAGGGTTTTCATTTTCTTCATTTACAATCACATCCTTCAAATCATATCATAATCATCAAACACAATCAAAATCAAAATCAAAATCAAAATCAAAACATCTTCTTCCGGTTGTTATTATCCTATTAAAGTTTCAATCTTTCCATCTATTTACAATCTCCACACCCTAAAATAACACTTTCTCGTTTGCAGGCTCTTTTCAATAACAGCAGCAGCTAGATAGGATATAGAGGCAAATTTAACATCAATTTAACACCAAATGGATGGACCATATGTCAATGGCGACAATGAGTTTGACAATACGAATCAAACCCATGAAGAGTATGACGGTAATTTAGATGATAGTGGTGGAGACAATGCGGTACGATTTAGTCATGATTCATCAGCAGCAGGGTTAGTTTGATGTTGTAAAGTTTGTGTATTTGGTTTTGTTTAGGTTTTAGAAATAGAAATAGAAATATATATTTCTTTGTTAATGTTTAGTTTGTTAGTTTAGTTTAGTGTTGAGGAGAGATAGTAGTATACATACATCTTTGGTTACATTGTATCCCACTAGTGTTGTTGTTCCAGGACATGAAAAAAAAAAGATGAAGCATGTGTTAGTTAAGAGTTTGAATGTAATTTCTGAATTTTTATTTGTGGTAGAAAACTTTTTGTTGGAGGCATTGCTTGGGAGACATCTGAAGGTATGTTGTTAATTTCACATTAGTTTATTTATTTGTTTGATTGGATTAGAAAATGATAGTAACAATATGAACAAATGTACCATGTTCTAGCAGAATGTGTAACAAAACAAATATTTTTCACTTTGAAAAATCACGAAAGATGATTATAGGACAAAAGTAGTTTAAGGGGTGGTTCGTGTTTGTGATTATTGGTTGTTTAAGCTGAAGTAGATAATTTACTAATTGAAAACAGTTTATTTCATCTTAACTATAAAGTTGTAATTTTGAATCATGAAAGAAGCAATTTTGAAATCCCTAAAATAAGCAGATAAACATAAAGCACTTGTTTTCAATAAATTTGTATATTTGGCAGGGCTGTTTATTATTCTCTGTAATTTCATGAAGCAATAATGTAGTAAAATTTGTTCATCCTAGTTGTTTTGCAAGTATGATGTGCTAATTAAAAAAAAAGACAGGGGCTAGTACACTGTATAAGCAGCAAAGTTGTTTTTTTGTTCATAATATTAGTCTATATTCTGGTTTTTTTCCCAGAGTCTTTCAGCAGTTACTTCGGCAACTATGGGGAACTAGCAGATTCTGTGATAATGGTGGATAAGATAACTGGCCGACCACGTGGATTTGGATTTGTAACATTTGCTAACCCTGCCGATGCTGATAAAGTCTTGGAACAAGATCATGTCATAGATGGCCGACCAGTAAGATGCATGTCTATATAATCACATGAAATTAACGTCAGACTAGAGGTGGGAAAATGGGTGGGTCAGATTGGATAGACTCGCCAAAACTTCTATAATTCTATTAGTTTTAGTGTATTAACTATAATTACAAATGCCATGTCATCAAAGAAATATAAGTTTTGAATAAAGACAATTTTTGCAGTTACAAGAAGTTTGAAAACACTTGTGGCGACTTATGAGATTCGACTAGATTTCTGTTTAACTAATAGCTCTTGAATATTTCAATCAACTCCTATTATTGGGCAAATCGTTTGAAATTGTTACCTCTAGCAAATTTGACTTGTATCTGTATAGCCAACATATGCTTTTTTACGTCCTTGTTGAATTAGGTTGAAGTGAAAAGGACCGTTCCTAGAGAGGATGCACAGGGAAGTAGAGGTGTATCGAGAACAAAGAAAATCTTTGTTGGTGGTATACCATTGACATTAACAGAAGGTAGTATAGCATATAGTTGATATTACACTCTAGGGACTCATCAAATCATTTAGTGACAATATAGTATGTAATTTCATTTCACAGATGAAATGAGGGAATATTTCTCCAATTATGGCGATATAGTCGAGCTTCAGATTATGTTAGATCATGTCACAGGTCGATCACGAGGCTTTGGTTTTGTTACATTTGACAGTGAAGAAGCTGTGGATAAGATATTTGCTGATGGTCAACTACATGAACTAGGAGGCAAACAAGTGAGTAAATTATTTAATTATTAATTTTTTTTTTGAAAAACTAGTTGTTATGTGTAAGGAATAAAAGAGCTGATAAAATGTTAATTAAATTAGGTGGAGATAAAGAGGGCTGAGCCCAAAAGAGTTGGCTTTGATTTCTCATTTGACAACCGGTCACGTCGTGGTGGTGCTTCCAAGTCATACAGTGGTGGATATGGTAGGGGCTCAAGTGGGTATGGTGGTGGTTATGGCGGAAAAGCAGACAGAGGATATGATGATTATAGCGGTGGTTATGCTGGTTATGTGGGAGGTTATGGAGGTGGCTCTACAGGTTTCTATGGTGGTTATGGTGGATACGGGTATGGATTTGGGTTTGGTGGGCCCATGTATGGTGGTGCTGGATATGCAGGTGCTGGTTTCAGTGGTTATGGCGGGCCTGTTGGCTATGGTGGAGGTAGGGGTTATGACAATGGTGGTAAAGGATTTGGTAGGGGAGGTGGTGCTGGCGGTGGATATGGGTATGGGTACGGATATGATGGTAGTAAGGGGTTTGGTGATGACAACAATGGTGGCAATGGTGGTCCTGGTGGAAGATATCATCCCTATAGGAAGTGAGATATACAATGGTAGCTAGATGACGTCGAAATTAGACTTTACGAATTATGTTTTTTGTTCCATGTGACTTTTCTTGAATTGTGAACTATTAGCAACTTAGAAATTGAGTTACTGAGGTAAAATTTGTTACTCATAGAACTATATTGTTGACACTTCAACCAAATGTATTTTTGTTCATCAATTTCATGAATGTATATACATAACTAATATAGCAAAAACTTGAAATCTGGTGGTCATTCGAGGGTTCTTTTTAAGCTGCTTATATTACTGGAATAGAGCAGAACTATGCACTAGTTTGCGCAGTATGACAATAACCAAACAACATGCAACACAATTTGAAAAATATGTCAAAGAACAATTATCAAGTCAAATGCAACATACGTTTGAAGGCATATAGCAGATGCTTATTACGAAACATAATTACACAACTCAATTGAAGCACAAACAACAGAGCATCATCTCAAATTGGAAGTCATGAGTTATATAAAACAAGCTATTTCAAACAACATTGTCCCAAAAAACTGAAAACAATAACATGTATCAAAAGACAACCAACTCTATGAACTATTACATAGTATATGTACAACTGACAGAATATTAATTTAAGCAAAACCATACCTGTCTGCCATAAAGGCAATCATAACTTAGTTTCGTTAACAACACATTCATAACCTGATTATTCTCATCACTAATCTTGATTGTAACAAGATTATCCACTTTTTCTTATTATTAATGCAATTACCATAAAACTTTGTCTCCAAGAGATTCAGGATGTAGGCTTCATGGCTTTCTTTTAACTAACAACTCTCCCCATTCAAAATCAGATCTTCAACATTAATCATATACACATTTTCTGGTCCTGGTGTACTAAAATCAGCCGGGTTTTGGTTAATTGTGCAGATCTCAGTTTTTGATGAGTCAATCCTGGGTGCAAAGGCTCTGTTAACATGTTTATTTTGCCCTTCACTTGCCTGCCATGGAACCGGAAAAACATTAAAATCCTCTGGTCTGCAGCCTACATAAGCTAATGATGTACCTCTTGACTTCACCTCTTGTTGTTTACGGTAAACTTGTTGACCATGACTAGAGGTGGTCAAGTTAACATTTTGACCAGTTCGATACATACTAGAATATGAGCTGCCAATAAGATTGATCGTCGGATTAGTTTTTTCAGTCACAGTTGAGCTGCAATGACTGAAACAAGAAGAAATTGGTTTTGGTCTTGGTTTTGGTACACGAGTTTGACCGGTTAAACTGAACGGTTGATTTAATTTTCCTGCATCCATTAAGCTCAGCAGTTGCATTGCGGGTATGGTTTCATTTGAATATGAAGAATCAAATGAACACATGCGGTTTCGATTTAAATCTAAAGAATCAA